>MU227352.1:558531-612200 GCA_018584345.1 Thuja plicata
ATTTAATATTGAATATTAAATTTCATATGATTAATAATAATATAACATATATAATATATTATTATTAATCAACACGTATTATATATATTCTAATGATCATACGACTGAAGCTACAAACATTAACAAATACATATCCTAGTACTATTATTAGGAATTTGACACATTGTGTCCCTTGATGGAATCATGGAATGGAAATTGAGTTACAAATTAAAGGAGTTACTACCTATTTTTCCCCCATTTTCTCTCATACTCATGCTTTGTTGTTGTGATTTGGAAATCTTCTCAATTTTGGCACTCTATTAAAGATAATTATAAAAAGGGAAGAAGACAACTTGTAAATATTGAATTAAAAAGTTCCTTATTGCAAGTTCAAGCTCTAAATTTATGGTTTTACAAATGTCTTTTGTAAGTTTTTATTCCATACGAGAAGTTTAGTAATAGTGATTAGAGTTAGTGTTAGTGTGCACAACAACCTAGTTTTCATGTTATTGTTTTAAGTATATTTTAGAGTGTGTTTGGAGGGATTTGCATGTTTTCAAATTAAAGAATATTGCATTTTGTAAGGGTTGATGCTATAATTTTTCTTCCAACCCATTATGTGTAATGCGACTCTTTTGTTGTAATAAAACAAACATTTTCCCCCAATCTATTATGTGTTATTTTCCCCCTAATCTATTATGTGTAATGCCACTCTTTTATTGTAATAAAACTAGCATTTTTGGTGTTCACTAGTTGCCTAGTTAGTATTTTAAAGAATGAAGTATTTTTTTTTTTTAAAATTTTGATTTACATAAGTAAATTAGTGTGTTGTTAGAGTGTTGAAGGTTTGATAAGGTTTAAAAATAAATAAATTCTAATGAGTAAAAACAAGGTTTCTATGGTTTTCTTCAATGACTAGGAAACTGTAGTCTTTACAATGAGTTGGATGTCTTTAGATAACTTGTTGAGTCTCTTAGAGATCATACTCAACCATTATAAGTAATGTAGCGTTGTGTTGCTATAGGAGAAGACTACCATTCATTGAGTTTCTTTCTTGATTGCATGAGAGAAATACCAAGGTGAAAGATCAAACAAGTTTAACAAAAAGAAAATATAATAATGAGCTCATTTACTTATTTTCTAGGTTAATTGAATTCAATCAAAGCAATGAATACTTAATCAACTTAGATATAATAGTTAACTTCAGGAATAATGCATAATATGCTATGAAATTGACAAATAGGACAAGAGTATTAAATTTTGGATGTGATGCAAGAATATTCTATTGTAACTTGTGATTAATGATCCAATTTTAATTTCTACTATAAGAGCCAAGATTGAGAAGCTCCAATAAACTAAGAAATGAGAACCTAACATGTAGACTTGATCTTTGCACTATAGAAATGCAAAGACTTATATTTGTTCTTATCATCTTAGATACTTATGTAACGAAGACACACTAAATAGAAATGCAAGTACTTATGTTTATTTTTATCATTTTAAATATTTATATAATATTCAACAATTACAAAATATGATATTATGTGAAGATGATTCCATCATCTAAAATGAACCAATACTTTGTATAGTTATACAACACCTTTATTTCACAATTAAATATTTTATACTTGAATCAATAACCAATAATAAGTTAAAAGAAATTGACTTAAATCTATTAAATTCAAGAAACCTAAAAAAAAAAGGAAAAAAACCAAACAAACAAAAAAACAAAACACACACCCAACTTTCACTTAGCCAACCAAAAAAAAAAAAAAAAAACTTTTCCCTTCCAAGTGTGCATTACGCCAACCAAAAAAAAAAAAAAAAAAAAAAAAAAAAACATAACAAAAACAAAAAAAACAAAAAAAAAAACTTACTTTTCCCTTCCAAGCGTGCATTACACCAAAAAAAAAAAAACACCATCAATAGTCAGTGGAGTAATGCATTACTATCAAAAGTCAGTTCTTGGTTTGTACTTTTGCATGTTAATCCATGGAGTTCGTTCTAGGTAATTTCACAAATAATCCTAAATATTGATTTTTATTGTTCGTTTTTCCAAAAAATATTGCTATATATTAATGATTTGGCGTAAGAGGATTGGCGTTCAGCGGAATTGTTCGCGAGAGTTGATTTGACCTGCAAAAGGCTGCTTAAGGTATGTACGCCAAATTTTTACAGTTGCTAGTTTAATATAGCGCAATGACAGCCGAGTATAGGCCAGCCTCCCTCCTTATAGCAGAGGCGTCTTATAAGGCTTTACTGTCAATTCAATGCCGGCAACATATCTAAAAAATCTATTGTGGTATATTGAAAACAAAGAACCCCTTAGAGTTTTTCTGAAATTGTGGGTTCTATGCATGGTGTCATGGCTATGGGGCATATGCACTCAGCGATTAAGTGTGGTATGAGTCCCTGGGTATCGGAGAATTGACCCCTCAATACCTCTTAATTCTATATGCATTTATCAACCTCATATTTAGCGGTGACCAATTCATTCTCTTCTGCACCTTTTCAACTTAGTTGCAACCCTGTATCGAGGCAAAACAGTTTAGTAAGTTAATTGTTGTATTGAGCGTAAATTCTCCGCAACATAATTGGCTCAGCTAAAAATCCAATTGGGCACAAATTTATGTTTTTTTTTCTTTTTGGGTTTGCGAAATTTAACTTCGGGATATGAGAATTAGAGTTATATGCTACATTTTCCGTTTTCGTATCAAAAGTAGTACTTTGTTGTAATGGGTTGGCATTACTACAGTCCACTACTATAGTCTGCTATGGCACCAGTTACTTCACCGTGTCGTGTCGTCCCAGGTTGATTATAACCAGCACACACTTCCCAGTTGCCGGCTTGGACTTCCTGCTCCCTAGAGAGGAAGCTTACCAATCCCCTTATCACGTCATTTCAAAGAGGAATAAAAGTTAAGGTTTTGCTGGTATTGCAGCCGTCGGCCCATCTTTGCTTATTTTTTGAAATGGCATCATTCTAGTCCATCAAATTGCGTTGACGTGCTATTAAAGGTCTCGCATGGTTATGGGTTTCCTTAATTCAGTGTGGGTAAAAGCTTGGGGCTTTTTTTGGATTTTAAACCTGGATGTGGCGGAAAATGTGTCATTAATGACAGGTTATGCAGAAATGTACCCCATATTTGTTACACCATAACCTTATCACGTGTGCATTCCTGTTATAACTTATAGTCTACCATATTTATAATAAGAAGGATTTGAACCAGGGTCATGCGCTAATGAATGCTCTCGTCAGCTCTGGATTATGTGTTTTTAATTTCAATTTTTTTGATACCTATAGATGTCCCCAATTAGCTCTGTATTATCATTGCTATTGTTCTCTTCACATATGCAAGTTACAGTCCCTTATAAGCAAGGAAAATTCTGTTCTGATACATTTCACAAATAAGCCCATCATATCCGTATTGTCATTGCTTGTTTTGCAGGGTCTTGGGACCTCTTTGAAGTTTTTTTGTGAAAAGATAGCTCTTCGTTTGTAGAAGATATCGTCAGGGGATTAAAATGAGGCTATTGAAGGTGGCCACATGCAATCTGAATCAATGGGCCATGGATTTTGAATCTAATCTGCAGCATATTAAGAAGTCTATTCTGAAAGCCAAATCTGAAGGAGCAGCGCTTAGAGTGGGTCCTGAGCTTGAAATTACTGGCTATGGCTGTGAAGACCATTTTTTGGAGCCGGACACAACCAATCATGCGTAAGTCACTCTTTTCTTCTATTAAAAAGTAAAAACTATGGCATGGTTCCAGGTCTTTTTGAATATGTTAGGACTTGCTTTGCGTGTTTTTTTTCTTGTTGTTGTGATGTCTTTTTAACAGAGCTTGTTGTGGACGGAATGTCCTTATTTTTATCAATTGTGTGCTTCAACTACTATATTCAAATTGGATGGGTAGGATGTAGTGTACTTTGCAATATGCAGGACATCTGTCATTTTTTCCTGAATTAATCTTATGGTCTACCCTTTACAAGGATCTAAACCATTTTTAATTGCAGTTTGCATGAGTGCTATAAGTCTATGTGAAATCCAAAAAAACCACTGTCAAATTGAACTGTGTTGGAAACTAATTCATAGTAGGAACATGAAACTTGGCTACAAAAGCAACAACTATCACAGGTGAGGACATAATTTCCATATTACAAAGACAAACTGCAATATATTCACCATTCAAGCAAAAGATGCAAACTACAATAATTTAATAGTATATCAGGATTTACTTTAATAGTAAGATAGAGAAGAAATTTTTTTTGAGTTTAACTGTTGAAAAATGATACAATGGAATGCTCCTGTAACATACAGGTGTTTACCTAGTTTGATTTGTAACAACTTAAACTATCATGTGCTATAAAGTAGTCTCTGTAGCAAGGCACAAGGCTGGTATGCGTTAAATGAATTTAATAAACCATTTATTAAATCAGACAGAAATGTCTATCCATTAGTTTTCTCTAGTTCATGTTTCTTGATTGAGTGTAACATCATGATAGTTCTTCTATGCTTAACACAAACCAAATAACTGTTTAGTTGGAAATATAAGAGCTGTTCAACTCTGATCGACCACAAACATTGTTAGTGATTAACAGAGTGATTCAGGCATGGTCCAAATAGCAAATGTCATTTGGTAATGGTGAATTTTTTTATTGTGGTATCATGCATATGCTTTCTCTGTATAGGAAATCATTGGACAAATTTACTGCAACTTTTATACATTGGCCTCCCAGCAACCATGCACCTACATTTCCATTTCATGTAATATCCAGTTAACAAATATGGCTTCAAATCCAAGCAATCTTGCTGACATGATTTCCAAAAAACTTGATGAATAACTTTCGCTGAGGAACTGCTTACTAGTGAACAGTAGTTATCTTGTTATGCAGATAGGAGTAGCGGAAACTGCAGTCGAATCATTCATTAGTCTTGATGGGTATTGTTTGAATTATTTTAGTTGTAATTGAGTTCATAAATGAAATATCTCTTGGTTTCTCTACATGCTCACACAAGCTCATATTTTCCAAAAGATCATGTTAAATTATCTGCATGTTTCTGATTTTTTACTAGTTGAACTAAACTAAGCATAGTGTAAGATGCTAATCTACTCTATCCAGTGTAATTATTCTGGTTCTATGTGTCAATTGTTAGTTGTTGACATTACTGATCTGTAATATTGTGAGTAGGTGGGAGTGCCTGAGGGATATTTTGGCAGAAGACTTGACAGAAGGCATACTTTGCAGCATTGGTATGCCAGTAGAACAAGGTGGTGTTCGGTACAATTGCCAGGTCTTTTGTCTAAATCAAAAAATACTTCTGATTCGACCAAAATTATGCCTAGCCAATGATGGCAATTATAGGGAACTGCGATGGTTCTCTTCTTGGAAGCATCATCGACAGCTTGTGCAGTATAATCTTCCTGACAATATTGCAGATGCAATTTCACAAAAAACTGTGCCTTTTGGGGATGGATTTCTTTCTTTTTTGGATGTGTAAGCATCAAACCTTGCTCTTATTCTTTTCTCTCATCCCATATTGATGACACAAGTTTTGTTGCCTTTATTGTTGTCAATAATCCTTTATATTTAAGCTTTTGTTGTGTTTTGATGCTTTCCTTTGACATGTAAGCAAAATGAAGAGGGAGCTACTTTTTTATAGATATGCAGTGTATTGTCTTTTTCCACGTACTTTGTATTTTACATGTTGTGTGGTGCATGTCTATCATATGTTCCACATTTATATGAGTCTTACATTTTATAAATCCCATCTTTGATCCAAATCATTATCTCTGAATAGAAGGTAGATTGGCAGATAAGAAAGATACAGAAGTCAGTGTAGATAAGTTATCTGACAATTGGGAAAGTAATTTGTTGACTAGTGTATAGATTAAAAATCTGTGTGGTTAATTTGATTTCTTTTAAAATAAGATACATTTATTTAAAATTGATGGTCCCTGCTTTCATTCAAGAGGAGGGTTATTCTGGCTCTTGAAGGTTTGTTTTGGGAGTCATTCCTCAATATCTCTGGGATATGCCTCATAGGAATCATCTAAGTTTATTATTTACTGCTGTTATTCATGTATCCTCTTCATTGACCATGTTGGACAATTTGTTACCAATTGTTAAGCCATATCTGCTTCTTACTCTGGCTTTAACATTCCCTTGTGCATCAGGGCAGAATACAAAAATTGCAGTTGAATTTATGAGCACAAGAAGTGGAGAAATATGGATAAAATAAATATTGGATTTGAGAATGCAAGCAATAATGAAAACATTCATAGCTCGTCAAATTAAAATAAGGAAGATTTTGTGGCTATTTCTGCCCAAGAAATTGCTGCAGAAATCACAATCTAGGTAAAGAGTTGTTTTGCAAAGCATCTGACATCTCTACCTAGATCAACATTTAGTTCCATCTGTTTTGATAACATGTGTGTAAAATATGAAGGATAAATGAGTCACACAATAAGTTTTCTGGAATGCCTCAATGGTTTGACGAAATGCAATGATTGTAGAATAATGTACAAATTTGGGCTCATTTGTAAAGCCTTGGAGATTTTTTGCGAATGCAATTGGTAGTATTTGCTCAGTCTCTGCTTAAATATACTGGAAGCAGAGAGAAGGACCACAAATTACTTCACAAAACGCATCTACAGTTTCATGGATCACAATGATTGTAGAATATGGACAAAATTAGGCTTGTTTAAAAAGTGTTATAAATCTTTAAGAATATAATTGGCAAGTATAAAGTGAAACTTTGGAGTTTTGGTCAGAATCCTCCAAGCTTGTGACTAGATTGGATTTTTGGGAACAGGGATGAACATCCATCAAATTATAATCAAAAATGGTTTTTTGTCAGATGTAGTTGGGAATGCTCAAGTTAATATGTATGAATAATGAGGAAGCATATGGAAAGCTATTGGCTCGATTCACCAAATGGCTTAAGAAGTTGTGGGCACATCAAATGCAATGGTTATAGGATATGCACAAAAGGATGTTTCAATGAGGCTATAATACTTCTCAAAGAAACACCTCAAGGATATGATTGCTGGAAATACAGAATAAACTTGTGCAGGTTATTACAGGAAGATAAACTGTGAGAAAACTTTAGCACTTTCAGTGAGTTGATTTATATTAGGATGGATATTCAATAGTCTTAAAACTCGTGGCTCTTCTAACCTCGGAAGACCCAATTTTGACTCAGACTTGGTGAGCAGGCAAAAACTCAGTAAACCCCAAAAATACTTTAATTCATTAAAAAAACATAAATTTGATGCAAAACACAGTTGGAAAACATAACAAAGGAGTCTCAAGAGTGTTGAGGAAGCATTTTCTATTAGATTTGAATAAAAAAGGAGAACAATATTGCTTCAACGTGTGTATACTAAAGCCAAAGATATGATATGAATCTTATGATAATTGCAAAACATCATCAAAATCATGATTCCATGCAAGTTAAAACAATTTATGATTTTCTTCTCCATTAATAGAGCAGGAGGCTTCCCTATGGTAAATAGGAAGAGATATAAGGGTGGAAACTAGAACCCTCTTCAAGAGGGGATTTTGAGTATAAGCTGAATTTTGATGGAACTTAACTTGTGAATCTGGGATGTGCTTGAGGTGGACGTGTTATTGGGAATCCATTAGGGGAGATGGTCTTGGGTGTATCCTATTTGTTTCTTCAGTGCACCAATAATGTGGCTGAAGTTCTTGCTTAGTTGAAGGTTTTTGGATGACAGCTAAGCTTGGGATTCAAAACTTACTTGTTGAAGAGGACTTGATTATCATCAAGGGGATGATATGTGGATGCATGTCCTTTGCCATTTTAGGTTGGGTTAGTTTGGTGTTGAAGAAAGAGCCTACTCTCTATATGTTTGCATCTTGCTAATAATCATGATCCTTGCCTGTTTCTCCAGTTTCATCCTCTCAATGCATGTTGTGAGGCCCTTCGTAACCTCTCCATCAATCTTGAAGTCATCTATGTAGAAAAAATTAATGTTTAGGTGGTTTGCTACTATATGGGCTGGATTTGATTGTTCCACATTTTATCAGTAATGTTCCAAATAGGTTTAAATTTTCTTTTATCTGCCCTATTATACTTTTGGATGGCTTTCTTGGCCTTGCTCAAGGCCTCATATAGGGTGCCCCATGGGGTTTTTCTCCCCACCCACCTAGTGCAATAAAGGCTTTGACACCTACAAACAAATTAAAGCTGAAAATAAAACTAAAACTTAAATTGAACAAAATCTAGTAGTTAGAATTTAGAAAAAGTGAACAAATGTTTGAAGTTACCTTCATCTCATTAGCACATTTTGTGAAGATATCATCAAAACTTATTTTTATGATCCCTCTCATTATCGTCTTCATATAAGAAGAATTAACCCATTGATAGGTCACAAACATTTGCTTCGAAGGTGTGAACAAATCATATATGCTTTGCAATTTGATGGAATTAGTCTCAATTTCTCAAAAGGTGAGATCGGTCATGTTATGCCATTCTTCCAAGAGACATCCGTGACTTTGATTTCCACTTCTTGATGCCAATCAATAGGAAGTGTAAAGCCTAGCATTGAACAAATAAAACAATTTTTTTTGATGTGAACCCTAGCATCACGAAAAATTAGAAAGGTAAAACCCTAGCTTTAAAAAAATAGAAAAACAAATCTCATTGCTGTAGAATACTAGCTAGCAAAGACTAATTCAAATACATATAAAACACAACCTGTATGTGTAAAAGACAATATTTGTAGATGTTTGGGAAAAAGAATAGAAATGTAAAACATATTTGGAAAAGCTTTATGCTACACAAGATAGGGAGGGTAGAGGATGGGGGAAGTGTTCTTGGGACAGACTTTTTTGAGGCCATTTTTTAGGGGATGACAAATGACGGCTATCCAAAAATTGGAAAATTTAAAAAATATAGGAAATTTCAACACTTATTAAATAAACATTGATAAGGCTCTCATAATATACATTATAAAACCTTAATATTGAACATTAGAGCTCAAGCAAGATTTAACATGAGAGGTGACACAATTTAACAATATTTCATGGCTTTCATTGTTAATGTGCGCATATATTATATTTAAATAACATCAAAATGCCCAAAGGCAGCAAATTAAAACATGAAAAATCTGCTGTTGCCTAAACAAGTCTGTTGTTTTCAATAAGGTATTTTACCTAACTAGCTCACTAGCAGGTCCTATTCACATGCTTTAGTTTACTAGTTGTCATGTGAACTAATCTTGGCATCTACTTCTTGTCCTAGGCCATTTAATGATTGTCAAGTTAGTTGTCTCGTTGCATAGGATTAAGACACATGTCACAATCATGTCTAAACGTAACAATCAGCCTTGTCTTTATAAGCAAGGCATCTTATGTATATTTCATATTCAACCAACTCAATATTCCATCCATAATTAAGCAAGCTATTCTTTCCATTCTCTCTTGTGGAAGGATATTTTGTTTTGTAGGTGATTTGGTGTGTGGGGAGTGCACAATCAACTCCTACATGGTATCAAAGCTCCAAATCTCACGAATTCCTTCTTGAATATATGTGATGCAATTTGGTTTGAGTTTCTTGTTGGGTGTATGCTGAAAGGACTTCATAGTTGAATCTAGGGTGTTAGAGAAAGTCAGTTTTGGCTTTTGTTTTTTCAAAATCCGACAGCGTGGACCAGATCTATGAGGATTTCAAGTTGGGTGAAGGTTGCCAGATCTAGGAGGTAGCTGAAGTTTTGGAGTAGTTTGAGCCAAAATAGCATCATGTTTAAGGGCATTAGCATTTTTTTGTCATTATTGCCGTTGTATGAGATCTTTACGGATTCCGTACTCTCCATGCCCCTTTGCTTTCATTGACGTGGTTGACAGACTCCCCTTGGTGTAATATTCCTTTGATTTTGGCATATTCTATTTGCTAGCGTGGCTTTGCACATTTTCTGTATCACATCGTACTTGGTCAATGTACGTATTGTTGGCAACAACCATCTATACAATTTTTGTCATTTTTATTAATTAAAAATTATTTTAAATTTCACTTAACGATTTTAAATTTAGTTCTCAATTTTAGTGATTAGAGCTTCGACCATATTACCCTAGGTAGCATGCCTTTAGCCCTTTGCCACAATTTCCACCCATGCGCCTCTCACCCGCTGCTCTGTTGGAAATGAAATTTTTATATAAACCTATGCTTGAGCCATAGTCACATGGGTGCTCAGGTGCCTACAACTCAGGGCCATTGATTTGGCCCCCTAATGCCCTAGTTGGGCAAAAGTTTTTAAATGGCCATGATGTTTCACCATGGTGTCCATTTTTCAAAAACAAGATTTTGTCACAAAGCTGGCTCAATGTACCTTGCAGTATGTCAAGTTATTTTTCTAAATTTTTCTTTGTGGTGCCATTAATTGTTGGTTGAAGTTAGATAAACATTTTAGGCTACCATGCATATAACTTTTTGCCTAAGTCGCTGAATCGTCCAGTTTAACAGCTGATTCTGGTTACGGTACGTACCAAAATTAGGTACTTCTTGGAATCCCTATGGAATCTTAGTAATTAATTATTAATGTTGTAGTTATTTAATTTTCAATTCAGATTGTCATATATATATATATATATTTGTACAGACGTGTCTAGACTCTAAACATACCCAACCCTTTTAAAAAATATGGTCGTATCCACGTACCGTATCTATGTACTTGTACCCGTATCCGTACTTGATTCGGCAACTTAGCTTTTTGCCACAATCTTCAATTTTTCACAATTTTTTTGGCATTGGAAAGTATTGAGATCTTTGAAGTCATTCATAAACTTTTTCCATATTTAGTCCCAAGAACATTTTATTTTAGTTCTTGCCCTAGGGGTATCTTGGAGGATTACTTGCACATGTTGGCATTTGGAAAGGTGCTAGTTTGATCAAATCACTTATTTTCACCTCCAGATCATGCATCAATCTCATGCTGCTTTAATTGGATTCTAGGGTTGCTCCATAGAGAGTTTTCCAATGTTCCTTTGCAGTAGGACAATCAATCATTTTTTCTGTTGCTTCAATCAATTCTAGGGTTGCTCCATGGAAATTCTAGTTTTTTTTTGCATCAAAATCATCTTCTCTTTGTGGCTTCAATTAAGATTCCATATTTTGGTCCAAAGTGAACTTTAAGTGTTTCTTTGTAGTGGGATATTACAATTGTGGTGGGGGGGGGGAAGTGGTTTGGGGGGCTATATAGTCTTTCTATTTGCAACCTATGGAGAGACGATTGTGTACTTGTGATGGATGTAGTCCTTGAGGGTTATCATTGAGTCCTTTCATTACTTGTTTTTATCTATTCTCTCTGCAAATCTCTTTTGCAGAGGAGTTTTGTCCTATTGTGTTTTCTCTTTGTTTGTGGGAGATTGCATTGTAAATGGGTACTTAACATGGCCTAGTAGCTAGGACAAATAATCATAATCATCTTCATATTCTCTTCATTTGCGTATGTCTACTTCTCCCTAAGTTGCACTTAAGGGGTGGTGGTGGCGTGAATAAGGCAGTTTGCCAAACTACTTTACTAATAGGTCCTATTCACATGTATAAGTTTTTATTTAGGTCTCTTAAGTTTTATAAGTTTTTACCATAAACCATACCTTCAGGGAAGGCAATCGTGTAGCAGATGCTATGACAACTATGGGATTACCATTAGAAGGCATTAGATGCTGGAGGAACATGGATTGTCTTCCGCATCAAGTGAAGACCCTTGTTATGGGAAAAAAATTCAGATGTTGATGGAAAAGGGAGCTAATCTTAGAAGATTTTGGTGTATCTTGTGGAGTATAGCCGTGTTACTTTGCTGGGATAATATCGACTTTTGAAGATTGACCTAGGGGCAGCTTTCAAGTTTGGAGGAAAATAATTTAAATCCTATGACTAAGCACAATAAGGATGAGGGCTGGTCTAGTTATGTGGCAATGCACCCAAGTGACAACATAATGTGGCAATTTGGGAAAGGTTGATACTATGTGATCAAAAGGCAGTACGCCTTTTTGATGAGATGACGTCACCATTGGGAGAGTATGAAGGATATTGAAAGATTTTTTTGAGATATCAGGTTTATCAAAGATTTTGTAATCTGCACTGCATTTATTTTAAATATTGGGAAGGGCTATTCTCACAAGCGAACAGTTATGGAGGGTAATGAGACTATTAAGGGCACAGAGAATCATAATTATACTCATCACTTTGACTTATCTATGGTGTTTTTTTATCATTCTACTATCAGAGACAAATTTGAGCTTTTTGTGAGCCAAACTTTTACTGTGATTGATGGCGACATTATGGGTGGAGACAAGGTAAGAGTGGAGCCAAACAAACATGACGAGTTCAAGAATAATGGCATTGTTTGGCACATTTGCAAGGAGGGGGGGTTGCGTAGTATATTGAGAAAATGAATGGGCATGATGAAAATTTATCAATCTAGTTTGCTTCCTCCTGGGTGGATCAAAGCGTCTCGATGGGTGTAATTTCATTTGAGGTCAATGAAGAGGTGATAGCTAAGGCGACGAGTCTTCTGATTGCTGGAAGAAAATGGAAGAAAATGAGTAGCGTGTTGGATATGGACAGTATAAACCATTTTTTTAGAGAAAATGAAGGTCCTATAAAGCATCATGGTGGTTATGAATGTGAGTAGCTCTTGGAGCCCTAGGACCAGGTATGCCTCATGGTGATGAAATATTTCACCCTTGAAGGTAGATTTAGGGTTTACTATTTCTATCATATGCCCTTAATCATTTTCGTAATCATAGTATTATCTTGTTTCCCTTTTTTCTCCTTCACTCTCTGGAGAATTTGGTTAAAGAAGCTATGGATTTCGCTAAAAGCCAGGGCAAGAAACCTATTTCCCTTCACCAAGGACTAATTCTTCGACTTTATCACTTCCACTTGTCCCTCTTCCCACCTAGACCAATTGTGGTCCATGAATCCCCAATTCTATTACTCCACCCTCTGCTAGCCTCTTGGATACACCTGACTCGAGCAAAAAGAAATATCTCAAAAATCCAGGGTTAAAATCCCATCAAGGTTCCCCTAAAACCCCTACCCACATTGCTACAGAGTTGGAGTTAGTCGACTGCAAGTGGAAATCCCAACCCCAAACAAGAAAAAAGGAAAAGCCCCGGCCAAAAATACCAAGTTTATCATTCAAGAGATAAGACTCTAATAATGAGGTTGTAGAGGAAACCAATACCTGTAGAAGGTCCAATAGGTTGGCTACTCGCCCTATGGAGAAGGGGAATAAAATTGTGAGTCAAATATTGAGGAAGAGGAAGGGAACGAGAGAGAGGAGAAATAAAATAAAAGGAAAAGGGTAGAAATTGAAAATGAAAGGGATATGGAGATGGAAGATAGCTTTGAGACAACAAACAGTTCTACACATGTTTTAGAGAGCATCAAAACAGGGCCTATTGATCTCACAAATGCGATGATGTCGGAGGAAGTTGATGCTAGCAAACCCAGTGCTGCCAGGACTTGTGGTGACATTCAGTTAGGGACCTATGTTAAATCTACCATCACAACGAACAAGCTAGAGAAAACCAAAGCAAGAGTGTCTGAGCTGGAAACGAAAATTGGGAGTATCTCTAGGTTTTCCATGCGTGTCTACATCTCTGTCTTGTGCAAAAGAAAGTTCTTGGAGGTAAAGACGGCAAGGAAGGCAAATACAAGGAACTTTTCAAGTTCCTGACAGAGGACTGGTCTGCCGCACTCCATCAAGTGAGATGCAACTTCAAAGGAGTTCAATAGGGACAGGTTTCCTTCTACTGTTTATTTTCTATGCTGTTAGTTGCCAGCCTGGGCATAGTATGAATATTGTTAATGTTATTTTGGTTTTTAGCCATGATATTGTTAGTAGGGTTGTTATGTTTATTACTGGGGATGGCCCTAGGTAGCCCTTTTATTGGACTCATATTAGTTTAGATGGTATACTTGATAGAAGTTGCAGAGACTATTATTTGTTTTTCATGATTTGGATGACCGTTATATTTTGATGTTTTTGATGTTAGCAATTAATGTGCTACTATTGTTTTTCTGCTGACTGTATGCCCTCTGGGCTGTTGTATTAACGGGACAGCACCCTTGTTTTTGCTGCTTTTAATATGAAAAACATTATAACATGACAGCAATATAACAGCAGCAATAAATATATCGTGACAGCACTTTAGCAATAATTTATTGAATCATGATAGTAGTGACAACAACTATAGTTTAACAGCAATAAATATATCATGATTACGATATGAAAATTAGTTATTATTTTTAGTTGCAAAAGAGATTAAAGGTGCATTTTCCATGGTCTGTTACAGTGTGGTGTTGTGTAGGAAGTGCAAACAAACAATTTCTTTTTGGAATCATGCAGGCTTCTACAAACATCATCCAAAATCATTTTAATGGTATTTTGTGAGAAGTACAAACAAACAATTTCTTTTTGGAAAGTAGTTGGCTTGCAGGCTTTTTCAAACATTATCCAGCATCATTTTAAAATTGTCATGTTATATTGTTGTTGTTATACTATCCCCAAAAAATGGCTTTTGGACTGCCGTTCCTGAAATGTGTCCCTTGCCGTTTCGTTGTTCTTGTCCTAGAAACGCTATGGAACTTAATTGACAAGGTGAAATCATGTTGTTTTGGAAGATCTAGAATTTTTTTCGACCATGCATATAAAAATGGGAGAGGGCCCTTGCCCCTCACTTCCTTAATTATAAAAAAAGTATTTCTTTCCTCATTGTGGACTATCCATCGTTGTCAAGGATTTTTCCCTTCACTATTGTTCCTTAAGTCATGTTCACTTCATGTTATCTATTTTGCTTTGTTTTAAGTTTTTAACTATCATTAGTTGTAGAGGCTCTTGCACTTTAAGCAACCTCTGCCAAAATAAAGCAGTTGGAATATCTAGTATATACCAGCTTGAGGAATGCCTTCCTCTAAAAGTGTAATGTCCCTTTTTGGGATATTCCTGATTTTAAGCCTACAAATAAAATAAATCACTAAAATTGATATTAATAATATTTAGTAACATGAAATTATGAGAATACTCAAATCCATACATCAAAGCATCATAATATTCAGATCAATAAATCGTAGCATCATTAATATTTGGATCAATATATCGTAACATATTTCTTGCAGCCAATCTGTAATGTCCCCCTTTCGGGTCTTATGGAATTTGGGACTGATTTCTCTAAATTGCAAGAGATTTCTTCTATTTTGATGTTAATGAAGACAATCCTACAAAGATTATATTGCAAAATAATAATCCCGATATGATGGACAATATTGACTGATATAAATGTTACATCCCACTGTTTAGGTAATGTATTGGATATCTGTTTGCAAATATGAAAAGCTATAATATCCAATTTCAAGTCGAAATGCTGATGTAAAAAATAACAGATATGCTATTGATCTAATATTCAATCATTGTAATTATGGACTTCATGCGGTGATACCAATTAATGAATGGCAAATATTTTCACTATTAAATATAGACTTATATGTGTCTGAAAGTAAGGTGATGATCGTTGTTCCTGGTATTTCCTCTTTTTTGTATATGTGAATCATCTGCTATTGATTTGTCTAATCGCTTATCTGAGGAGTGTCTTTTCCAGTAGTTATCCTTCTCTGTTCCTCCCCCCATTTGAATGTTTGGAGAGCCTTCTTATATCTGAGGTTGGGAATGATACGTTGTGTGGAAGAAGACATGACTCATGCCTATTAACCGACTCCTTCCTTCCTCAACTAATCCATATTACTAATCGCTAACTATTCCGGTCGTTAACTCTAATAGCTTCATATCACCATTGTTTTAGGTAGGGATGAATTTTCATCTTTTTGGACGTAGTTTTCTCAGGAGTAAATCTATTTACAAAACTCCCCACTCTAGTCGTCCAAGAGAGTCAAACGCCACCCGAATACCATAGTATTGTTAATGAAATGCCACATTCAATCACCGTCGAATAGCTCCTGAGCTTTCGTCGACCTTGCCAGTCAATACCATCGTTGGCTCGCTGCTTTTATTGCTCATATCTAGATTTGTCGACTCCCTCACAATATCTGCAATATATATTATATCTTTCTTTGGTCGAAATTAGTTTAGGGAATATATACATATACGTACGTATAAATATGAAATATTAATATTATTATTTTATTGTTTTTTATTTATATTTATTGCTATTCATTTATCATTATTTATTTCATTATTAAATATTTATTTTATTTCTTTGATTATTTATTTAACAAGATTTTATTATTTAATTATTATAATAATACTATATTGTGTTAATAATATTTAATTAATAAATCATAATATTATTTTTATTTATTTTTTAATTTTATCATTATTATTTATTATTCAATTCTATTCTAGATAGGGTCTGATGTAATTAGGGTTTCAAACGGGGGATATGAAACAATCACATCATGAATTTGTTGGAAATGCTTGCAAATTGGCAATTTTTAGGGTCGACTATCTCAAGCCTGCAATGATACCACTGGCAACACATGATCGAGATTGCAAGGGAACTATTTTCTTTTCTGATCGCCGATTGTTATTTGAGGAACTGATGACATTAAGACAACTAATTAAGATATTTTAAGATATCTGATGACCTTAAGGAATATTAACATGATTGCTGGCATTAAGAATGGCTAGCGATTAATTAGAAGAAGAGATACGAATCTTCAGAAGCGATGTTTACTCCAGTAGGGGGTTGTGACCATAGAAACGAGACTCGGACTCGGCGCAGACTAGACAAAAAATTGGCAAGACTCGGCAAAAACTCGGCAAAATACCAGTTTCTAGTGAGTCTTGCCTAGAAAGAGTTCTTGGAGAGTCCCGAGACCCTGGGACTCGGCTAGGGTCACTTGGTTTAGGAATCGTCAGGACTCGGAGAGTCTTGGAACTATGGTTGTGACTATATGTCCTCCCCATGAATATACATAGCTCACCATTAAAGAAGTGAGAGGGATGGAAGGAAGAAATAGGAACAACAAAAGAAGACAAGCATTTTAATCGGGAGATAGTTTAGACAACCATATAAAGGAATGCCATCGGAATTCATCAGCAACAATACTTAACTGAATTCTGAGCAAAGACAATCAAAGATATACCTAGTATGGGGATATTTATCCCCCTCTTGTTTCAGACTGTTATTTAGAGCATATAGTAATCCCATATCAACTCTTGTGGTATTATCACTGCCTATATATTATTTGATGATGATTTAGTTTTCTAACTATTTATGTATGATTTGATAGAGATGTGTATGCCTATATTTTTTTTGTAAACCCCCATGATTATAGAAGGAAGATGGTGCAAGGAAGAGGGATCATAAGGTTTGCCATCTAGGTAGGGACCATAGAT
The DNA here is from genome assembly GCA_018584345.1 of Thuja plicata. Classification (NCBI taxonomy): domain Eukaryota; kingdom Viridiplantae; phylum Streptophyta; class Pinopsida; order Cupressales; family Cupressaceae; genus Thuja; species Thuja plicata. Next base: position 575,899 of record MU227352.1, read on the forward strand.
GGATGTCCATGTCCCTGCCACCGGGGCCAAGAGGGCCAAAGTTACACTCTTGGGCTTAGATAAGACAATCAAGATCCTTTATTATGATCTTCTCTCCAACTATATAATAATGGTTACTAGTCTTATGGGATGAAGAATGGATAAGGAATAAAGATACAAGCACCCCGCTAGGTAAGGACCTCGAATAGATGTCCATGTTGCCTGCCACCGGGGCCAATAAGGACAAAGTTCTGCTCTTGGGCTTAGTGTGGGCTAGCTTCCGGTGGACCTATCATATTTTTGTCTCTCATGTATGGTTACTAAGTCTTAAGGGATCAAGCATGGATAGGGAAAGCGAATACAAGTACCCCACTAGGTAAGAATCCCGGATGGATGTCCATGTTGCCTGCCATTGGGGCCAAGAGGGCCAAAGTTCCGCTCTTGGGCTTAGTGCGGGATAGCTTCGGGAAGACCTATTGTGCTTCTTCTCTCATGTGTGTGCAATGATACCATAGTTATCATATGTATATTGTGTTATGGACTAACCCTAATAATGGATATATATATATATATATATATATATATATATATATATATATATATATATATTATGGATATGTACATTTCTCTTATGTTATGATTGCTGGATTCAAACCAAAGATTGCACCATTGGAAGAAATATTTATTTAGTAAGATGTTACCCTAACCCTAATTTGTGGCCACTGTGGTTTTAGGGCAAATTTGAGGATAAACTAGGAGGGACATTGCATTGGTTGTCCTTGATTTGCTGAGAGCATGGAAGGTTGGCAGGGGTGACACTGATATATACATATGATACTTGAAAAGCTAGTTATAAAAAGATGTAAAAGAATTACGTATCAAATGAAACTTTGGTAAATTAGTAAAATAACAAAATTGAAAATACTAAATACTTGAAATCTACTAAATTTTGACTAATGAATTATGAAACTAACAAATTAGAGATTTCTATCATATCCAAAATATCATAAAGATGATTACAATGAGTAGCATGATATCAAAATAACAAAATGTAGTGAAGGGAGGCCTCTTATCATCCCCAAACTCCTCATCACTAGAACTAATGGACTCCTCATGGTTAGGGCCTGCCAAACTAATACCAACCAGTCTTGCATTTGGAATTGTAGCATCCTCATCAATCTATGTTGGCTTCTCTAGATATACATCCCATCGTGCTATTGAACTCTTTTTGCACACGTGTCTTGCGGTCAATGAGACACAAACCACTATGTGCAACCATAAGTATCTTTGCTCTTTTAGAGGTAAGTTTGTTCCTCTTAAGAGAGTGGATGAGCTATAGGTAGACTAGTTTCTCTTAGCAACTGAAGAACTAGAAACACAAGATAGCAATTGAATGGCTAGAGTGGTAGTCAAAGATTTCGGTCAATGGCAATTCCACCACAAAATTGGGCCTTTTTGTGCCATAGTTGCCATATCCATTTTCATCGCCTCATAATAACCCCTAAGAGTGGCAAATTTGGTCCACTCAGTGCAAATTGTGTTGGCATCTATAGGATCATACATCTTCTCAATGGCCCTAAAGAACCTTACCTTCACCTCAACATCTTGTATTGGTGTAATTTGACTTGGCCTAGTCTTGTACCACTTAGGATTTAATGCTTAGGCAACCACGTGCAAGGGAGTGTTGAGTTTCTCCCATCTCTGATGAATGATTGGATACATGTGCTCATCATAGAATGCTAATTTGTGGTCCTTCTCTCACACGACAATCATCATCTCCTTAAGCATAGAATCAATGCACTCATACACCTGCCCAAGGTTAGGTGCATTTGCATCCTCATATCTAATGACCTAGAAAATTAGAGCAATGATGGAGACTATATATTGTGTGTCACTTTAGAACACATCATTCTTCACTTTATCCTTCACCCTCCTCCCATGCTCTATCTTGGACTCGGTCCACCGATTCCATTCTGTTGTCATAATCATGACCTGCAATGACTCTTGCAACTCAATTGTTCTCTCCAAGAGAATGAAATAGTATGCATATTTGGTCTCAATAGGTTTCAAGAACTCCTTAGAGAAGCTCCAGAAGAGTGCTTGTGATGTGTGGTGGTTGTAGATAAACATCTGTACATCTCTAGCATCATTGACCACATCTCTGATCCACTCAATCTTCCCCATGTCCTTGAGTGCATTATTCATGGCATGCACACAACATGGAGTCCCCCAAATATGTCTATAAGCTGCCTCAACATATTTCCCAGCAGCTTTGCACACATGTGCTGCATCTGTCATTACTTGGACCACATTTTGTGATCCAACCTCCTCAATAGCATCCTTGAGGACCTGAAATTGAAAATCATCATCTTTGCGATGCCTTGGCCTAAATAAAGTATGGGTCCTTTGTACATGTAACCATGATATTGATGAGTAGCTGACGGCTAATGTCCTTCCCTCATTCATGACTATACTGCATCCATTCTTCACCCAACATTCACTCATTTTCTCTATTAAGAGAGTGATCCTGGTTACTTCTTATCCAAGATCGTGGTCCTTAATTTTGTCTCACCAGGTGGCACATATGATGGTCCTCCCCATGCTACCATCAACATCATCTCCTTATAATAAGGAGATCGAGTTTCATGACATGGGATGCCATTGGCAAGTAATATGCCATTAGCAAAGAGCTTGCCAATGGCATCATCTATGTCATCCTTCAGCTGCACATTGAACAAATCAGCTATGGTGTCACTTTGCAATTTGTGTTTCCCCTTGCCCTCTCTTGCATGAGCACTAGAAGAAGAGCCTGGCATCAGTCCTACTCTCGTCTGCAAAGTATGATTAGAACTCTGGGTGGTTCTGCTGAACATGTGTCCTATGAGACAAAGTAGTAGGCACAGATGTAGCTGCATTGTCATTAGGAACAACCCATAACTTGTTTATCTCAGCTCTGTATTTGAAGTTTGCTGCTTTTGCCAAAAAAGAACATATATCCACACTTTTTTGTCGAATAAAAAAAACTGTGCATTGACTCTAGTAATGCTGCCATACCATTCTAGATCACAAAAAATCCACTTCCACTTCCTTGTGCCACTAGATGGCCCTGGCTTGCCTGGTAATTTTCTTGAAAACTATCTGAGAGGAGACTTACAATCAAAAAGACCCCTAACATACTTTGCCGTTATCGGGGAGGGTCAATCTATACAATTTAAATTTTGATGTTGAATATAAATGACATAATAAAAATTTAAAAATGAACAATGAACATTGAAATGAATCTATGAACATTGAATATGCAATTGCAGCCATAGAAACTTAGAAAATAAGTTTTGAAAATGAAACTTGAAATTTTGTTTTTTGAAAAAATAGTTGTAGGAACTTATCGTGTGCTTGAAAAATCCCCCCAAGTTGATGTAGAATCCTCGTCTTCTTGCTCCTTCTCACCCCTCTTGCACTTGCAGTACCTCAATCTCACTCCTCAGTGATGTCTGTTTCCCCTTGTCCCAGAGACGTTTGTATACCCCTTGTCCCGGAAACGTCTGCGTCTCCGCTGTCCCAGAGGCATCTGCATCTCGAAAACAAGGGGTTTTCACAGGGAGAGGCATCCCCGTGGTACACTGGAAAATATTCATGTAAGCACTCTCCACGATCAAGTCAACAAACTTACATAGGCTGAATTAGTCACTTTCCTCTATGGAAAATTCGTATCCTTCCAAATATGAAATTGGAAGTTTTCATTTTTGTTCCTTGAACAATCAATAGCTCTAGGAAAGTAAGAACTAGTTGCATGTGACTTCTATATTTACGAGTGGCTGATGTCTACTATTGGTCCACCCAACAATGATGATAGAACAACCCCTCCTAATCTGGGTTTGCCTCATGTCCACAACCACCACCACCACCACCTTAAAATATCCTCTTACAAGGAGGTTGGTGCATGGTTTATGTAATCCACACAGAAAATGAGGGACCAACAAAAACTGCATATTTGAAACATTTGCCTGAAATAGGAAAAACGTACCACTTGAAATGTTATCCCATTAGCAAAAATCTTTTTGGCAATTGAAGACTACCACTTCCCATGATATCTTATTGAATATCCCTGCAACAGTAGTAGCCTCTCTATTCCCCTTGGTAGAACTCTCCCCTCCTTGACAATCAATATACATGATTTGCATTTGCAATGGCATACTAGATTTCATATTCTTTGTTTGCATTCACTTATTTCTTGCCACACCCTCTATGTGCAAGCTAGTCATCTCATCTTTCTCAACTAAGGTTATTTTTTCACAACCTTTTAACCTTTGTCCACATATGCACAAAAGATGAGAGTAAACCCTTGTGTAGCTCATCCAATGATCCTTGTTGCACAAATGACAACCAAACTATACCTCCCCTTGAAATGTTCTTCTTGTCTTTGTCTATCGCTGTTGCAATTTTTAAAGGTTTTTTTTTCCTTAGGATTGAATGAGCCCTTTGCATTGATTTTGAGTAGTTTGGAAGGCCATTCAATTGAGTGATTTGTACTGATAGTCCTTATGGCACTCTCACTCATAGAAGAACCCTCAATAGCATTTTTATTGTCCTTTTGATGAATTTGATTATCTTCACCTTCTCTAACTTCATTGCTGGTCCTTTCGTTAAAAACTCAAAATATAGCTACAACTGCAAACATAAAGCACCAAAAAAACACCACTAATTATTTGAAACTATGACAATTTTAAAAACTCAAAATAAAGCTGCAACTGCAAACATAAAAAAACTCCAATGTTTGAAAATTTGACAAAAGAATTTACAAAATTGTTTGTGGAAATGAACAATGGATAGTAAACTCTCTCAAATTTCATAGTTTTGACGTTCTCTTTCTGGCTTTGCATTGCTCTTCTCTTATCTTTTTTGCAAATGTTCTTCTGTCTTCTTCATGACAAAAATGTTGGTTTCTTGTTTTTAATTGTTAGTGTGGCTGTTTTAAGTTTAGGGTTGGTGTAAAAGGGTGTGGGGTCCTTGTTCCACACACCCTTCTTTCACTTTTTTGTGCTTTTAAAAATAAATGCTTTTTATATGCTTGTGTTGAGGGAGATGACTACCCGTCCCTTGTTTTTGGGTGTTTCAGACAATTTTGATATTTTGGGGACGTTTCTTTCTTTTTTGTAGGTTGGGGAGGCTGGGGGACATTTTGAACTCATCCTTGCACCCATGAAACATTTCTTGTAGGGTATGGACTTGAAAATATAGGGGATGTGTCTGTAGGTACACTGGAAAATCTTGAAAAGATTTAGGGAAAAAAGTGATCTTCAAAAATCTCACTTCCACAAATGCCAACGTTTACCATAACACGAGCTCAAAGGAAAATGGTTATTGTGTGAGCAAGAATGGCTTAAAAAGGTCAAAAAACTATCTTTTTTTCGTATGTTTTTGTGCACAATTTGTGGGCTGAGTTGCAGGAATTGTCATTTTCTGAGCGAGAAGGGATTAAAAAACTTAGAAAACCTTTTTTTTTCTTAATTTTGTTTCTGTATGCAAATTATGGCTGAGTTGCAAGAACGGTCTTGTTGAGAACTTGTGGGAGCTTGCCTACAAGGAAGTGGGTGAATTACTCTCTGCATATAGTAACTTGCAAGCACTCACAATTTGGGAGAGTTTTGAATTTATGGGATATTGCATTACATAATTCACCAACACAAATCTAAGTGGACAAGATTCCATTCCTTATTTCAAGAGAATGAAAAAGCAGTCTCCATATCAAAATAATTATGCTGTCAATGTTTTCGGTAAAAAGGAAGTACATAACTTATACAAAAGCAAGAAAACACAAACATAGTGGAGAACATGGCAATTGATTAGGAGAACCCCACTAGGGAGAAAAATCTAGAAGAGTGAGGGAATCCCTCAACCCTTTACCCTATACCCTATACACTTTTTGGAGGAAACTTTTATGGAGATTGTGTATTGTTGGCACTTGTTAGGGTTTAGGTAGATATGAGCAATAAATGATATTAAGATAATAAAGAAATTAAGAGAAGACAAAAATACAATAACACAAATTTGACGTGGTTCACCCAATATGGGCTACATCCACTAGAGAAACAATTGTCCACTTATTTTATTATCCAGTGAAGAGAAAATTATAGCCTGATCTTTTCACATTACACCGCCACATATTTATAGGCCTTTTAGGCAGTTTACGATACTTGACGAGTTAACCTAGGGAAATGCTTGACGAGTTAACCAAAAACCCTTGACGAGTTAACCCCAAGAATTGCAAAGAGTGTACAGTATAGCATGATCAGTCGCCACATACCAACACCACTTATTTGAAGATCTTTGTGTTCCCTCATTTCTCCCCATCCTCTTGAAATGGACAGTTAGATTTTGATTAAAATGTCAAAAAATCAACTCCCATGTAAAGAATAAAGATATGGATGTCAAATTAGTGTTCCATGGGGAAGCATTGCTGTGATCTATGTGATGCCCTTGGAGCTTGAAGGGGACTTCCCCCCTTTTCAGAACTGGACAACAATGCTCCATTTGGTGTATTAAAATAGGAAAAGGTAAACTTGTAAGCAAAAAAATGTTAAAATCCCTGAAAAAGGTAGAAGGGGGAGGATTTTCATTGCAAATTCATCATTATTGCATTAATCTTTAAAAAAAATTAGCTGCTTTTTTTTCATTTAAGTTAAAAAATAGCTGTTCCCTTGCTGTCCTTGAAATTGTGTCCCCATGTCCCCAAATTCACTCATCCCATAAAACAAGAGCAGCATTTCAAACATCACTATTTGTGGATGCTACTGGCAAAGAAAATGGTGGAACCTATCTATTGCTTTGGCCATTCTGTATAGTTTATCTAAAAGTCCCACCAGTTAGCTATTTTGTACCTGTGAGATCAAAGTTTTCTAGAAGTATCCTTCTGCACTTGCATTAAATTGTATCATCTCATGCACATCCAAACAGTCTGTCTTTATTGTCAGACTTTGAAACTACTTATTCCTGGTAAGTGTACTTTATAGGACTTTGTTAACCGTTTAAAACCTTTTCACTGCCTAAAAATAATATCCTTAAGTATTAGTTGTTGGTATTCTGAAATCAGTTTACTTCCTATTTATTTATTGAAATGATTATCAGAATCGCTTCCATTTTGGATTTGTTACCTTTTTCTTGTTTTCCAACATCTGTTCAAACTGTATTTGAATGTACTTGTATTCTCTAATCTTGCTGAACTTTTTAACATGGAGTTATTTTGGGCTAGTTGTCTATGGTTGTATTATCAGGTTTTCCGCAAATGACATCTAATGGTTGTGATAATGCCATTCTCAGAAAAATTGCTGCTGAAACTTGCGAAGAACTTTTCACACCAGACTCCCCTCATATTGGTCTTGCATTGAGTGGTGTTGAAGTATTTACAAATGGAAGTGGAAGTCATCACCAATTGAGAAAGCTGAATACACGTCTAGAGCTGATTCAAAGTGCAACTTGTAAATCAGGAGGTGTATATATATATAGTAATCAACAGGGCTGTGATGGAGGTCGTCTTTACTATGGTATTACTGTTTTCATCTAAGCACCACTTTTCTTGTTCTGAATTGGTTATTACAGATGAAAATATTGATAACTCTTATCAGCCTGTCCTTATTCTATTTTTAAATATTTGTTTGTTTGCATGATGACAAGCTTTTCTATTAGATACTAGGCATTGCATTTAACAATCTATTATTTTTTATTGCATAGTCATTTTTTTATGATAATTTAGTTGTGTGTTCTGTAGGGGGGTTCCAGTTGTGAAAGTTAAAATGTACGTTACAAGCATGGAGAAAATAAAAATGCACCATGCATTTCAAGAACGTCAAAAACAACCGCCAGATCAAATTAAATTACAGCACCTTACTAACTACAGATGACCAGGAACTGCATAAGTCGTGTCCATACGTTCAATAATTTTAACCCCGGGCTCCAAGATAGTATTCTGAACAGACCACTGAACCATTTGCTAACATAATCTGCATTGGTGTAATGACAAGGCTGGATAATACCAGGTATCCATCCCATAAAACTATCCTCATGTTTTCTATAAACATAGATACAGCTTGACATAATGCAATAATGTCCTCCATGGGTGCAGAGAATTCATCTAGACAACAATTCAAACTGCTACTAGAATTACCATGCCGTAAAATCCGCAACTACATTTGAAAACTCTACGCAGGCCGCAGAATGAGTTATTCCAGGCTTTTCTACAATCTGTCGGGAAAGTATACAAAATTCTTGCATGAACTGCCACATTTCTAATGCGAGCCTTCAACTCTGAAGCAAAATATTCTGCCAACAAACTTGCATTCTGATTGCTGTTGTTTAAGCAAATCCTTCATCACTTTAAGTTGAGATCCCTTTCACAAAATTAGGGGATTCAAGACTGGTTATTTCAAAAGTACGTCAAAGCTCAAAACCTGAGACCAGACCCTTGAAATATCATGACCCACTCTGTTTCAAAAATCAAACCTCTACAAACATCAAAACTTCCAGCACAACTACTGCTGAAACCACTATCCTTCATGTACCTTGACCTGCACTTTAAAAAACTGATACATTCCCACAGATAGGAATGTGCATTACCAACACTCAACCCTTCCCAACACACAATATCATAAAGAGCTTTGCAGGAAACATCATCTAGACTTAACTGCAACTCAGTAACTATTGAACTTAGTAAGGAACCTTCTTTTGCCTTGAAAAACTTCTTCGTTTCTCTTTCTCCAAATAAACCAAAAAATTTCATTTGTCAAAACTAGCCAAAAAGGAGTAAGTTCAGCAGAAAAAGATTTAACATACCCAGCAAGAATTTCAGACTCCTTACTGTCATATCTCCGCCATAGAAGGGTGTGATGCATTTGGGTCAAGGGACATGACCCCTTATAAGGTGGCAGCCATCCTAATGGGCGCATACCTTCAGAAAAGCAATGGGATATAAGTAGGAAGGCCACGGTGGGGATAAGAGAGGCAGTTAGACATGGATAAAGGATTAATCAGATATAATGAAGAATAGATCAATCAAGCAGCAGCACCTATAAGAGCAGATCGACCCTAGCATATATATAAGCAATTGGATCAGTAAATTATTGTTTATTGCAGGCTGTAGCATTACTTCCCAATTGTGATATACATAAATATGTATGTGTTATGTATCGTTTGATTTATGGGCTATAATATGTGTAATAATGTATTTGATGAATAATCTTTAATAAATTGATATTGGCAATTACGTGCAATGACTAGATTTCCAATCTGTTTGTCAATTTGCTGCAACCAACCACGAGGTTAGGAAAGGAGAACAAGGAGGGAGAAACTGTTATGAGGTCCTCTTTTAAGCATGTTACCTCATGGCAGTGATGGATAGTCCCATGAGGCCAAGGGGGTGCAAGGAGTGCGCCGACCTTGGGCTTAGGAGGGAAGGATGCTTTGGACACTCTATTGTGACTTCCCCAACAACCTCAACAATGGTTGATTATTGGAATGGATTTAATGGGATGTCAATCATAGACGGTGAATAAGGTGGCACGAATAGGGAGAGTACCAGTGTCCTCACTAGGCATGCCACCTCATGAAGGATGGATGACAGAAGACCACATGAGGCCAAGGGGCATGTATATCCGCTCTTAGGCCTAGGGTAGAGAGTTGCTTCATGCACCCTATTGCATTCCCTTATTCGGGCTGTTATGATTGAACCGAATTTTCTTTTTTAGATATTACACGACTAAGATGACTATAAATATGTGTTCTCTAACCCTAGTAGTAATAATAGATATTATGTATTGTATTCTTTAATGATTGCCTAACATGATGGCAAGATCTCAACTAGGATCTATCTTGTTTAACAATTTAATGGATAAATGATATCTGCAATTCTATTTCATTCCTTGTTTGGCTTGGAATTGTGATTTTAGGGCAAAAACTAGGGCATCCACAAAAGGGGACATTACACTTACAATCTCAACCAATAAGATACCCAAAAAAGTAGACCATAGAGAGAAAGCATATTGATAGTCAAAAGATAAATGCTCAAAAGTCTCAATAGCATTACACAAATCACCAACATCTAACTTCTTAAGAAGTTGTAATGTCCCCTTTTCCCATGCCCTAGTTTTTGCCCTAAAATTAAAATTCCAAGTAAAACAAGAATGGATCCTGGTTGAGACCATGCAATTATGTTAGGTAATCATTGAAGCATATACATAAAATATATCTTTCCTACTAGAAACATTATCTCAATCAAGCATAGGCCTTTCCTACTAGGGTTAGGAACATTAAGTTTTAACTCAATCATATGATGTGTCTAATTTCATTGATGGAGTTCCTTGGAAAATCATATAAGGCGTCTCGAGCTTATTTCTTTCCATCAAGCCTAGGATCAGGGAATGACACCTGCCATTTGGCCTTGCAACCCCAGTTGGGGTTGCTCAACTTGAATGGATATTATGTGCTACTTGTGTCCCTTATTATGTATTCCACCATAATGTGCATGTGGATTCCCTTAAGGCTTTTCCCAACAGCCCATCCACCAGGGATAACTTTAAGAAACCCTCCTCAGGGGAAGATGTAAAATTCTGGCGAATCCTACACTATTTTGGGAGGAAAAAATTAATATTGCTGGCGAAATGTTTTAATTTGAAAGGAAAAAAATTAGTTTTACTGGTGAATTATTTTCAATTGTATGAAAATTGTAGAAAATCCTGGCGAATCTTTCATTATTGAAGAAAATTGTGGCCACAGGCACACATACCTAGCATTGAGCAACCATCATTTCATCATTTTTGTTATATGGAGCTTAATCAATTATCAGACTTGAAGGTTAAGTTTTCCCCTTTTATCGGTGCAATTACCCCCCAAATTATTCAATGAGGGTTTGGGGGCAGCACCCCCAAGACGGGGTCAAGGGGCACCGTGAGTTAAGTTTATATCGGTTGACAGGATCTAACCCTTTTTTTATAACCGTTGGATGATCCCAAATCAATGGTGTGATTTCTATTTCGGGCCAAAGTCTTAAAGGACACAAAGATTCCACCAAAAGTCTCTGGAATAGAGACACATGTAAACTCTATTACTGGCCAAAGTTTTAATAGCCACAAAGTTTCATAGAAAGTCTCTGGAATAGAGACATGTCAAATCTATATACTTTACCCATGCCCTAACCCTAAATATCGACCACATATGGGTGAATATGACTATCAATCAAGACACTTACGAAATTGCAGGCGAAAATATTAAATAAATCATTTGGAAAACATAAATTCTATTGGCGAATTGAGTTGCATTTGACCAAAAATTTAATAAAAATGATGGCAAACTGAATTGCATTTGATCAAAAATTTATAAATTTAGGGCAATCCGACCACCTCATTTGGTCCCACTTATTTGCCACTAAAGTTATCCCTGCCATCCACATTATGAAGCACCGTGGGAGATGATACAAGGCGCCTCAAGTCTGTCCTTCAAGCCCATGAGCACGGAATGACACCCACTATTCGGTTTCTTCCTGAGACAAGCAAGCCAAATTCTTTCCAAGTGTTGTAGGTGAGAATTACCAACTCCTTGGGCACATTTTCAAGATGGAGCTGGAAATGGGCAAGTTTCATCATCTTTCCATTTGGACTTTCTTGAATTTTTTGCCCTTTTTTGACTAAGCACTTAGAATTTTTCTCTTATCCCCACTTAGTTATTTGACTCTTGATTTCCACCTAGTATTTCCAACTGAAATTTGAATTGTGATGGCCCATATTCCCAAATTTCTTCATCTTTATCAATGTTCTTCTTCATCTTTAAGACTTGGTCATGTTGATTGTTGGATTTCAAAACCTAAGCAAAATCATCATTTGCAAAGCAACTTTCTGCCTTGACAACATTTCATCAATAATTTGACAGCTTTCAATCTTGCAAAACCCATTACAATTTTGCCTCCAATTCCCTACTCACAGGTCTAAGGCTGGGATAAATGACTTTTTCACTTCCTAAGGAGAAAACTCAAAAGCCAAAACAACTACAGCTAAAACTAAGCCAGACGACAAACTACTAAGCAAAAGAGGGGGTTCCCGTTTGCAATAGGGCAATGTGTGAAAACGTCACAACAGGCAGCTAGGTGGAATATTCTATCTTCTATCAGATACAAGTCCAAAGATTATCATAAAATTCATTACACAATATACATCATACAACCAAATTGGATAAGTTTAGAAGTTGCAGTTTAATATATGTGTTTTCTGAAACTGTATTCTTATCAGATTTATTGCTCAGTAATCCTGATGCTGTCTTCCTTGTTCAATGCCTCTTCTTGGATTGCTGAGTTTAATCTTTAGATCCCTCCTTTGCTGGTGGAGGGTTATATGAGTTCCCCTTATGGACACACCTGCTGGAAGTAGAGGTGTCTCTTCTTATTACCTCTTCATAATTAATCCTCGCCTAATGAACTGTTTCACCTCTAAACATTACTTCTCAATCTCACTAATTGCTAGTTGTGACATTGTTGCCATTGAGGAAAGGAGGTTCGTCTTCTTCTAACAATTGTTTGTTCAATATCTGGGATTCTGGCCTGTTGAGGTTAATCACAAGCTGCTGTTGATGCCCCGATTATTGCTGGCCGAGCTAAAGGATGAAATAGAACTGCATTCACTTTCTTCTGGTCTAGGTCTGATCCTGATTACAAAAATTGGGAGGTCGAAGATAATAGAAGTCATGACAAAAGCTGAAATAGTATATAAAGTGAAAAGACAATAAAATGACATACGACTTGGACTGTAGAACAAAGAGAAAGAAATGCACACAAAGTAATAAAATGAAAACAAAAGCAAATGAGGATGAATATGGTAAGTAAAGATTATTGGGAATGATTTCGTACTGAAATATTTTTGTTGTTGGAGGAAAAATAAAATTAAATGGAGTTTTTAGTTTGCTATAGATATCATCTCCATGAGTTTTTATTGTAGGCTGCCCTATCGATAGATAGAAACTCCTTTCCTTTACTTGTATGCTCCTCCTCCCCTTCTTTGTTGTTTGTTGTTTTTGTGATGATTTTGCAATATGTTGATCATTTAGTGTTCAGGGACAGTCAAAAACTTTAAAAAACTGCCTTAAAAATATTACCCTACCTAGAATCTATTTGCAATAACCATGTCACCATTGAAATCCCCTAGGTATGCCCTGTAGCACTTCCACACGATTTCAACTGTGCAAACCCAAACTCTGCCTAATTCTACAAGTAATTTGGATATAAATTGATTTGATCATAACTGATACTTGGAAAGGATGTATTTTCTAATGTATTTTCTAGCTGATTTGGTGATATGTCATATGCCTGCATTTTGTATGTAGGAAGAAGTATTGCCAAATTAAGAGACACTGACTGAATTTATTATATCTGCTGGCTGATCTGCGTAGTGATCAAGTTAAATTATATTTACATTTGCCTAGGGCCGACTCCTTTGAAAAAATAGATAAAAGGGCATGTATTTAAGAGTGGGAGGTGTGATTGCTTCTAAGGTGCAGCATAGAGAAAATAATCAACTGTGACTAAAGGAGCAGATTCACTTAAACAGCAATGTATTTGTTAAATAGAAATTTAAAACACATGCAGCGATTATTATTAGTGTCTGCAGCAGTGACCTTGATTAAGAAATTAGCATAATTGTAGGGATAATAGAAAGGAACTAATGATTAGATGCAAATAAAAAGATTATTTAGAAGGCAGCAGTTTATGTAGGGTTCCAATTTATGAAGGGTTGTGTGGACTTCTGAAGGGACAGCAACCTCCAAAGGACACCCATCTTCATGAAGCGATTAAGATATATATAGAGAGGGCTACGATGGAGAAGACACCAAGTAAGAACATTAATAAGCATCAGCAGTTGCATAACATCGACCAGGATCAGTTCTGATTGAAGGAGATCATACTCAGGCATACAGAAACTATATGTCATAACTGTAGTTTGGTATGAAGTATTAATTCTTATGATAGACAGCGTAGTGGATCCTATTAACTTTCTTATGAATAATGCATATGCAATCTAAGAATATGATAATATTATGTGATCCTTTAAGTAATCATATGTAATTCTTTATATATATATTTTCTGCAATCAATCATGGTAGGGGATAATAAGCGAATACAAGGAGGGAGAAATTGTTATGAGGTCCTCTTCTAGGTATGCTACCTCATGGTGGTGACAGATAGTCCCAAGAGGCCAGGGGAGCACACAGATGCCCCGCCCTTGGGCTTAGAAGGGAAGGACGGTTGGGACACTCTGTTGTAGTTTCCTCAAACCCTTACCTTGGTTGACCATTATGTTAAGGAACTCTATTCATAGGGAGGAGGATACGTGTGGAAATGGAAGAGGGGAACATGTATGGATTCCTCACTAGGTACACCCCCTCATATAGATGCCAAAGGGCTACATGAGGCCAAGAGGAATGACATCCACTTTTGGGCCTAGGGTAGAGGATTGTTTATGGCACCCTAATATGCCTCTTATCCTAGCTCTCCTATGGTTGAATTCCATCAATAAATCAAACATATCTTATGATAAAATTAATGTCCTTACCCCTAGTAGGAGAGATCTATGCTTTTAGTGCCTCTAATAAGGAAGATCTATTTTGTGGATTATGTTTCAATGATTTCCTATCATGTTGCAGGATCTCAACCAGGTACATGATGTTACTAATTCTATTCTTCTTTTTGTTTTACTTGGAGTTTGTGATTTAGGGCAAAAACAAGGGCATTTACAAAAGGGGACATACCAAGCAGTATCAAAGCATCGCTCCTGCCCACCTGCAGGGTAAAGATAAAACAATGGATGCATTCTAGAAAGAGGCTTAAAGGTCTAAGAAGGGGATCAATTGACTCAGTCCTAAAATGATAGATCAAAATCTACAATGATCGTATGATATACTAGTAAATGACAATGGCTAGACACTAGTAAAAGCAATATAGGGGGTAGCTGAATATGACCATATGTGTATTTATGTGTATGCACTGAGTCTTGCATGTATTTATACATATGCTTCATGTCATATGTGTATTTATGTGTATGCACCTTGTCTTGCATGTATTTATATGTATGCTTCACATCTTACGTGTATTTGTTTTGCATACCTTATGTGATTCCAGCATGTATATTCCATGTGTGTTTACGATTAATTTATGCTTAACAGTTACGAAAATGCTAAATATTAAGATCGGTCGATGCATATAGTAAGTTGCCTACTTATTTCTTTTGGTGTTGAAGCTATAAGAATCCTCAATATGTGGCAAACATAAAAACTCAACACAATCAACAAAGCCCAAAGGTTCCGAGATGGGAACACTGTGATCTGAATCATGAAATGTCAATTCCACTAGTCTGAAATATCACAACAATCACACATTCTGAAAATACTGAGCTACTGGGGCCTGTCAAAAGACACATGTAAACTTTGGAAACCAATCACTTGGATCCTGTAAATGGTTCATAGAGCATATATAATTGTAAGTTAAGCAAAATAGTCAAATCTATCTTCAAACTAACAGTGCAGGGATATCCAAACTCATCTTTGGAATGTCACCAATATCTCAATTACAAATCAACATGCCTATGTTAAATACTCATGCAAACATTGTGATACAAAACTCAATCTTGTATGTTACAAGATGTATCCACAACCCATCACATTCACTTACATCCTAATAAAATCAGAACCCCAAGATCTAGAAACACACTATACAATTGATAAGACTGATCTTAACATCAAATTTTGAAATGTATCAAACTGGAAATTTCCAATCAAGTGAAGGGAAATATCTTCATAAAACATTGCATAGATGTGTGTCACGCTTCTAATACTCTTCTCAATATATGGGAAGTTTGCCCTGCTTTGTTTTGAAGAAACATCCCTAGGACCAACCAAAATAGTTTCTTATGATTACAATTGATGAGAGAAAACTTGTCTTAAAATTACAAAACTTGCAAATTTCCAATCATTGGTTGAGATACCTCACATTTGAATTAAAGAGAGTTATATGCCTTGAGATAATATCAGAGTTGCACAGCAGAAGCTTATTATATCTAAGTTAGTTTAGCGGTTCTTGCATTGTAAAGTTTTGGTTAAAACTGTCACTACTTGAGGACAAGCAATTTTGGGAAGGCCGGACTGTCATACCCCTGCCATTTTTTATATGGGGAGAAGTATTGCTAAATTAAGAGAGGCTGACTGAATTTATTATTTCTTCTGGCCGGCCCTCATAGTGATCAAGTTAAATTAAATATACATTTGCCTAGGACTGACTCCTTTGAAAAAATAGATAAAGGGCATGTATTTAAGATTGGGAGGTGCCATTACTTCTAAGGAACAGCATAGAGCAAATAATTAACTGAGACTAAAGGAGCAGATCCACTTAAACAGTGATGTATTTGTTAAATAGCGATTTAAAATACTGGCAGTGATTATTATAAGTCTATACACCAGCAACTTTGATTAAGAAATTAGCATATATGCAGGGATAATAGAAAGAAACTAATGATTAGTTGAAAATAAAGTAAAAATTATTTAGAAGGCAGCGGTTTATGTAGGTTTGTGATTTATGAAGGGCTGTGTCCACTTCTGAAGGGACAACAACCTCTAGAGGGCAACCATCTTCTTGAAGCGATTAAGATACATATATAGAGAGGGCTATGATGGAGAAGACACCACGTAAGAACATCAATAAGCATCAGCAGTTGCATAACATCGAACAGGATCAGATCTGATTGAAGGCGATCATACTCAGGCATACAAAAACTTACAACAGTCATTTGGTATAAAGTGTTATTTCTTATGATAGACAACATAGTGGGTCCTATTTAGTTTCTTATGAATAATGTATATGCAATCTAAGTGTATGATATATTAATATATGATCTTTTATATGTAAGTAATAATATGCAATTCTTGGGGTGACCCATTTAGAGCAGCGGTCAAAACACTTCGCTGGTGAGGCTGCCACTAGGGTTCAAATCCCTGTTGGGCTGTTGTGCTGGCAGGCTTGTGCCTACGCTGGGCTATGCTCATGGATTTGAATGACTGGAGTGTTGTTCGGCAGTCTTAAATATTGCTGCCCATTACCGATAAAAAATAAATAATATGCAATTCTTTATATATATTTTCTGCAATCAATCGTGGAGGGATAATAAGGGAATACAAGTAGGGAGAAACTAATATGAGGTCCTCTTCTAGGCATGCCACCTCATGGTGGTGAAAGGATGGCCTGACCTTGGGCTTAGAAGGGAAGGACAATCCAAACACCCTATTGTAGTTTTCTTAAACTTACCTTTGTTGACCATTATGTTAAGGAACTCTAATCATAGGGAGGAGGATACCTGTGGAAATGGAAGAGGGGAATGGCTATGGATTTCTCGCTAGGTACACCCCCTCATATGGATGGAAAAGGGCCACATGAGGCCAAGAGGGATGGCATCCACTATTGGGCCTAGGCTAGAGGATTGTTTAAGGCACCCTAATATGCCTTGGTTGAACTCCATGAATAAATTAAATATATCTTATGATCAAGTTATTGTCCCCACACCTAGTAGGAGAGATCTATGCTTTAAATGCTTCTAATAGCGAAGATCTATTTTGTGGATTATGTTTCAATGATTTCCTAACATGTTGTAGGATCTCAATGAGGCACATGATATTACTAATTCTATTCTACTTATTTTAATTCGAATTTGTGATCTAGGGCATTTACAAAAGGGGACATTAAAACATAGCTTCTATGGGGTCATTTTCCTTAGTTGATATTTTGACCTTTGTTTTTTCTATCAAGGGGCCCATGTTGTCATATGTTTTGGCCAAACACAGCTGATTTGTATACAAGCCAAATCATACTCCTTAATGGATGAGCTTATTGGAACTTGAAAGATAACTCACATGAGCCCACCAATCATCATGTAGGACTAATGCTTTGAGCTTTTGGGCCTCTCAAAATTTGATTGCCTCCATAGAGTTCAAAGGTTGATGACCATGGTGCTCAAGGCTTGTTGCACCTTTATAAGTCATCTCAAGGCAATTGTGTGATGTGAATTGAGGATTAACAACCTAATATGGTTTACAAAGATTAAAACAAATTATAAAAAAGTAGATGATATAATTAAAATTTTAGAGCACCCTTAAAACAAGTCAAACCATTTATTTTTAAATATGAAAATTTCATAAATTTACCTTCAATGGCTCTAATAGATTACTCGAAAATGGCTTGTGATAATATGATGGTTTGTTACAAAGATGCGAGTTTCCTCAACCTAGACTTACATTTTTTTGATCTAGATGATTTGTTTAGAAAATGTGCTCTTATGTTGCCTTGCAATTTTTAATCTTGTAATGTCCCTTTGTGATTACTCATTCCAAGGGGACTTATCAGCCTATTAATTCTCATAGGCTATAGTCGGGAAAAGGGAATCAATTAATTTAAGATGTAATATTATTGGTCAAAGTTTATTATAAGGGTTATATTATTTAATTAATCTAATACTGTATAAAGTGACTTCAATGTTTGTTTAAGTGAATTTTTATAAAAGTCACTTTATCATTTCCCTAAGCTTAAGGTTAAATTAAAAAGAGAGAGAAAACCTAAAACATGTCTAGAGGCTTCTCCAATGGTTATAAAAAGAGCAGCTTGGGTTTCCTTTGAGACATGCTCGATTATTTTCTTATATTGATTTGGAGAGATTCTTGAAGCTTGGAACCTTAGGATGAAAACCCTAAGGGATTGCTGGTTTTGGTAGTGGGACTATCTGCCCTAGCCAGTGTTGGAGGTTTCATTTACAGATGTCATAGTTGATTCTACAGCTGAGTACATCAAATTTGTGAAGTCACTTTTAGTGACAAATTTCAGTTATTTATAATGTCAAGTTTTCAAGAAATGGAAGACTATCTATTGCTATAAGATATTTTTAAGTTAAATACTCTCATTTCTTTGGCACGGTTGTGAAGGGTCAAGATTCAGTCATATCAATAGTCTAGTCATAGTTTTTTATGGAATTAATAACTTCACCAGAATCGAGCACCTAGTAGATTGATATTATTGCTGGAAAAGACATCTATTCCTTTTTGGTGAGTCACCTTGATGATGCATATTGAAGGGCTCCATTTATTAGATAGGGTCGTGAATGCATTGTAAAGCGGTTAACCCTGGTGTTGGTGCGATCAGCAGTATATATCGCCATCACGAAAGAAGATAGTGAAGAGTAAGAGGAGAATAGTGTAAGTTAGCTGGGACCAAGGTGAGGGGAAGAAATTTGATCTGCGCCTGATTCTTGTGAATTCAGATTGGGATGTGCTGCCACCATTTCCTTTTATATGCGCTGTGTCAATAATGAATGTATCCTTTGTCTATTAATGCTAGTGATTTGCCGATACTGAGCATTAATGCCATCGAATATCTTGATGTGGTCCTACACTAGTTTTCTTGTATATGCTGCTGATAAAGCTTATTGCTGCAATAAAATGCTCAGAGTTATATGATATGCATTGCTTTTATTGTGCTCATTATTGGTTTAAGTTGTAAATCCTATGCTCTATTTTAGTTGTTAATAAATATGTTTAAGGCAATACATTATATATGTTTAAACATCACAAAATGCAAAAATATGTTAAACCTGCCAATCTGAAATCATACCAACAACAATACATAACTCATACACAAACAACAAGTTACAACAATGACAGTTCCAAAATTGAAGGGTAATTTGAAAGGGGTAATTATAGTGGTATCAAAGCTGGTTTTCCAGCCAGCCTGTATTTCTTATGAGTCAAAGAGAGCAGAGATATATTTGTAGAGAACATAGAAGAACTTGGTGGCAGCCCCCACAAGTTCCTGGAGGAGAAACAGAGGCTGGTATACCTGGATTCCACTGGAACTCATCCTCTAGTTGTAGAATAGAGAGAAGTAAACATGGGTGATAGAGATGCAGAGGGGGATCTTGCAATGAACCTTCTGAATGACTTTCTTGCAGAATAACGGACAACAAATCCACGCATGGCTTAGTCGATGAATTTGATGGTTCAAACTTCAAACCCTTGCAATCAACAATAATAGTAATGGTGGGAACAATAGAGGTAGTAACGGTCAGGGTGAAATTTCAGTGAATAACAGTTGTACAAATCAACATTTTGGAGCAGTTAATACTAGACCTTTGATGTCTATCTTCCCACCTAGAGTCCAACCACAAGCGGGAGATGAACTTATAGTAACTGATTTACAAGGTTAGTTCACACAAGATTGGAGGAATGCAGGTCTATAATTTCAGGTTGATATATCTCTCAGAGATTATATGAACCTCAGAATGAAGCATAGATCCCATAGGGGAGGTAGAGCATATAATAATGATTTGCAGAGCAAGATTACGAAATTATCCTTTCCCTTCTATGAGTCTTGTAAAACTACAGCGGGTTCAAAAGTTAGACATTTATTTCCAGTTTAACCCCATGCAAGAGGACGAGGCCATAAAATATGCTGCTATTAATCTTGATGGTGTTGCACATGAATGATGGCACCATGGAATGGTTACAATGGGGCACGATCAGATTACATCTCATTTAGAGTTCAACGAGAGACTCATCGACAGATTTGATATGAAGGATCCAGAACTTCACTTCAAGGAGTTCACTTAGTTGAAACAATGGGGTTCAATGGACACCTACATTGCTCATTTTCAGAGATTATCTGTTTTGGTTGCTGATATTTCAGAAAGGAGGCTGATAGTGTTGTTTATGGATGGACTAGCAGACCCCTTGTGAGGTTGACAAAGGCTCTTAGTCCTAACACTCTTTAGGAAGCCATCAAGAAGGCTATAGATATGGATTCCACATCTACCAAGAATAAATTCCAGTCTCAAGGATCCTCATCTCAGAAGGGCAAGGGGATAAAGCCTTTTCACAAGGAGTGGCCTAAGGAGGACGTATTAGATGACGAGGTTCGCAATGAGCTGCATAGAAAGAAATCATGTTTCAGCTGCAAGGAACTTCAGGAACCAGGTCACAAGTGTCTCGGGAAAGGCAAGGTGCCTTATATTGATTTCTTATAGTGAGGAGGAAGAGAAGTGGAATGTCTCCTTTTTGAAATAGGATTTTATAATAAATAATAATAAAATTAAAATATAAATACATAAATAAAAATATAATATAATTACAAGTTAATTAAGTTTAATAAAATGTCAAGAGGCATGCAATGAAGAGTTGTGACTCCCTCAACATAAGATATAAAAGGGAGGAGAGTTCATTTGAAAGGGGATATGGAGGAAGGAAGAAAGAGGGGGACATAGGAATTAAAGAAGGATTAATGGAAGAAGAAAGGAATGGGAAGGAAATAAGGAAGTGACTCTCTCAAAGGATTGTAACTATGAAAGGTTTTGACTCTCTCAAAGGGCAGAAATGATGAAGGGTTGTGAGACTTTCAAAGTGTGTTAATTGTAAAGGGGCAAATACGATGAAGAGGTCTGACTCTCCCCCACATTGAAAGATAGAAAGGGAAGAAGGTTTCATTTGAGGAGGACATCCAAGGGAGATCAATTTGCGGAATAATATATTATTCTCAAAGGCAACAATGAAAAGTGGTGACTCAATTTGTATGAAAGGTTGTGACCCTTTCACCTATTAAGTATAAATGAGATTTCATTCCAAGCATTGAAGGAGGACTTATCAATCATCACTCATTCCAAGCATTGAAGGATGACTTATCATTCATCGCTCATACATCAATCATTAATCCCTCAAGAAATCAAGCAAATGATCAATTAGCAAGATAAAACAAACAATCATCAAATCCACATCAATCATCACTTCGTCTTGGGATCAAGAAAAAATACAATTCAACAATCAAACATCTCATCATCCACCGATATATCAAACTAGCATTCATTATATCGTCACCTTTCAATCATCTAATCAACAATTACTGAATTATAACTCACCAATACCTTGAATCATCAAATCAAAGAAATTCATTCAATCAATCATTCATATGAATATCAATCATTTGACAACAATCAAATGGTCAATCAAGACAAGAAATTGAAAAACATTAGTGATCTTATATCAACGATCAAGATCAGATCATAATTTTTATACATGTTTGTATCCCATAATCAATCAAATGTAAAATTGGAGGAAGTTAGGGGGATGCAGTTTATTGGCTCCCTCGAACTAAGTAGACCACCCCAGGGGATGGAACTGGTCATAGTTGGATGTTCTTGCCTCTTGTGGGCTGAGAGGCGAGTTGACTACCCCAAGGGATGGAACTGTCATAGTTGGACGTTCATGCCACTTGTGTGATAAGAGGCAAATTGCCATTTTTTGGATGTTGCATGCTATTTGGCTTAGTTGGGTTGGGTAGTTTATTGGCGCCGTTTTCGAGTTTCCTACTGAACTAACCTATGATTCGTAATAAGATATTTAGCTAGTCATAATGCTTCTCATAGTTTGCTTACTAACTGATGTATTTTCCCATAATTTCTTAAATTATTAATGATTAATTAATCTCACTTAGTATGTTATTGTTGGAATTGTTTTTGTGCACAAATAGGTTAGCACCAATTTGGGGACATTACGAGAAGGCAGAACACATTCAAGGCAACGAGCATGGTGTTTTAGATGAAGAGCAATTGAGAGATGGAGAACGGTCATGTAAGGGGGTGAAAGGCGGTAGTATTGCTATTGTCTGGTACACCTAGTTTCAACTCATTCAGAGTGCATGGTGTCTTGTTGGGGAAATGTGTGATAGTCTTGATTGATAGTGGAGCTACACATAATTTCATAGATTCAACATTGGTTTCTAGGAGAGGCCTTTAGACTGAGGAATTTGAGGGGTTGAATGTTACAGTAGCAAATGGATGCCACATTGTAGGTTTATGGAGGGTTCTACAATTGAGTATCAGACTTGGCAACTACATTGTCATTGATGATTTTTATGTGGTTGATTTAGAAGACACGAATGCTATTTTGGGCATATAGTGGTTGCATTCCTTAGGAAAATATTTCTCAGAGTTTTCAAACAATGGAGTTCAAATTTAAGGTTGATTTCAAAGAGGTAGTTTTGAGGGGGATGTCCAATGGTGCTCATAGGATTGTTTCAGCTTAAAAGATGGAAAGCATTTTTGGACATGGTAATGTAGCTTGGGCAGCCCAATGTTTGATATCAAGTAAGGCATCTAAGGATAAGCTTAAGCAATATTATAAGGCATTCAAAGTTCAAACAATGCTTGACATAAAGTTTGGGTTTCAACAAGATCCCTCCAATGAATCCTTTGAATAGAGGATTTGAGCATACCATTGAATTGGAGGAATGGTCTAAGCCAATGATTAACACTCCTTATAGACATCCTAAGAAGTTCAAGGATGAAATTGAGAAAGCTATAAATTAGTTGCTAGACATGGGGCATATTAGAGCTAGTTCGAGTCCCTTTGCTTCTTTTGTTGTCCTGGTGAAGAAGAAGGATGAGACCATGAGGATGTGTGTTGGCTACCATGCTTTGAATAAAAAGACAATCAAGAATAGATATTTCGTTCCCAGGATTAATGAGTTGTTAGATGAGTTACATGGTTCAGTTTTCTTTTCTAACATAGATCTATGATCCAAGTACCATTAGATTAGGGTAAGGGATCATGACATCCATAAGACAGGTTGTAGGTGTCGCTACAGACAGTATGAGTTCCTTGTTATGCCCTTTGGGTTGACCAATGCTCCTGCTACTTTCCAATCCTATATGAATTATATCTTCAATAAGCAATTGCAAAAGTTCTTGTTAGTATTCTTTGATGACAAACTGATTTATAGCAAAACATTGGAGGTGCTTTTAAAACACTTGGACGAGGTACTGGGCATCATGGTGACACGACCTCTATATGCCAAGGCTTCCAAATGTGAATTTGGAATGACAAATATTCTTTATTTGGGTCACATCAACACTTAGGAAGTATAGGTGCATCAGGGGAAGGTCCATGTGATCATTGATTGGCCACCTCTGAGGATTCTCTCAAAGTTACAAGGCTTCTTTGGGCTACGCAGTTACTATAGAAGTTTTGTTAAGGGGTTTTTAGAGGTTGGAACACCTCTAATAGAGGTCACAAAGAAAGGAGCTTTTAGGTGGACATGTGAGGCTCTGGGAGTATTCAAGAATCTTGAGGAGTTAATGAGCAGTTGTCTTGTCTTAGCCTTACTAGATTTCACTTAGTCCTTTATTTTGGAATGTGATGTTTGGGGTGAAGGGATTGGAGCAATGTTAACATAGAATAGGCACCCCATTGCGTATGAGAGCTAGAAGCTCAAGGATGCAGAGAGGCTCTGTTCCATCTACGATAAGAAGATGCTCACCATCATGCATGCGTTGGCAAAATTCGGACAATACTTGGTGGATAATTTGTGGCAAGAACTGATCATAACAATTTGAGTTACTTTTGGGAGTTGCAGGATCTTAATGAGAGGCATTAGAAGTGGATTAGCAAAATACAAGCATCTGATTTTGATATAGAGTATGTTAAGGGCAAGAAGAATATTGTTGCCGACACCCTCTCCAAAAACCCGCTGCTTGTTCTCTAGAAGAGTTTTCAGTTGATTGGAAGGCTCACCTTTTGGTCGATTACTCCAAAAACACATTTGCATGTCAAGTGATGGGTGGGAAGATTTAGGATGACAAGTTTGAGGTGGAATATGATATTATCTACTACAAGGACAAGATATATTTGGTCCATGAATCTAAGCTCAAGGGGAAGATCTTGAGAGCCATCGACGATATCCCCTTAGTGGGACGTCTAGGTTACTTAAAAACCTACAAGGATGTCAGGGAGAGGCTCTCTTGGTAGGGCCTCAAAGATGATGTTTTGCTTCATCTCAGGGAATGTAGGACTTGCCAACAAAACAAGTTAGAGCATACTTATCTTTCTAGTTTTCTAGAGCCATTGCCTATTCCAAGGTAGATGTGGGAAAGTGTATCCATGGATTTGATTACTAGTCTACTGAAGGTACAAAGAAAGTATTGCATCTTTGTCATACTTGATCAGTTGACCAAGTTTGCTCATTTCTTAGCTATTTCATCAAAGTACAAGGCACCACAGGTTGCAGATTTATTTTTCATGGTGGTGTTTTAGATGCATGGATTGTCAAAGGATATAGTCAGTGATAAGGACAACAGATTTCTCAGTGCATTTTGGCAGAAGCTATTTAAGTTAGCTAGCATAGAGTTAACCCCTAGCACTAGTTATCACCCTCAGATAGACAGACAAACAAAGATTGTGAATAAATGGGTGCGACTATGTTGCAAGGCAATCAAAGGCATGGATTAGGTGGCTACATTTAGGAGATCATTTGCATAACACCACAAATCACATTTCAATAGGAGTGACTTCTTTCCAAGCTCTGTATGGTTTTGACGTTCGATCATTTTTGAACTTGGCCTTTGGTGACAACAGGGCTCCCAAAGCTAAGGATTGGATTAAGGAGAGTCAGGACATCCTTAAGTCTCTTAAGGATAATTTACAAAATGCTTAAAACCACTAGAAGATTTATGCAAACACAAGGTTGAGTGTAGCTTTGAGGCTAGGGACATGGTCTTGGTCTTCTTGCATTTGCAGCCATACATATAGTCTTCACTGATGAAAAGTGGTGCAAAGAAGTTAAAAAATTGATTCTACGACCACTATGAGATAGTTAGAAGAGTGGGGAAAGTGGCTTATGAGCTCAAGAAGGCACAGGGGCAACAGATCACTACTTCAGCACATCTACCGACTTTGGATGAGGACAACATATTGGTTTCAATACCTCATTAGATTCTGGATGTTGGAGAAAGGAAGTTGAGGAATATGACAATCAAGGAGTATCTTATTAGAGCCACCTGAGAGGGAGAGCAGATTTCATAGCACATCCTAAGTTCCAATTGCTTGTGGGCAAGCACGTTTGCAAGGGGAGAAATGTAATGTCCCTTTCTGCTTAGTCATTCAAGAGAACTTATTAGCCTATGTAATTCTCGTAGGCTATAGTTGGAAAAAGGGAATCAATTAATTTAATTATTTAATATTATTCAACAAAGTTTATGTTAATGGTTATTTAAGTGAATTTTTGATAAAGTCACTTTATTATTTCCCTATACTTAAGTTTAAACTACAAAGAGAGGGAAAACCTAAAAAGTGTCTAGAAGCTTCTCCAGTGGTTATAACGAGACATGCTTGGTTATTTTCTTATATTGTTTGGAGAGCTTCTTGGAGCTTGGAACCTTAGGACAAAAACCAGAAGGGATTGCTGGTTTCGGTAGTGGATTCTACATCTCAATACATCAAATTTGTGAAGTCAATTTCAGTTTTTTATAAAATTAAGCTTTCAGGAAATGGAAGACTATCTATTGCTAAGATATTATTAAGTTGAATGTTTGCATTTCTTTGGCACTACTGTGAGGGGATAACATTTGGTTATATCAATAGAAAAGCTGTAGGTTTTTGTGGAATTAATATGTTTGTTGGAATCAAGCACTTAGTCAATTGATATTATTGCTGGAGCAGATGTCTATTTCCTATTGATGAGTTGCCTTGAGGATGCATACGAAGGACTCCATTTATTAGATAGGGCTGCAACTGCTTTGTGAAGCGGTTAACCCTTGTGCTGGTTGCATGAAGGATGAGAGGTGTCACACGAAAGCAGCAGCACATAATGCCATTGTGAAAGGAGATAGTGAAGAGTAAGAGAAGAATCCTGAGTTATTTGGTGACCAAGGCGTAGGGAAGAAATCTGAAGCCGACTTGTGCCTGATACTTGTGAACTCAGATTAGGATGTGCTGTCATCATTTCCATTTATATGCTCTGTGCGAATAATGAATGTTTCCATCAATGGTAGCGATTTGCCGACACCGATTATTAATGCCATCAAATATCTCAAGGTGTTCCTGCATTGGTTTCCTTGTAGCTGCTGATAAAGCTTATCACTGCAATAAAAAGGTCAAAGTTATATGATATCAATTCTTTTACTGTGCTCATGCGTGGTTTAAGTTGTAAACCCTGTGCTCTATTTCATTTGTTTATTTCTGTGTATGACAATACATTTTATATGTTTAAAGACCACAAATATAAAAAAATATGTTACGCCTGCAAATCTGAAATCTTACCAACAGCGATACAGAACTCATACAAAAACAGCAAGTTACAACATTGAGGTTTAAAAATTCAGGGGTAATTTGAAAGGGGTCAATACAAATGTTGTCTGGTATGAATTGTACAAAATTTCCATTAGTCGCCATCTCTATCACCTCTATGAGGATTTTGACTTTGAAGTTTGCATCATTTACTTTACCCTCCCTATCAGTTGCCTTAAAAACCATTACTTAAGGATCACAGTTTTCTTTCCTATTTTACATGCGCCTTCAAGGATACCTTTACTTTCCCCTCACTGTCAGGGTATGTATGGTTTTGCTTGTCTGAACATATCTAACCTGTAGGACTGATGGTGATTACCCACTCGAAAATCACCTGTAAAGTTATGTCCTTCCTACCTGCTTTTACATTTGTGCTACATACTTGAATTTGCATGTTTACAGAAGATATATGTAGTGTCATTTCTGAGGTCCAAATGTGCACTGGTTCTTTATACTTGCATGGTACAGTCTTATGTTAACTTTTTTTCATGAAGATTTACTCCTTTTAATCTGAGTATCAATAATGATGTATTCTGATAATTTATGTTTTGTTTATGATGCATTTCTTGGCAGATGGCTGTTCATGTATTGCTGTCAATGGTGATATTGTTGCTCAAGGATCACAGTTTTCTCTCAATGACATTGAAGTTTTAACAGCAATAATAGATTTGGATTCTGTATGATATCTTTTTCACCCTTAATCTTGCTGCGTAGGATATGAATGTTTGTGGAACTGTTGTTTCAACCCTTTAATGCATAAAATGCATGCTATATATCTTGTTTATCTTATTTTTCTTGTAAGTAACCCTCCATTGCAAAAATAAGTTATTTTGGTAGGAAATGTAACAAACACAAGTGTAAAATCCACAGGATCAATTTGCAAACTGCAAAGTCACAATGGAAAATACAGGAATGGGAGATTTTGGAATGGTTTCATTCAAGCAATTTCTTTTATTTAGTGTAATGCATTAGGTCTCAACCATGCACTCCAGATGTTTTTTTCCACCTACATGGTTTCCGTACAACAATGCTTGCATATAACCAAATCTAGCTGCTTTGAAAATTAAATTGAAAGACTTTCCATCATTTGTGACCAAACGAACATCAAATATCCTCATCAAAAACTATATTTCCCCTTCCATTTAAAAACTTGCTTTATTTGCAGCTTTGTTAATCCTAGGGTGTTCATAGGTTTAAGCTTTTCTACTAAATTGCTTAATTGGGTATGTGGGTAAGGTTCACCAATATGGCAGGATTTTTGGGTGTTGGGTATGTCCGTTAAAAACACAATAATAGAAATCTTATATATATATATTTCGGAGCACGCACAATAATAATATTATTCTATTACTGTCCAATAATTCGTTCAATAAGATATTACAAATATAAAGGGTGAATAGTCTAACTATTTTAACAACTCCACTAACTTCTTACTCTAAATCTAGGTGGGTTGTTCCACCACCACAATTCTCTCCCTCCTATTGTCACTCCTAAATCTCTATGTGAGTCGTGTTAACAACTCACTCACATATTTTTATCCTCACACACAATTATACTCTCACAATAATATTTATCGACAACTTAATATTATCTTACATAACTATTTTATTACACATACTAATATAATGTTAATTTAAAGTTAAACACCCATGTGATCACTAATTTCTAACACCTTCCTTTTTGTGAACATGGGGACAAAGCACATCACATGAACTGAATACAAAATCATTTTCTTGTACATTAGTTTAGGTCTACATACTGCTATTTGGATCTTGTTGTGTGTGATCACTGACATATGAGATCTTATCTTGCTTTCATTTCGAGTGAACTTATCACTGGTCAACAACACTTCTAAGAATTTTAGCCATAAACCATAGTTACAAGACTCGGGCTCACTTCGGACTTACCTCGGACTCGGCAAGCTGGTTTCGGGCTCGGACTCGGACTCAGCATCCGGACTCAGCAAATCGAAAAACCCAAGAAATTCTAAGATTTATAAGGATTTAAAGCTTTTTCATGCATCATTTAGTCAATTAACATCAAATTCACAATAATTGAAATAAATAGAAGCTACTTTGCACACATACACAAGTTTACATAGATCACATAAGTATAAATGCAAATTTCTAAAGGAACTAAGGTAAACTAAATAACACATTAGAAATATAAATAGTGTCACTGTCAAATGTCTACAATATTCATGGAATATGAAATCCATGGAATCAAACTAGCATATCATAGACAGGTTTTGTGTGTTGCTCTTTTGCTGTTGCTTTTGGTCACATAGACTGCTGGTCTTGTTGACACTATTTAAATCTTTAATTCATTCATACAAAGAGGCAGACCCATGTTTTCACTAATCATTTTTTTCTGGTGATATTTGCTCTAACATTATTAACAACTTTATTTTTTCAGTAACTCTTTTTCACCACAACTTTTGGTGACAACCAGCTTTGTGACAATATATCTCCCGAGAACAGTTTGACTACAATCATTTTGGTACCCTTGTGATGTTATCTCTGCCAACAATAATTTGAATACAATCATTTTGTTAGGATCTGCTAAGATATCTTAATGCCTTGGAGTAAATGCTTTTTGTGATAAGCAAAAGTATTTTTCATCAATGTTTCTCGAGCCACTTATTGTTATCTTCACCTTTCTCTTTGGCCTGCCAGGGATTTATATTGCACTTCCTGTTTGTGTTCATTGCCTTTCCTGACTAAACATGCCTGCGCATGTTAATTACTATGACTTATTTAAAATCATCTCTTCTTTGTGTCATCTTTAATTGAACAAAATTGCCTTTTTTATTCCAAGACTTCGGTTGTATACCTTTTCATTGCTTTTGCCTATGGAGAGAAGGTATTATGGGCAGTGCATCCTTTTCTCAAATTTATCTTCATTTAATTAGATAGACCACCTTAAACTTTGTCCGTGCAACAACTCTCCATGAATTTCTTTCTGTTTGGCTCTGTGGCCCAACAATTACATATTGAGATGTTTTTATTCCTCTTGTCAATGATTAAATTTCCAGCATTAGTTTAAATTGCTGACTTCATGAGATTTGTAAGTATTCATTGGTTATTCATGAAATGAAATTGCAAAGAATATTTGCATGACAGATTGATCCTTAACATCTTGTGGTAAGAGCCAGAATAAGCTCCCTCCTTACAGAAAAGCACCATGTTTGGTTCATTTTTCTAATGAATGTATTTTTATGACCAATTCTTCTTACCAATGCTACTTGTCTATGATAAGCTAGTTTGCAAGTGATGGAATGACCTTTTTAGGTCTTAGACAAGGCATATAAACCAAAAAAGGTAAGTTGAACACTATCTTTGCTGGCCGCGACAGAGTCCTGCCTACGGGACTCGCAGTTCGGAGAGTCCTTGGACTTGGTGAGTCCTGACAGGATTCTGTGGGACTTGGTCGAGTTCAAGTCCAGAGCCAAAAAAACTCTGGAATACGGACTTGGCTCGAGACTTGTAGAGTCCTGTAACACTGCCATAAACTATTTCTATAACTAGCTTCTCTCCTATACAACTGTTCACAATATCAACAATTTCTACATTCTCCTCTTTTAAACTTTGTAGGGGAACGTTTACAATATTTTATCTTGCACACAACAATGAAATGAAATGAAAAGTCATGAATAAAAAAGGCAACTTCATCATTAGTGGCTAATGAGAAGCACAATTTGGCCTTCTTCCTCCAATACCTACAATCTCCACGATGGCAGAAGAAAAATAATGCACATGCCATAAAAAATGTTGAGTGAGGAATGCCATTTATTCTCCAAGAGGGAAAGGTATATGATTCTCAAAGAACTTATAAAAAGGCATGTGTCTGTAAGTAGTTCACCACATAGCTTAATAACATATTCCAAATTTGGGCCTTAGCCCAATAGTGATCATACCAAATGTTGCTTTGTCTTCCTTTCTAGTGAACACAAAGGGTAACAACAAAGAAGGGATCACTGAAGCCAATCCAAGAAGCAAGTACTCCAAATCTTTGAATTCCTCATGCAAGGAATATGGGATGACTATGCCAAGACACAATGCAAGCCAGAAAGCTGTGTACAATAGAAAAAATAATTCACCCCATCTCTTTCATGGGTTCGGTGCAAGCCATACATTCTCTACCTTAGATATACCCAAATCTTTAAATCTAAGCTTTAAATTTGCGACTCCATTGCCATTGACTATGCCCTTGTCAAAAGATTTTGACCTCCTTTTTAATGTGTGCCATTATTGTTTGTATGGTCTTTCCAATAGAGTACACATTTATCTTTTCAGAGTTGAATTCAATCCTTCGGCAGTAACTACAAAGCACTCAAACCCACAATAGACTTGATGCTTTTAGATCCTAGCACTTGTCAATCATGACCTCTGCAACTATGCACTTCTCACCATATGTTTTTATACGATGTCTCCTCGGCACCTATTGCCAAACTCAACACAAATTGGCCTCCAATGCAGATATTCGAAGCAATTTTAAAAACTCTAAAAAATAACAATCTTCAAGTGCATTTTTATGGCATTTAAAGATGTACTATCGCACCATTGTCTTCTACTTAAAACTGCTCATTGAATACAAAAAATATCCTTGAACAATTTTCAGGTTTTATTCTCTTTATCATTAGCTTTCTAAAACATTTTGAATTTTTAAATTTCGTTAAGGAATGAGGGAGATATTACAGTTTCGTTGAGACTGTTTTAGATTGATATAAACTAAATTCATCAAACAAACATACCGGCAAATATAGTGGTGCTTAGGGAGAAGTAAAAACCAGTGTTACAAGACTCAGACTCGGCTCAAACTCGACAAGCTGATTTTTGACTCGGACTCGGACTCAGAGTCGGCGTTCGGACTCGACAAAGACTCAACAAATTGAAAAACCCAAGAAATTCAAATAGTTTTAAGACTTTTAAAACTTTTTTCACACATCCTTTAATAAATTAGCCTTAAAGACACAATAATTGAGATAAATAGAAGCTTCTTTGCACACATACACAAATTTACATTGATCACATAAGTATAAATGTGAATTTCTGAAGGAAATAAGTTAAACTAAATAACACATTAGAAATATAAATAGTGTCACTGTCAAATGTCTACAAATCCATGGAATATGAAATCTATGGAATCGAAAGTTCAAAACATATATTAAAATAAAAGCTAGAGCCTAGAAGACTAAGGCTCAAAGTAGCCTATAACAGTGACCAGCCGATCCCACAACCTTGCTATGTGTACGCCTAAGATAGGTCTCGAAAGATTCTGCAGCCATGATCTCTGCCTGTGTCTGAGGCTCAGCCTCAGTGACATCTACGTCCTCATCCTCATTATCCTCACTCTCAGTCTTAGGGTCCTCCAATGGGTCTCCTCCCGCTCTAGCCTCCTCTTCTATTACTATTGCCTCTGCTTGTCGAAGATTCTGCTGGTCTGTTCTCTATAACCCCAATATTTTTCTCTAATCTCTTTTTTCTTCTCTTCCTTGTGTTTGCAAATGAAAGAATGTTGTTTTTTTGTGTTTGAGAGAAAGCTATAAACCCAAAAAGTCAATGGGTTTGTCTTAAAATAATGTTTGTTTTAAACTTTATGTTGTGCTGTCGTAGCCGAGTTCTGAGTTTAGGACTCGGCAAGTCAGCTTAGACTCAGTCTGCCTCGGTCGAGTTCGAGCCTAGAGGCAAATGGACCCGTTTTTATGGATTTGGCTCTGGACTCTGCAAGTTCTGCTAGGACTCATAGAGTCCTGCAACTATGGTAAAAACAACATAATGGTGCCCCTCGTCAATTAACAAGAATAATTCACATCTCATTTTCAATAGTGTTCTGATACCATATTGAATTTTAGAGCACACACGATAATAATATTGTTATATTACTTTTTAATAATTTGTTCAATTAGATATTACAAATATATAGGATAAATAGTCTAACTCCTATAAAATGCCACTAACTCCTTACTTTAAATCTAGGTGGGTTGTTCAACCACCTTAATTCTTACCCTCTTATTGTTACTCATAATTCTCTACATGAGTTGTGTTAAGAACTCACTCACATTATTATTCTCATACACAGTTACACACTCGTTGTTTCTCAGCAACTTAATATTAGCTTGCGTAACTCTTTTTTAGTATGCATGCTAATAATATTAATCTAAACACCCACATGAATACTAATTCCCCCCGCCTCTCTCTCTCTCTCTCTCTCTCACACACACACACACACACACACTTTTTGTAGCCTAAAAGCAAGAATTAAATTCAGAATAGAACATATTATGCATATGATAAACAAAACTACCATTAATGTTACAAGTTTGAAATACAATACACTAAGCTCAATTTTGATATCTATTTGTCAAAACATGGATGTCGTGATAGATATTCATTGTTTAGTCATTGTTAAAATAACTTATTAAGTAGTCAACATCATATGGGTCATCCTGAAGACCAACATCAATATCATAATTGGCATTAGATGATGTAGGTGGATTAGAAAAGCCACATGCAGTCCCACTGACATTGATACCAACACTGTTAGGTATGTGACTTCACAAAAAGTAAAGATTGTTTGGTAGCTGAAAAATATAGGTCAATTCACCTTAGATCTACATCCCATAACTGCATGCCCCCTTCTTTTATTCATTTTGTTTGTGAGTAAGAAGGCACAAGTTGGATTGCACATTAACTAGCTCCTTTGGCTTACTTGCTGTGAATCGGCTGTGTTTCACTAAGTGGATGAAAGAGTATGTACGCCAATTTTGCTGAAATGAAAAGAACTACCAACTTGTTGAGGCAAAGTGAGAGAGTTACAATTATAAAATTTGAAATTAAATTTCAAAGAGTTAAGTTGCGACAATTTGAGAGATGCTGGATTGTGATTTGAATTTGGTTTAGGAGTTTGATCTGGATTTGGATTTGCATGCTGAGGAAAGACCTTTAAAATGAAAAATACTCAAAACTTACAGAGGTTCTCACCAATCCCAACATAGGTCCAGCCTATGTACTCTTCCTTAGGCAACTACTATTGGCTTACTTAGGGCTCTTTGAACATACATGCCTTGGACACTTAAAAATTACATGGACAAACTTGTTATGTGGCCTAAAAGATCAGATACAACTCCCTTTCATTGACCAAAACAATGTAATGACACATTTGTACAAAGCACCTTCAATTGCTCATGTAATGGGGACAATCCTTTTGGTCTAATGGGCGCACAAACACAATGTTACTCCAAACTCCTATGACAGATTCATGAGGGTTCCTTTAACATCCTTAGACACGATTCTCCAATTGTTTAACCCAAGATATGGTTCATTGTTCAAGCTCTGTCCATGCTGTCCCATTTGGACTGTCAACTCTGCCCTTTCTAGGAACAAGGGAAAAGTATGCTTTGATACTTGGATCAGGTCTGCAGGACACCCCACACACACCTTATCGACACCATGTGTTATGGACATTCAAATTGACATCGATTTTCATTAGATGAAACCCCTCACTCGCTGTCCTATAACTGTCAAACACTGACTCAGGGGGAACAGTCATTTATTGCTCGTGCAAACCATGTCCCCCAGCCCTACAACTTGGGGATCTTGTTGAACATGTTATCACAGTTCTCTCAACCAATTTCTAGGATTTTTCTAAGTTGTGCATTTTTCTTTCTCACTGTTTACCCTAGGTAGGGTTTCTGGCTGTCCACAAATAAATCGTGATATCTCCCTCAAAACTTGATGAAAACGAATGAAACCAAAAGCAAAATGAAGTTAACTTATTTCTCTAACATCTTCAAACACGTGCAAAACATTTCATGAAGGTACAGCCCGTACAAAAGCAAGAAATCAGACTGCTATATGTGCAATATATAGAGATAAGAGGCTAAAATGTCAATTTCTTCCTTATTAATCTTCTCCAATCCTTGGATTCAAGCTAGGAGTGCATATTTATGCATTTACAATCATTTCCAACTGTCTAACTGACCACCAACTGCCCATAACCTAAGTTACTAGGTTCGGCACTTGACCCCTCCGAACCTGGGTAAATTCGAACCGGTTCGAAATTCGGGTCCGGTTCACTTGCGGGTTCGAAATTTTTGGGCAAGGTCTGATTTTTGGGTTGAGCTGGTTCGAACCCGGGCGAATTTCACCAAAAAAATTGAATTTGGTGCGAATTTGACCGCGGTTTGACTTAAAACGGTTTTTTATGGTGAATTTAATTAAAACTTGGCGTCCACAACCCTAAAAAGGTGAGTTTAAAGACATTTTTGTTGCTTCTAATTCTCATTTGTGGTGTGCAAACAGCTTATTTGGTCTTGAGCAAGAGGAGATAGGTGTTTGAGCAAGAGYTTGGTTRTGCAAGGAGGAGTTGAAAGCTTGATTTGTGGACCTTCTTCAAGTGATTGTGCCTCATTTCTACACCTTTGCAAGCTTACAATGAGTGGAAGAGGTAAGTTCTTGTTCCATTTGCTTCAAGTTTTTGTTTTTGTTTAAGCATTTTATTTTATTTTCATTTCTCTTTCATTTGTCTATTATTTTCCAGAATTTTTCATTCTCTTGTTTTATTATTATATTGAATATGTATACACATTTCTTGCCATAGGAAAGGAACTTCAATGGCATCTACCTCTTCCTCAGTAGGCAACCGCACTATTGACCCAATAGTAGAACCCCCTTCTGATTCTCCTTTGTGGAAGTATGTTGATATTCTAAGTGCCCTTCCTAGAGGTGGTGGATTCCGTTGGAAATGTCGGGGTTGTGATGCAATAAGGAATAGTTCATATTATCGTGTGGCAGGTCATTTGTGTGGATTACCTGGAAGAGGAGTCAAGAAATGCCCTGAAAAAAAACGTACCTATACCAAATGCAACAGTATTACAATATATTGCAGAGCATGAAGCAGCAGAAGAGAGAGAAGAACATAGACAAGTTGTAGCCAATAGTAGTAAAAGTAAAAAAAAAAGCAAAGGGAATGCAACCCCACTCTGTAGATGTTGTGATAGAAGATCACCCCTTTTTTCCTACCTCAGCTGGCACTGAAAGTGAAGCACCCCCTATAAACACACTTAAAAGAAAGGGACCACTAGAAACTGCATTTCAAAATCAGAGTCGAGAAGTTGCCGACATGGATGTGGCAAGATGCTTGTATGCAAATGG
>MU227352.1:625952-647049 GCA_018584345.1 Thuja plicata
GGGGGGGGGGGGGACGCGTCCCCGTGTTACTCTGATATATACATATATATTTATTTTAAAAAAAAACACATATTCTTGTACGGACGAACCCAAAACGAATCCGAACCCAACCCAACAAAAATTTTGAACGAGTTTCGAACCTCAATCCGAACTGGGAACTTAGAATATTTGGCATCATATGAAAAGAAAAATTGCTTTTGTTTTTTAAGGATGGAAAATACTTATAAGAAGGCCATCTTATAGGGTTTAGACTTAATCTGACTCAATATAAGTGAAATTCTGGAGTACTTGGAAGAGTAGATTCTTGCATGATTATTAGTATCAGAATAACAATCTGTATGACATTGCTATATAAGTTTTATAGTTTTTTGGTAGCTTTCTTGATCATAGTAATCACAGCTGTAATGTCATGAAGTGTGTTGTGCTATTGTAATATGGTAATCTGCTTTAATCCTGTGTTTTTCTATTTATTTAAACCTGCAGGCCAATTGTCTTGGGGCCTGACAGTGCAATGCTGTTTCTGTTTTATAGGTTGTGGGTTATAGAGGAGCAATCAGTAGCTTACGTGAACAAGCTAGCTATAAACCTTCTTTTCCCTCAATTCAAGTTGATCTCAAGCTGTGTGAATCAAAGGAGAATCTTAGAGTTTTCCCATCATTGCCAATCAAGGTGAGGCATGGATTGTGAAGGAACTCAGTTGATGCTACTAGCTTTAATTCTTTAAGTTTGTGAAGGTTCTTTCTCTTTCAACTCTGGAGGACTTTCCAATAGTTCTATCATTATGTGCTGTATTGACCTTTGCTTATGTTACTGAATGTGTGGAATCTCAATGTTTTTATTCATTATATTTATTTATGTTCGGTTGGATGTGCAATTCAGTAAATAAACTAGAATTAATATGCTAGTAATTTAAACCCAGATTTTAAAGCAAATATGGGATGGAGCTATTACTTCATTTTGGGAAAGACTTCAGAATGAACAGGCACCCTTGTAGGCAAATCCTATATGACAAGTTTCAAAATAAATTTCAGTTAAAAGGCTTCTAAAATTAGTGATTATAGAGAGTTGAACATAGAAGCAAGCAGCGCAGCAGCTAATGTGGAAGTATCACTTATCCTTAGAACTGAAAACATCAAAATGGGTATAAACTACTCTTATAGCAATATACTGTGCAAATAGGGAAAGATCCTGCAAACAAATATGGAGGGGTTGAGTTTGGCTGAAAATTGAAGGTTCATGTGGCTTGTTGCGCACGGGAAAATCCTGTTTTGTTATCTGCTACTGAAAAAGGATGGCGAGGCATTTCGATGTATATAATTTGTAAAAAGAACAAAGAATTGGTCTCTCATTTTCTAATTCATTGTCAATATAAAGCACAGGCATGGAAATCAGTCTGTTGTTGATATAGGAAGTTTACACCACAACTAATTGCATCAAAAAAAACCAAAGAAGGGCAAAAGTATTAGAACATAATAGTGATGTAATAAATTGATTTTTCACTATTTAGTGTACTTGGGTAGTTAGGTGTAGGTCATTAGTCAAGGTGGCTGTAGTAGTTATAGTTATTTTGGCTCTTAATGAGTCTGTTGTATTATCTTTATATATGGTAGTTGTACCATTTAATGGTTGATATAATAGTACTTTTCTAAATCTTTATAATGCTGCTCCTCCCTGTGGAGTAAGCCATTCTTAGCAAATTTCTTTATCTCATTTCTTTGTATTTACTAACAAAAAGAGGTAGAAGCGAATCCATTGCGACAACCTAGGTATGCTCCCAATCTTCACAATATGAAGCATCTGGCTTGTGATGATTCAAAGTAGTTCAGTTACTCTACCAATCCAATAGAGTAAATTCTCTATTATATTCAGACCAGCAGGAAGCGAACACTTGTAGCCTTTAGAAGTGCTAATGTGAAAACGATTTGACAAGTTCAGGAGGCATCAAGTTCTATGGATGTGTAAAATAATCGGTGTTCACAGATTTCTCCACATCACAATTGAGCAAGTGCTTAATTCGAAGCTACCATCAATAGGCTATTCTCAAACAAATTATGATGGGATGCCCATATACTAACAAGGCAGGGGCAGATCAAGAGATCTTGTTCAAAACCATGAAAGTAAACTGCTCGTGTGATAGAGTGGATGTCTGTTAGAGGAATTCTACGAAGGTTTTAATATACATAATAAAACATATATAACAGAGAAAAAGAGGTCATCCACAAAAAAGTGAACAATGAAGAAGGGTTGAACCTAAATTGATAAAACCAAGAGCCATGAGACAGTTCAAGTCTAAATATCCCTATGATAGAAAAACCTCTTAAGAAACAAGGAGATTTTAAAGAATAAGCTGGAAACCATGAATGGCGATTGAAACTATCATGTCTACAGTAAGGCTTGAACCAAAGGAACCAAGAACATTATTGTCTATGTTAGTGATTTTTCTTGTTGCCTTCAATCCTAGGTGAGATTTAGAAGACTTGGAATATATGATTGAAAACTATAACAGCATATC
Organism: Thuja plicata; assembly: GCA_018584345.1. NCBI lineage: Eukaryota > Viridiplantae > Streptophyta > Pinopsida > Cupressales > Cupressaceae > Thuja > Thuja plicata. Next base: position 628,465 of record MU227352.1, read on the forward strand.
CAACTCTATTCACTGTTTGAAGACAAGGAAATGTAACATCAACAAGGCGTAAAGCCTTCTTCACTTTGGGCTCCACTAACTCTGGAGGGTTTTGCTATCTCTCAGATCTGTGAGTTAGATAAACATGCTTTGAATAACATTTACAGACCCCAAAAGTGGAAGATTCTCAGATTAATATAGAGGGTATTTCTGATTTCACTATTCTGACACACAATCCCATCACGACTTGAAGTATTTCTGAGAATGAAATTACACTACTACTACATCAGAAAGTAAAATGATTTTGATTTTGAATTTATGCCTCGCAAACATATCCCTTCACATCCTAGACCAGTGTCTATTCCATTTTACAAGATATATGCACTTGTAATATCCCCACCTTTGACTAACTTAGGAAATAGGGACAATTACGTAAATTCTTGTAATTGAACTATGTAAGGGAGAATAATATACTTCTGATATGTACAATAGTTATATATACTAAAATTGAATTGTTATGATATGTACTGAGACAGTCCATACTATGTTGATAATATGATTATGCAACTGAAATGAATAACGACGTGAATTTGCTTTATCTGATTTATCAACCTGAAAATATGTGTGTATTAATATCACCTTATATGTTGTTGTCTGATTTGTAACACTTTATACTCCTAATAATGGCTGCATCTCAAGTGCCTACAATGTCTCCCCAGGATGAATAAAGAAAACAATGTTCGATTGAGTTGATTCCTTTGATTTCGCTAACTCTGATATTAAGTCCCTTTGCTTATGCAATGAACTTGGAATAATTAGGATCTCTTAAATGGTTGCTATAATGCCTGTTCAGAAATATCTTGTGATTGCTGAATTTGATTATATCAATGTAAAGATGCGTTCCCAAAGCCAAAAGACCACTACTTGATAAGAAAAAATCCACAATGGATATGAGCTGCCCAAAAAAAATAATCGCTCCCCTTTCCTTGATTTGAAGAATCATCTATTAATATCCCTATGCCATATGGGTATGTCCTTTGGGGCCAGTGTCTATGCAGCCATCAGAAACTTAAAACTTACCAAGGAGAGTTAGAAAAAAAACTAAGTCCCTCCTTGGTAAGTTTTAAGTTTCTGATGGCTGCATAGACGTCTCCTCCTTTGGGCACCCAGGTTTGATTATAGCTCATGACTTTTCATTGATGTATGTTTTGTTTCATTAATTTTTTTCTAATCACTCATTATCATTATCTCAATCGTATCACAAACTGATGCATTGGTTAAGATTGTTTTCATCCGTGGCAGAGATAATGACAATGCCCCTCCATTGCTCCGAATAGAAAACCATTGATGACGGGTTTGTATTTAATCTTTTAGGAATATTTCCAATATCCGAGGTGCAAAGATCCATATCATGTGTCGACCCATTCCCACTTGCTCTGCTCGATGCTTAATACTGTACATACCTCGATTGCTGAGCGGCATCTATATTGTGCATGACTCAAGAATGAGTCGGCATTCATAGTTGCAAACATATGGGCCATTCTATATTTTGATGTTTGGCAAACATATGCCCATCTATTTATGTATTAATTTTATTATATATATATATATATATTTTTATTATTATATCAATAAATAATACATTAATAATATATTATTATATATTAACAATAAATTATTATTAGATATTGTTAATTATTTTAATAATAGATTATCATTATTTATCAATTCTCTTTTATTAAAAATTTATTATTTGTTATTAAATCTTATCTCAAAACGGCAAAATCACAACACTCTAATGAATAACCTTCAAGATAATTCAGGGCTACATTAATAAGTGATGCCTTACATCTAATTAAGTCAGTATGACATGAATTACTATAAAAAACTTACACTGCTTCTCAACATTTCACTGTAAATCACTTTAAGCCATTTAATTCTTTCCTTGAAAGAAAGCACAAAAATGATTAACACATATCCGTGACACAGAATGACACAGATAGACAAATCATGATTACACATTATATTCCTTTTATATGAAATGCTTCAATACAGAGTTAGGACAATAACATGACATAATACATCCTGTAAACCCATCATTTCCATTGTATCATATGAATTCATACATCTCAAAGTATCTATCTATGAAACCTATAGACTTAGACCACTACATCTATTATGCTCTCGCAGATAACATTTTAAAGAAGTATCAGATGATCCTGGTATTCCTTTTATAATATAAGGAATGCAACAAGCTTTGGATCATTTATAAAATCATATCATAACAACAAATATTATAATCCTAACTAATCTCAGCAAAGAAAGAATGTTTGCGAGATTCTCTAATTTTGGTGTTCTTGGAGGAAAAGAATATAGGATCCTCGAAATTGCTGGAGAAGGTTGTTGTAACAACAGGTGATGTGTCTCTCGCATGCTGCAGGCAGAACAATAGAGAAAGGCAGTTGGAGAAGGACATGGGGCATTGAACATAGTCTGTCATCTTTGAGTCAGTTATCAGCTTCATTCCTCACTATTTGGCACATCCGTGGCATAAATAAGCTGGGCAAGATGTCAATACAAGTAATTGAAAAACTTCTCCAAAGTCTCTTAATGGCCCTGTCATCACAAACAACAAATATAACAAAAAACCAAAAAAGAAAAATTGTGGGACCATCCTTGCTTATTCTTTAGTCTGAGCTTGTTTTTCCTTTTTCTTTGTGAAACTCTCCCATCTCCCAACCTCTTTATCGGTTGGCCAGTTATATTTTTTCAAGTCCTCAACCTGTGATGGCATGTGAGTCAGAGATGAATTTTGAAAGTTTCTTTCAAATTTGAACATTGTGTCAACAACTTCATTGAATTCATTAACATCAATTTCCTTATCAATTAATACCAAAGTCTCAACAGTAGGGCAGATTAAATCAAACTCCTCCATCCAGCTGTTTAAACCCTTCAGACTTTTATCCTTTTCCAAGATGTGAGGAATACTATGGTGCTCTAAGTTCAAAAAATGATTGCACCTTACTGTTTATCAATCGTTCCTTACCTTCAAAGAAAGTTAATAGTTTATTTACCTTGCTGACCTTGCCTTTGGTCTCCATGATTGATGGGGGCAAATCATCCCTGTAGTCTGCAACAATATCTACTTGTCCCATTAGGACAGATCTGGCAGACCATTTGTTTTATAGAGGCTTCAAGAAAGCAACATAATCAACACAGATTTTTCCTGATTGAATTAATGAAAAATAACAATGGTGGACAACTTCAGCTTTGATTTTAATTTTCTCCACCCTGTGCTCAAGGACCTACATCAATACACCCACACTTCTCTTCAACACATCCTCTTCTAAACCCTCAATCCTCCCAGCATGTTCATTGAGATGCTTTATTGTTGAGGCAATGCCACATCTTCTGTTGCTGGTTGGCCTGTAGTCTTTTCTGCTACAGGAAGTGGTAGAAGTTGTGATTCATACTGCTTTAACAACTCTTTTAGTTCTGCATTCTCAATGTACAACTCATCACATCTCTTAGATATGGCCATAAGATCAATGTACATTTCCTTAAACATAATATTGACAAAACGATATAAATTTTATTCCATGTAATGTCTATCAAAACATAACCCATTCTCGGGGCCAGTCTCACATATATAAAGTACCCGGTGGTTGATTGAGAATACCAACCATCGGTTCCTACAATTGCTCGAGAAACCATTTGTAATTACATTGCTATACAACCCAAAACATAAAGTATTATTACTAATGACTAAACTGCCAAACATAAAGTATTATTACTAATCAACTAAATTGTGGCTAACATCAACCCCCCCTCCAACCCCCCCAAAAAAGAAGTCATTTTCCAGACGACAAAAACAAAATGGCTGATATACCACCCAACAAAACTTCTGAGAAGAAAGATGAGAGATGTCCCTGGAGTGGTGGAGGACGTTGGTCGAGGAAGCTATTGCCGGAGGAGCCTCAAGTCATGCTCGGTTATCATCTACTTCTCCCTGGCCACCCTAATCAATCTAAGTGCATCCATCACGTCCTTTGTACGTTCTAAATCCCTTGTGGTGGCTATCAATTGCTCCTCCTTCCTAGTTCTTGCTACCTTCTCCTGAGCTAGCTCATTCTCCAAAATTGTGGTAGCCTTCTGCTACTCTACCAATCTCACCTGGATGGTTGCCTCTTGTCCTAGAGCCATCACACTCTCTTCTTTTCGTGCAGACTGGTTTGCCTTCTAGAACTGGAAGAATGTCTCACGGAATGCTCGCTCCATACTGCATAAGATGCTCATCATGCCAACCTGCCCCTCTGGAATGTGTGGTATGCCCCACTCCTCCATCATCTCTGCGGTCTCCGTATGGGGCCATCCTCGAGCTGTAACCTGTTATGCAAATTCTCTCACTGTGTCCCTGCATAAATTTGAAGAGCCTCTCTTCCTCTTTTGTGATCAGTCCATGTCCAGTTGTTTAGTGAGGTCGGCCACCCCACGTGTTGCTATAGGCACCCCTTCTAGGTCTGCCAGATATTGCTAGATGGATGCGAGGGAATCCTGTCTGTGGGGTTTGGAAACTCGAATGGAAGATTCCTCCTGAGTGACCTCAGGCCCAACGTCTCTTGTCACCCTTTCCTCCTGTTAGGAAATATTCCCCTGCTAGATGCTCTCTTCCTCGATGTCAATGATCTCCTTCTATATTGCTTGTGGTGTCTCCTCTGTGTTTTTCCCATCCTTAGCCTCTCCTATGTGTTAACCCATCAATAATGTGGGCGATGGTGGTGGGATATCACTAACCCCCATCTCGAACCTCTCCAGGAGATTGTCCATCTCCATCTCTACTCCATCCATCCCCTCATGTACCTATGCCATGTCTTCGCCATCCAAATCTCGCGTATCTTGGTGTTCCAGTATGGTATCCTCCTCTCCTACATGCTTGACATCTCATCCCCCAATCCTAGTGCCCGGACCTTCGGCCGTAGGAGTCGCTCCCTCGATCGTGGGGATCAATCCTTTGGTTGTAGGGGTTGAACCCTTTGTCGTAGGGACGAGGACCTCACTCCTGGGGATAACATTTCCAATGGTAGGTGCAACCTCTAATGCTAAGGGAGTGGCCTACTCAACTCCTCGTGAGGTCGCAATGCAAATAGTGGTGGGCCGCACCCTATGTGCCCTCATGTCGACCATCCTGTGCGTGTGATGGGCTGGACATGCTCCCTTAGTCCTGACCAAATGCACGGTAGGTGAGAGTTGTGTCGAGGTGAACACAATCTTCGGGATTCCAGAGCGTTTGGCCCCCTATTCAGCCAGCATGGTGCGATCCTCTTTGGTACAATGTTGTCTACAATGGCTCCTTCCTTGCTCTCCCCTCCAACCGCCTCATTCATCCCTCCGACTCCTTCACTCTCCCCTTCGATGGCTTCACTCTCCCCTTCGATGGCTTCACTCTCCCATTTGAGCTCTGCGCTACCTACTCCGTATGGTTCCATGCAAAACCCTTCCTTTGCTGCACTCTTGCTCTCCGAGGAAGAGAGTGCCACAATATCCTCTTCTTCACTGTCCTCATCTCCTTCCTCTATACTCACAGTCACCTCCTTCATAGGCCTCTTCCGGGAGGGTTCTCTTCCGCCGCTAGCGGTAAGAGTGTCAAAATGCATCCAGTAATACATAGCTGGTTTACCTGGCTCCACACTACTAAGTGGTACAAATTTCCTCCATTGGTCTGGTGGTACTTGTGTCCTTAGGGCTTCCAAGAACAATGCAATAGCATGGTGCGACATGTAGAATGTTTTATGTCTGAGATGAAAAAATTCCTTCATGTTTTGAGAGTACTTGTCCTCAGTTGTATACCCTTCCATTCCTAAGGCCATTCATCAATTTGACCATCCATTTGGCAATATCCGACATGCTACTGGCCCTCGTGAGCTTGCTCTTCACCAAATCCATGATGCATTTCCACTCTAGGGAGACAAAGGATTTTCTTAATTCCCCAACAATTGTTACTTTTCCACAAGCTATTCCATTCTTGTTGGGAAAGGTTAGGCCCGCATACCAACTTAAGCAATATTTCCTTTTCCTCAGAGGGCATTTTCGATGAGGGTTTCATTGCAGAATGACCCTTCGACGACACACCAAATACTTTTGTCTATTCTTTCGACCCAAATGACACCACCACTGTATGGTCAAAATACCTGATAGTAGACTTGTTGGTATGGCTGTCATATCCTACAACCATGGACCGTAGTACTGGTTCAAACTCCCTAAGATTAGATATTGGCATAAAATTTATTTTGTCTACCTCAGCTTTTATTATAGATTCCTTCACCTGGTGGTTGTTTGAACTGCTTTCCCACCATGTTCTACACTCACTGCCAGTCATACCCTCGAATGTAAAGGCTTGCACAGTCATTGGCTCATCCTTTTGCACCTTTCCTCGTATTTTCTTCTTACCACTTGAAGTGGCCATATCTTCTTGCAATGTTTTTTTCTTGCCGATTCTAGCTTTATTCTTGATCTTGTAACTACTTGTACTAGGGTTGTGGTAACTACCCTTCACCATCGTGCCTTTCTTTCCTTCAACCGCATGGTCCCCCTTTATTTTATGGTGCTCGTACGACCTTTAACTCTCCCCGAGGCGTCGTCGTACAGTGCTCATACGACTTGAGTGTAGTGTACAAACTACTGCCATACAGTGTTCTTGATCCCTCCTCTCAGTATGGTCTGCACTTTCTCGTACAATATTTTCCATATGACATCTGCTGCTTGTACGGTGTATGTCGTACGGGTTGAGCTATGTCATACCAATTGCTTCTCTCCTCGTTCGTATAGGGTTCTGTGTGTGTAGGGGTGACATACAAATGGAACCGCACAAGCCACTTCTTTCACTTGTTTGTTCTGTCGTACGACCTCTTAATCGCACAATCCCTCCTCTGTCTAGTCTACACCGTACGGTTGCTTCCGTACGGGCCCTTCCTTCTTGCATGTAATCTCACATTTCTCACTTTCGTGCTCTTCTTGCCGTGGGTGCCTTATTGGCCATATACTTTCTACTTTCCTTATGTCGCAATAACCCTCAATTTTATTTTATAAGCCTTTTTTTCACAATGGTAGGCAGGGTCCCCTGATCCATCCCTTGTGAATTTAGGGAGCTCCTGCATCTCCGGGGTGTTCACCATCTTTTTGGTTCGGTCAACATTGTTTGTGTCGGACCCACGTGGAGTGGCTCTTTCTTCGTGTGCTTGTGCCTCACTTGCACCCTTGGCCATGTGTGAGCTCTCAACCCGTCCACTGGCGTCGTTCACACCTTGGTCACCTCCTTTGTACCGGTACTCCTTTCTCCCTGGAGTTTTTGGTTCTGGCCCCCTATCCTTGGTTCCTCTGATATGACTAAACTCTCAATGCCCAATAGGGTGTTCTCAAATAATTCTGCTACCTCCCTTTGGAGGTTTCTTTCTTCGTCGTCTTCTCGTGCAAAGGGCACAAATGGTTCGCTCCTTATGGAGTCAAAGTCCGAAATCTCCTCGTCAATCACTGCCTGTATTGAAGGATTGCTCCCCTGGTCAGCAAGGTCCTCTCCTACCTTTTTTGGGGAGTGGTAGGTTTGTCGCAATCTCCTCCCACTCTTGCCTCGTAGGTTGTGTTCTGCCTTGTCAGTGGGCCTCCACTTCCTGCTACTCTGGCTTCTACTCTGGCTTCGACTGACACTGACTTTTTCTTCATGGTGGGCTTTTGAGATTCCTCGACAATTCTCTGCAACCGTCGTCCACTCACTCTGCTCCTTGATTCGGAGAGATCTTCTCATAGATGCTTTTCCTTCTCTATCTTCTTCTTTCTCTCTCCTAGTACATCTCCTTCTGTCCTTGTTTGGTAGAAGAGGCATTAATTAGTGGAGTTGCTAGAGGTACGGTGTTTGTTTGTGTCACGCTCCTCCCCCTCCCTCTGGTTCCTGTCCTCATACCGTTGTAGTATCTGTTGTCTGCGTTGCTCCCGTTGCCTCTCCTCTCGCCGTTCTTGGAATTGAATCAAGTTGCGAGCCAACAACTGTGGAAGGCTTCCTAGAAGATCATACACTGGAGTGTGCACCGTGTGTTTGACACGTTCCGTGTTAGTGGGGACTTCTCTCTCTCGAGCCTCCAACTGCACGTACTAATCAACCGAGACTTCCCACACATGAACCAAGTCCTCCATCAACTGATCTTCTTGGGTCTCTTCCCTGTTGTCCTCAACATCGCAGTTAGTCACCATTACTTGTTGATCGTAGGTGTGGCCCATTATTCCACCATCCAACCTTTTTGCCTTTCCTCAGACCTCCAGGTTTGATCAGGCAACGATGCCAAAATGTTTATTCCCTATGGGATATCTAGTTTAATATGCAGAGTAAACAGAGATTCAACTAGAACATGAATAGACAATAATTCAGCATTAACACATTGCACATAATATTGACAGAATGATATAACTTTTAATCCATGTAACATCTGTACCAAAAAGTAACCCGTTCTCTGGGCCAGTCTCACATATATAAAGTACTCGACGGTTGATTGAGAATACCAACTGTCAGTTCCTACAACTTCCTACAATTGCACAAGAAACCATTTGTAAGTACATTGCCATAACAACCCAAAACATAAAATATTATTACTAACGACTAAACTACCAAACATAAAGTATTATTACTAATCGACTAAACTGTGGCTAACAATAGAATTCAAAGTCTTTGAGCTCAAAAGGCTCCTAAATGGTTCTGAAAATAGGGACTAGTTTCCTATTAGGTCCCTTCCGCATGTCTCTTGGCAAGTCCGATTTCATCAATGCGGCCTTATGAACTTTGTACATCTTTTTCTCCCTCTCAAAATCTATAGTTGTGCATGTGGCTTCAGTAATTCCAAAAGCTTCAGTGATGCCTTTTCTATCAATGGTCACAAAGGCCCTATTGTTCACTCCCCTTATTATCCTAGTTGTTGGACAATACCTTTGAGCCAACACCCCCAAGAATTCCACATCCATAAAAACATCAGTGACAATTAACCTGGCCCTATTCAAATTCCATGGATTGTACATGGGTGGAGCCTTAACCCTATTCTGGTAAAAAAGTGAAACAAAGCCCATCCTGATGAAGGTATATTAGGGTTCATGCAGGCATGGCTATTACCTACCCATTGGGTTTCACTAGCTGCCTGGTCATTAGAGGATCTTAGTAACAAATCTAGAAAATATTGATAGTATGGCCCGTCTTGCCCCCTTTTACCAGACCCAGACTCAGACGACCACTCCCCACTCATTTTGATCAAAAGAACAACTTAGACACCAGGATATGTGTTGATATTTATAGCATCGGTCAGATAAAATAGTGATTATATCAAATTGTGAGATATATATATATATATATATAATAGATATAATAATAATAATATATATTAATAATTTATATATATGTCTACATTAATATATATATTATTATTTAATCTATTATATATATTAGATATATATATACAGTTTATTATATTATAATATAACAATGATAATAATTATCATTATTATTATTATTATAATAATGATAATGATTATCATTAATTATTATAATCTGATCGTAAGTCATATCCGCTTACCATACTATCGGGTCATGACGTTAATAATAAAAGAGTTTATTTAAACGCCGACCATACTACTATCGGTTTACATAAACAAACGACTTAATTAAAACACCGAACATTGCAATATGTTCTAAGTCGAGCATTCATTAATAAAGCCGCCGCCAGGTCATTACAAGTCTGCGGTTAATGAAAAGCCACACCTATGATAGGCGTGACTCCTCAAAGAGTCACGTCTATTATAGATGTGGCCTCTCTATTGTTAAACTAAGATATATATATGAATCGGTTGGTCAAAGGATGAACACACAGTAATTGATAAGTGCAGTTCTCTCCTTGACCATTGAATAAAATCAGAGATATTCAATTCAGATTTTTAAGGTAATTTCAGAATTATTATTTTATTAATTATATTTATTTCTGAATATTGTTTCAGTTGCATTTACAATATGAAATTGAAAATTCTCTTAACTCAAATTACCCTCACCTAAGTACCAATTCACTTCACAAATTACCAGGAGAATGAAAAAGGCGAACTTACTGCTGTTGGTGCCCTTTTTGCAACTTTATGACTTCTAGATATCTCTGCAACTCCTTCATGCGCACTTGGCTCGAGACTTAGCATATATGATTGCAATTGTGAATTGTGTAGAATAATGGCCGCATCCCTCTATTTATTTCCAAAATTTTGCAATAGACAATGCCATCTTTTCAAAATTTAATTCGCATGAGTCGACCACCAAACTCGACTAGCCGTGCATTTTTTATTAACTTTGAATCTGAGCTGTTGATTTCCGCTAGATCAGCGAGCATGGTGTGATCGAAAATCTTTACTTGTACATATCAGAAGATTACAGCCAGCAAAGCTCAACATGGCACACAATTATTTGTTAAACCCCATACAACTAAACATGTCTTTATTTGACTGCGGGACCACATAACATTTTCTTTTTCACTGACAATCTTGGACACGTTTCAGCCCCTCGCTCATTCGCAAATGGTTATAAATGTTACCTCTAACCGTTGTGAAGCTGTGGCTAGCAATTTATATTACTTTTTATAGTCATTCGCCTGTTCCCAACCATAAACCTCCTATTGCATGTTCAGCTTGCGAAGTTGCGAAATCAATCTCCTGTGACACATGTTCGCATCACGCTACTTCGCAAGGTCTTAACATGTGCACTTCTTAATCCAACGGAGAAGTGACAGTATGACACCTGCCCTCCTCTTCTCTTTCGCTTTGTCTTCTTGCGGTACATGTGTCAAGCTTATGAAGATTCGGAAGGACCTCCAACAAAGTCATCAGCCCCCTGTGATCATACGGATGAATGACATTTGGCATTACCTTTTTATTATAAGACACGCGTCAACCATCCGCAGTGTTGCAAGCCAAACTGGAAGTCATCCCAACCGCTAGCGAAACTGTGGACAACCTCTATCTTGATATTTTTATTCCATTGCAGCTTCGTAAGCTGTTTAGGTCCTCTTCAATAGCCGCTACGAAGTTGCAAAGACATTTGATGTAGCCTCCAGAAAACCTTCGCGCAGCTTCTTAGGCTAACTTAACATTTTTCCTTAACCGCTGCAAAACTGCAGAAGCATTTAGTGTAACCTTAACTGGCTTATTCACAACTTCACAGGTGAAACTGGCTGCGAGCTCTAACCGTTGCGAAGTAGCGAAGACATTTTTTGTAGCGCTTATAAACTCTTTCGCAGCTTCGCAACCTCATATAACTGTTTTGGAAAACTGCTGGAAAGTAGCGGATGGGTAAATTCTTTAATCATTTATCTGTCAATGCATTGCTTTTGAAAAGGAACACATGACGACGTATCACAGCCTGTCACCCTATCACAGCTGACGTCACTCTGCCTTGCGAAGATGCAAAAACCCTTCATTCTTCTCTATGGGGCCATACATGACATGTGGCACTCCCTCGCCATTCCACAAGAAAAATATTAACCATTTCTATCAAGCTGAGAAGTTGCGAACACAAAAGATGCAACTGCCCGAAGCCGGAACGCATGCTCGCAACCGCAAACAATCATCGATCCTAACCGCTGCGAATATCTTTAAATGAAACCATTCGCGGCCTCACAACCTGACATAACAGTTTGTAAAAACTATTGCGAAGTTGCGCTAAAACATTTCTTTTAACCACCAAAGATCGCTCGCAACTTCGCAAGGTTAAATAGCATCTCCCTCAGACCGCTGCAAACCTGCAAAGTCACTTTAAAAGGTCTGTTAATTGCACATGCATAATTACATGACTTAAGAGGGGTTGTTCACTAGGACATATGTTAATGAAAGACTTGAGACCAAGGCACTTTGGACACTTACGAAAATTGAAGGTGACAATGAGAACCATGGGGACCTACCGGCTAAATTAGTAACGATCTAAGGGGGACGGTAACATTGACGACAAAAGAGACATGATCTGCATGACTTAAAATAGGAAACCGGCCAAGGAAGGCAACAACAAATTAGAACAAAGGACTCAGTTAGGCTATAACAGCTAATTTCATTTGAACTTTGCAAACCCTAACAAGTAAAATACACCACACATAGCACAAAATGATTTCGAAATCATGAGTATTTTATAGTTCGAACAGTCTATTTGAGAATGCTCATTGAAATTGAGCAATTTCATGAAAACAAGGATGTCAATATAGCTCAATCTTAGATTTATTCATGTCTTCATTTTTAACCTTTGTAATAGTGTATTGGACTGCCCAAATAAATAGTGACCCACAAGAACTACTTGTGGAAGTTCCCAAATATCGGATGTAACCACCAAAGCTAAAAAACAAATTAACCTAAGGATATAAGTCTATATTTCATAATTAATGAAATTAACATCTAGACATTATGAAATATTACTAAAGTAGGTGATTTTGTGGACCACTTCTAAAAATTAAAAAATGATCTTTTTATCTCTGTCTAAAACTGCCATTTTTGGCTTTTTAATGCTTAGTGCTCTAGCAAGTTTTCTGCAACATCTTCTTATGTCTCTTTTAGAGACTTTCAATGTCTCTAAATTTTGTAATGCAGGTTATAGAAATTCCTAGAAGTAGATATACCATAGAATAGTCATTGAACTTGGACATTAGCTTGTGACCATGCAACCATCGAGTTTGAATTTTACATGATTTTGTTGACCTTTTTGCCGGAAACATTTTGCCATCCAGATTAGATATCATTCTCCAGAAGAGGAAATAGCTCTTGGTCCAGCTTGTTGGCTTTGGGATTACCTACGGAGAAGTGGAGCATCTGGCTATTTGTTGCCACTTTCTGGTGGAGCAGACAGTTCAGCTGTAGCAGCTATTGTTGGATGCATGTGCCAGCTTGTAACAAAAGGTTGGGTTTCACTAGTATATTCATTAATTTATTTAGTTGTTAGTATCGTCGTTTACACTCCTAAGTAGAGTGTTATTAATTTATACATTACATTGAAGATATGTACAATATTATGAATATCTGTGTATATGCATGATGATTTATAACTTGGAAAATAGTTAGAAAGATTTGTTCCTTAATGTGTATTTGAGCTAGTAAGTATTATTACAGTTTAGTCGGGATGAGATATAAGTAACCTGCTTGTTTGTATCTCTGCTACGAACAGAAATTTGGTTCTTTTTTCTTAGACAATCAAGGATATCAAATAAGCTATGCTTTTCAATATTATCCTTCTAACATTAAACATTGCGAATTGTGCTGCAGGTATTGCTGATGGAGATCAACAAGTCAAGTCAGACGCGATACATATAGGTCAATATAAAAATGGAGATATCCCTACTGATAGCAAAGAATTTGCAAAACGTATATTCTACACAGTTTACATGGGTTCAGAGAACAGGTAAGATATGACCTAATCATATCCATATATAGAAAAGTAAACAGGAGTTCCTTGTTAGGAAACCGCAAGATTTGTCTTGAACAGAAGTTTTAAGACTTTATCATGATATGATATTTTCAGCTTCCAAGTAATGACATGACTTTTAGTTTCACCAAGGAACCATGAACAATAGCATGTTTATATTAAAAAAGTGCAAGACTGATGGTATAACCTGTCTCTGATTTTTGAACAAATGAATATTATACATACAAAAGAACTGAACTGATAGCTAAATTAAAGGGATTCTATATTTTTTTATTAATATTTGGATGCAACCTTTGAGTCTTAAGGTATGTGAAGTGATGCAAGAGAATTATTGATGAATTACTTTTGTTGCTCCTACAGTTCAGAAACCACTAGAGAAAGAGCAAAGAAATTGTCTGATGAGATTGGCTCATGGCATCTTGATGTTAAAATTGATACTGTAGTATCATCACTAATCTCTCTATTCCAGTCATTCACAGGCAAAACTCCAAGATACAAGGTAAATTTTTAAAGATTTTTATTGAAGATTTAATTTAATGAGTTTTGTTTCCAGCTGATCCAAAATTTGAAAATAGGGAGCACTTTCAATTAATTTCTCCATTCTTTTACATTCAGGTTGCAATTTTGGTTTTGTGAATTTTTTTCGTATTTTGTTCAAGGCAGTTCACTTCTGCAATTATTTTCACTCACTTTTGGGCTTCAACATTTTTCCTACATTTTGCATACCGTTTGGCAAGACAATTTTTCAAGAAGTTTGAACTTATCAACAGATTTATTTTTATCTCAGTGTTACATTTTCATTAACCCATGTGTTTTATTCATTAGATTTGCAATCACCAATTAACTTTTTGTGTCAATAAAATCTTACCTTGATGTCTCAACTAATTTGAAAAAAACAAAAGTGGCTGTGGTATAAATACTTTTGCCGAGTTGGATGTGAAATTACATATTGTTTGAAATTTGATAATCACCATCATTGGGTCCGGGAGAACATTATGTATCTACTAAGCCCTTGCTTTAAGTTATTACTACTACCGTGACTCACAAGTGCTTTGGTTATGCTATGCCATGAATCCCATCATGCTTGAAGAAAGAACAAAGTTATGTGGCTGAATTTCAAAAGCTCTTTGTGATTGTTCTTGATATCTCAGAAAAGAGACTCACTATCCTTTTGGAAGCTTTATCCAAACCTCTCAAGAGTTTGGTGAAGCCTTTCGATCCATCAACATTGTAGGCCACAATCAAGATATCTTTGGCATTAGACACTTCAATTGCTAAAAGTAAATTCAAAATGAAAATATATCCCATAAAGAAACCTTTGTAGAAAGCATTCGATCAACCAAAGAATATTCCCCCCCAAAAAATAGGAAGAGACGAAGAATTAGTTGAGATAGACTATGGGAACCAAAAAATGTGTTGTGGTCTAGCAAAGTGCATTACATTGAAGTAGTTTCAGATAAAGAATCTAAAGTTAAGTAACCTAAGCTAGGAAAAAGAGGAAGATGAGAATTAACTTGAGGGGTAGGAAGATGTTACTTCAACTGGCACCTTTGCCATATTATGTGGTACTCCTAAATATGACCCTTGCAGAGTTTAGTTTTTGGAGTTCTATATGGGTTGAGAGTTATTGTGTTAATTGACTATGGGGAAACCCACAACATCATTAATGAGGGTTTGGTGGTCAAGAGAGGGTTTGGTGGCCAATCGTTACACTACATATTTTCCCTTTGACATCAATGACAATAATCCAACCACTGGCATGTTCCATTGACAAATGGAGGCCCATGAAGTATTTCTTGCAGAATACAATTTTATTGAAGCTATGGAGATCAATGAAGAGCAACAAATGAAGAACAATTTTGAAAAGTTGGATAGTTCATGTGTGCTCATTGAAGTAAAGGTTCACAAAGGCCAGAAGTTTTGAATGTGGTAGCTTTGATCTTCCAACAAAGGCATATGATTTCACTGAAGGTCCTAAAATTAATGAAGTGTAATGTCCCCGACTAGGTTTAGGCCTGTTATAACCGAAATTAACCCATTTTTAATATTCTGATGGCCTAAACTGAATCGATCAAGATATATTGATTCAAACTACGCATTCCATAATAAAAAGTAAAGAATGTTATACATTCACCAAACATATTAAGCAATCTTATTATTTATGATCCTTAATGTCCATACTACTCTTATTACCATTTCAGTCCGAGAAGAAGAAGATTAGGACGTAACCAAGTTGCTTGGATACCAATCACTATAGGTTCCCTCAAAGTTTACAGATCCAGACCCTTATCCTATCTTGGGACTATGCCCGCAAGGCGCTCAGGGTCGCTGATACCTACCCTATCTTGGGAGTCAAGTTCAACCTATTGGCTGGATTTAGACAGGCCTCTCCTTGGAAACACTTCAGTCCCTTTCTCTTCAAAGTTCAGATACTAAATAGTAACAAATCTGAACGTTGGCATATATGATTATGACTATGTTAATACTAATGAGTATATATATTACAGATGTAAATATTAGATCTTTCCGAGATAGTGATATACATTATATATAGATGATTCTGATTTCATCCTTATTAACATATAATGTACATAATAGACTATATAAAGACTCTTTATTCCTTATATATATATATATATATATATATATATAATGTGTATGTGATTCTGATTAATTATTATTAACAGATGCCTCTATATATATATATCCCACGTGTTCTGGCTGTCAGATTTGTTGCCAGCTGCTGAATACAGATTTATTAATCTGTCAACATACTTGTTTTCTCTATATAATGTCCCTTTCCTATATATTCCCCTGAATGAATTATCGAGTCTGCTTCTTATATGATATGAAAGAATGGTAAGTCCCTTGACAAGAGACACGTCTCATGTGTTTAATACTTACCTCTCTTTATGCTCTTATAATCGCACCCTTTGAAATAGTAACCACTATCTACTCAATAATCCTCGTTCCTGTTTACTAAGTATCAATTTGTTAAATATACAAACCGCTTTTAATATTTACTTTGAATACCAATCCATCACCCTTTAATCACTGCGTAAATGTCATGGTCTACACTCGATAACCTCTATATGGGCTATACGTACGATGGAAGGTATTAACTAAGTAGGGTGGGCAATTCTCCTTCGGTATACGTTTCTTATTCTTGCTATGGCTGTCGACTAGGTATGATTGCTGATGTGGTTTTCATACCACTCTTTCGATTGGTTACCATATCCTAATTGTTTGAATGAATGAATGAAGAGTTTTAATGACGTCCACGAGACCAACAGTCTAAGGGACCACGGATCACAGCCCTAAACTAACTCCATAGACTTCTCCATATCGGATCTCCTGCTGTGAATCTTGATAATCATACTAGCAATCTTCTTTATCTTATCCTCCTCAAATAGACTATACATGTTGCCCGCTTCCAGGATATCACTGTATTGGACTCGAATGTCATCATACACCGTGCACTCAAAGAGAAAGTGCCATTCAGTTTCAATCGCACCTTTTTTGCAGAACTTGCAAGTCCTCTCCTCCCACTCCTCTTTGGGTCTTTTCCATCTACCGGTCTCGCATCTAAGATGATGTGAGCCCGTCCTTAATTGAGCCACCAACACTCTAGGCTTACCTTTAATAGCAGCCCCTAGATATGCTTTATCTCCATGTTCGCGGGAAGGGTTGAACATTTCTATATAGTGTGTCTTTTTCCAGCCCATATTATTAGGACACATGGCATCTTGAAATTTAGCCATGACATATTCTTTTATTTCCATATTAGTATTTGGACAATCATGCAGCTTGATGTTCCACTTGCACAACCACTTTATGTTTTGTTTCATCCACGTTTTCTTCCTACGGTCCAAAACCTCTTTCATCGCGATTTTGGGCCATCTTTCGTTGTCCATGTTTTCCAGTTTCTTTAAATAACTTATTAACCGAGTTATCGTTGCTGCCTCCAATGGGAAAAGGCCAGCTTCCGCTAATAAAATTTCATAAGGAACTGAGGCCTTGACCTTGATATTGCTAGTGATTAAGTGCTTCTGAATCCTCTCTAACTGTCTCCACCCACATCTAGTCATGCTGCCCCCCCAAACTTCGTAGCCATAAAGGACAACCGGTGTGACCAGCAAACAGAAGATCAAAATCTTTTCAAAACCCGGTGTTTGAAAATTTCTTGTACCCATCAAAATCCGGGACAACACATCCTTCGTGCTCATGCGTTTCAACAAGAATAATTATATCCTTTCCCTCTGCTATGGGCCCCAGCGTAGGACCTCTTCTCCACGGATAACCTCTGCAGTTCCAACTTACAAATTACAATGCTTAAGTGGTCCTGTGGGGCCCCGAATTCCTATTTCTTATTAGAGAAGTGCTCGCTGATTTGGGCTTTCCCATTTTTCGGCCAAGCCCACATTCCTTTGTTTCTGGCTGCTTTTACTTTTTCCCACTCCTTCCTTTGTTCCTCTTGTTGAGCGAAGGTTAGATCTTCATCTAGGTAAATTTGTGTCCCTCTAAGCAGCCCCCTGTTCTTAATGATAGTATTTTTATCCTCTAGATCCCTCAGAATAACTCTTACGTGCCTGTCCCTTCCTCCTTCCACCTTTTTACCTATCCTGTTTGCTTGAAGAATAGCCCTTGACCATTTCAGCTTATCTTTGAGGAAGTCCCTTGATAGAATATCGGTCCTTTCTCTTTCTCCGAAGTCTTTCAACCCTTTGATGATGATATTTGCAGCCTTGCCTCTTTTGTCATGTTCTTCTTTTATCTGGATTTTGATTTGTTGTTCAATGATGCACTTTTGTTTATTCGCTGATCCGTTTACCACGTGTGACCATGATTTGGCCTCTTCTATTCTTTCTTTTAGTTGAGTTTCTTTGACTTCTATGTTTGCCAAAGCTGATTGAATTTCCTTCAAATGTGTGATGTCCACCTCATTTACCGCTCCTTTTCCTTTAGGGCCCGTTTGGTTGGCGGAATTTGTGCATGCTGGAATTGCCAATTCTGAAATTGAATCCATTCCGGGTTTGTGCTATTCTCAAAATGAATTCTAGAATATGGGCTTGTCCTGTTTGGTTCACCTGGAAGATGACTGAGAAGATGCAAATTCTGCGTTTGGTTCCACACAACTAGAA
>MU227352.1:658318-708180 GCA_018584345.1 Thuja plicata
ACCACCGGTCTAAGGGACCAAAGAGAAAGCTAGGCATCCTGCTGAGATTTCTCCAAGTTGTTCCTTTTGTTGTGGATCCGGGTTAAGAAGCTTGCTGTCTTGGGTAATCTTGCCTCTTCGAAAAGTTCCTTCATGCTGCTCACTTGTAGGTGATCCCTGTACTCACTGCGGATATCTTCATAAGCCTCACACTCTTTAATGAAATGCCATTCTGTTTCTACCACTCCTTTGCTGCAGAAAGCACAAATTCTCTCTTCCCACCTTCTCTTTAGGGACCATCCATCTACCGGTTTCACATCGTAAATGGTGGGAGCTAGTCCTTAACTGAGCAATTAGGATTTTGGCCTTTCCTTTAATTGTGGACCCTAAGTAGGCTTTGTCCCCATGATCCCATGTGTGATTAAATTCCTTAACATAGTAGGCCTTTTTTCTTCCTATCTGATTCGTCCACATGACAGTTCTGAATTTTTCTAACACCCATTTCTTTATTTCCAGATTAGTGTTTGGACATTCCTACAGGGTAATGTTCCATTTGTTCAACCATTTGTTGTTTTGTTCCTTCCACGTTCTTTTCCTATGTTTTAACTCCTCTTCAACCACCAATTTAGGCCAGCGATGCTCACCCATGCTTTCCACTTTTTTCAGATAACCTAGCAGCTGGATAATTGCTGAGGCCTCAATTGAGAACATACCCGCCTCCGCCAAAAGGATCTCGTAAGGAACCGTTGTCTTAACCTTGAGGTTAGTAGTAATGAGATGCTTCTGGATTTTTCTATTTGTCTCCATTTATGATTTGATACGCTGCTTCCCCAAACTTCGCAACAGCTGAGAATGCTCCTCACACAGTGCAAGTAGCCAACTGTACCTTTTGTTCCCATTTTTTTTAATTTGACTTTGTTTACTGAATTAAAGTGTCGTGACGTGTTGGACAATCCTCTTTCTGGTGATTCCTCTCGTCAGAATTTCATCCGCAACTTTGGTCGATCACATGTTCTAATTCTGACTTGAGGCTCCGCCATTTTTCATCTATAACAATTGAAATGTAAGGAGAAATGTGAGCTCGCGGAAGCTCGAATGCAAACAATTTGCATTTGCACCCGCACTCCCGGCCTGTGTCAAAATGGGAGCTCTGGAACAGGGTATGAAAATCCATTGTAATGGACACACAATTATATCTAGATTAGAATTCTTAAGATCTGGAAGTGTTTGACTGTAAAAACTTTGCACTGAGACGAAACAGTGAAATGATTTTTGTAGCTAAACTCTTATTTTCTTGCAGCTCGCGGCATTATCTTGCTTCATTTTCTACTCTGCTTTGTTCATTGCTGAAAAAGCTAACAGTAGAGGACCGCCAATCTCAATTCCTTCCCAGCTGGCAGTAACTACAGCCAGCATCCTCATAGCCTAAGCGAAAATAGGAGCTTTGGAACAGGGTACGGACATCTATATCTCACAACAGATGACTGAAATTTAGCAGATGTTGTGGCTGCAACTGCCCTGGCAGACATGTATGCAAAACGTGTAAGCATAGACGAGGCACGTGAACTGTTTGACAGAATGCCTCCCAATTTTTTTAAATTTCCAGCTGTTGAATTTGGGAGAAATTTTCCCCAGATGTTTAGCTTGAGAGGGTCTTCCTAATAGTCTCCCTGATACTATTGTTCCATTTGTTGAAGTTAGGAGAATGTCACATTTCAAATAACCGCCCTAAAACCATTCTCAATTGTGATTGCTCCCATATGATTTAGATTGTATGATCTATTTGAGAATGATCGTCTGACTTCGTAGATTAACGGTTCGTAGCTGCTTAGAACAATGCAAGACGATCGGGTTGATTTCCGCCGTTGGTTTTCATTTCTGCCATCGCTGTTCATGTCATTAATGTCATTGTCCTGCATCCAGCTTTTGCAGTCAATTCCGTGATGTGAGCTTTGAAGATTGAAGCAACGGGCAGCAGCTCCTTATGTGAAATGAACAACCTGACTTGCGGCATCGCCGGCACAGACTGCTCCAAAGGGGCTACGAGACGATGAACACCATCCCAGCGGTTGGATTTTAGCTGTTTTCATTCGCCCAATTTTGGGTTTCCACGTTCCTTTTGCATTGCAATTATCTTTTCTGGTTTGATTGCCCACGCCGTGGAAATTTCGCAGCCACAAATTGCTGATGGTTTCATTTTTTCTGTCATCAAGCTCTGCAGATTCCGACCATCACGGGCCAGATTCATTATCAGAACGGAACAATTGACCCCATAATAGATGCAAGGTGTACCCCAATCTCCATGGGCTCCATTTCTTCCCATTTCTATTCATGATTTATAGTATGAATTCCTTGCTTTCCTTGTCCCTAACGACAATATAAAAAAATTTGCTCACTGGATTTTGTATAGGACATTATTTGGATAAGAATTTTCCAGCGGTTAATCGATGCCTGGAAGCGTCAGCCAAAATTCTTTTTCCTTGTAGTGTTAGCCGCCTTAAAAAATGCTCGGTTTTTATGAGTGGTATTCATATTATTTTATAATAAAGATATTACATGTTAATTAATAACTAATATTATTATTAAATTTGAAAAATTAGTTTTGTTTTTTATTCAATTATTTATTAATTTTTTAAATTTATGATTTTTTAAATTTTATTAATTCTTGAATTTGATATAAATATATTTTGCATGAGTTAACACTTCTGATGTATTTATATTCTTTTTTATTTTATTATGCTTTAAAATTAGTGTTTTCTTAAAAAAAAAACATAAGAAAGAATATTTAATCATTATAAAATTGTTGTTACATATTTACAAATTATAATATATTTAATTTTGTATATTTATATTATCAAAATTAACTTTTTTTTTTTCTAAAAATCAAATAATAATATTTAAACATTAAAATATATATTTATCTTTATATTTAATTTTACTTCTACAATCATAAGATATTCTCCTTTTTAAATTAGAATTTATTTTTAATTATATTTAAGAATATTTTAAATTTTTATAACATATTTTGTAGGTCATTATCTTTAATGGTTTTGCTTTATAGGTCAATCACAAAACTATTAAATCAATAAGATAATCAAACTCCATTAATAATAATAAGTTCATGATATGTTTGCAATAAGAAGAGGAAATGTATCTAGATGACAATCATTTGCATCAAATTATTGGTTGTAGGATACAATTGACTTTCAATAATAATAGAGTAAAAAATATTACTCATGTTTTTGCATATTGTAGGAATTTCAACAACTTTAATTTCTACATCTAAGTAGAATTATTACAAATTACATGTGATATGAACATGATTATTACAATCACAGTGACTAGTGACAATTAAATGGACTTTGTAGACAAATAATTAAAATTGAGTAACATGATTGAAAATACCTATTAATTATACATTATAAATACCTTGGATATAATAAATCAATTAAATATAATCACACAAAAATCAATTTATTAACAAATATTCATCACTATTAATATAAAAGAAGAAGAATAATTACATGATTGATCCTTCTTTTCTACAAACTATCGTAAGATTAAATTAAGATTTGTTCTTTTGATATGTTTTCTTTTTTTTTGGTTAATGAACGAGCACCCCATTCATCTTTGCAGTAACCTTTACTCTTGCGTCCATATCCTTTACACATCAGTTGATCATTTCTACTTATACACAGTTGTGATCACTGCCTTCAATAGGCTTCTACCAATCCCATCGCAAGTGGGAGAAATTAGTTGTTACATTAAATCTTGGGTTGACTTTTTGTTTCTACATATTCGAACCTCATCGGATTTTTCTTCGGAAAATCGCACGTGGATGACATCTTCCCGAGGCGCTCCATCAGACATGATCAAGCAAATGGAAGAAATATCATAGTTTACAACAATCGGGTTTTTGGTGATTTCTAGAATAATGGAAGGAGCAAATGGCGCCACAACAACCTTATACCTCTGGATGAGCCCAAGCAATGACACAATGTTGAATTTATGCATGATCAAAATGGCAGTGCCCACTGGAATCACATAGAGGAGCACCAAATTGAGAGAATAAATATGAAATAGGGAAATAACACAGAGAATGACATCCTCAGAATGGTGGAAATACAACTTGGGATTTTCCCCATTGACCTGCTGAGAAACACTGTAAAAAAGGCCCTTGTGGGTGAGCATAACACCCTTGGGAAGAATAGTAGTGCTGGAGGAATAAGGTAGAGCAATGACATCATTCGGATGAATCTCCACATTACGAGTAAAGTTCCCTGGTATCTTTAAAGTCCAAGAAAATATTTCTTCGTGATAACTTATACACAGCACCTTGTACAGCCCAAAATCTACAGTCTAGGAGGTAAATTCAGACTACAAAATAAAGAGATGGCGAGTTTAACACAATGAGAAAGGATTTAGGTCTTATAGAGCAATTGCATGGAAACTACACCTCTGATCGATAGCATTACGTTTGCATTTCGAGCCCCTGTCCATTGCCATGCAATTGACTCGAACATTGTAACCTAACATTGACTTAAATACGCAAAAGGACAAGCAAAGTCTCCTTGCTATTCGATCTGCCATCGGCTCGTGCATGTATTGACAAGTTGAGAATCTGTAGGGGGCTTCTATATCCATCCGTACATCTCTCTCCCTCTCATCCTATTGCAAACATAGCATGAGCCCATTAGTCATAGAATTCTATCATCTTCTTGATTTAAAGATTATGTTTTAATTATGATTGGATTCTTTTAGGTGGATGCATATTTGAATTCTCCATTATTACATTTGTTGTACAAACAACATCATATTCTTAATTGCCTACCAATTGACCTCGTGTACTTCACAAATTTATGCAAAAAATAGACCAATTTTTCTCTAATTGACCTTCCACGCCTCCTTGACATTTTTAATTTTTTGGAGTATCATGTGCCAGATTTGAAAGGAAGAATAATATACTCTTATTATTCTTTCAACACAACAAGCTTTATCAATGAACATTTATTGCAAAAAATATCTTCACATATTTGGACAATACCAACCGAAATAATTCTTTCCTATCTACTAAATAATCTAAAATGAACCATACTATAGAGGTTTACTTTTTGATAAGACTTATTGTTTCTTTTTACAGAGTACACTTAGGCCATGACTCCAAAATGAAGCTAATGCTCAATCTTGTCTTCTACATTCACAAAGGTTGCAACTTGCATACAATTTATCACTAATAATCATGCCAATGCCATGTAATAGGCTTTACACTCAATGACCCCCACCGTGTATTCTCCTTGCATATTTTATCTTGTATCGTTCTCTCCCCCCATTTCTCTCTCCATCTCTACTCTCTACATAGTTGATTTAATGTTATCACTTCTATGTTTAGATCTTTATTCCAAGAACACTATTATTTACTAAAAGCCCTACCAATTGACCCATCTCCTGCAAAAAAAAAAATTTAAAAATTAAAATTTTTTTGACCAACCTTCCACACCTCTTCGATGTACCTATTGCACACCAAGATACAATTGCTAGTTTATAGAACTATTGAACTCCACATAGTCAAAATCTCTGCCAAACTAATACCAACCAGCCCTGCCCCTGTAACTGTAGCATCCTTGTCAATCTGTGCTAGTTCCTTTGACTCTTCATCCCATAATGATGCTGGTCTTTCTTCGTACACAAATGTCTTGCTGTCAATAAAACACAAAGCACTATGTATATCTCTTTCTACTTATAGTTAGTTGACTTTAAAACTAATTTTAAAATTCGAAAACCTTCAAAATTAGGTGAATCGGCATTACTTTTAATCAACTCATTGCATTTTTTTCTCACTCAATTTTTTCTTTCAGGGCTTGCCAAGTTGTGAAATTTATTTCAATGACTTGTTATCTGTAAGTTTAAAATGTGATTACACCTCAGGTTCTGGCAACTATATTGAGAGAGATTGTTATAGAGAGAAGGGGGACTCATGTTTTGCTTTAAATTTTGAGTCCTAGTTTCACAAATTTTCTGGCCCTTATGTTCAATCTTTAACATTTCTTTTTTTAGGTAGTTATTTGTTTAATTCAGTGAGCTGCTTGGTTGGCTGAATCATTCTTAACAGACATTGCTATAATCGTGTTACATGCAGAACAGTTTGTGTGTTTCATGTACTAATTAATTCCATTTGTTATGTCAAGTTTCAAGTCGTCAATGAACTATTCTAGACTGAAAATTTTATAAGTATGACTATTGAATCCTGAGATTTATGTAAGAGAACTTAGGAGATGAGATTGAGGAGAGCAAGATTTAATAATTAAACCATGTCTCAGATCACTTATTTAGTCAACTGTAGGTCCTAATATGTCTTCTTCTGGTTTATACTTCCAGCACCTTTGCCACAGATGGTGTGGTCGCTTGACTCCAGCAGAAGTTGCAGAAAAAGTTAAATATTTTTTCCGATGCTATTCTACAAATCGACATAAGATGACAACATTGACCCCTTCGTACCATGCTGAGGTACATACATCTAACCATTTGGTTTTAGAAGTCGTTTTGTTTTTTTACATAAACCAAGGAAAAAATTAAAACTGCTTGTGCTTCTGTAGGATGTCTTAATGATTGTAAGGATATATCTAGTTTAGTGCATGTGATCCTTATCTCATGATCAACATTGAATGAGAGAATCCAAGATCTCCATTTGTGAACGAAATTGGGTTTCCTTTAATGCTTTTGGAACTTGCGTATGATGACAGAGTTATTCTCCAGAGGACAACCGGTTTGATCTGAGGCAGTTCCTCTATAATACTCATTGGCCTTGGCAGTTTCGAAAAATAGACGAACTTGTAAAGCAAGATCAGGTGATCAACGGTCCTTATACAACATGTGATGCTCCAACAGAAGTAGAAATTGCAAGTGCCCATGGCTCTGGTATGGGTGTGCCGGCGGCAAATTCAGCAAACCCAAATGCTGGGATTTAGTGTTGTAATTGACCTCAAAGGTCTCGCTTGGCTTCTTATGCTTTGTATCGTATAAATATGCAGCTATCCAGAGTTTAATATTGTTGGATAGCTTAGTGGACTAAACAGGCTTTTTGGTCTAAGTTATATGTCACAGAAAATTTGCTTTGTTTCATTGAAGGTTAAATTATGGGATGGCCAGTTGTGAACTGATATATTATCTGTTATATTCTTTATTCTTTAACATTATTCCGATGTTGATGACAACAATTTCTGCTTGCATCATTGAGTTGCCCAGGACCATTCTAGTTGTTTTTGGCCTTTAAACAATCATATTTTAACTACGATTTCCATTCATATATTGATCCGTGTATACTAGAAATGATTTATTTGTTTATAATACATTATATTTTTTAATTATAAATGTATTTAAATTTTAGTAGAAATAACTTCTTTGTTTATAATCTATTATATTATTTCCACTTCACTTACTCATTGCCTAGAAGGTAAGTGCTAGGGAGAGATGAATCGACGCATGGCCTACCAACCTAGGTGATCGAGAAACAACTATTGATTGAGTTGCTGAGAAGATATGTTCAATACTACAAAATCATACAAGTGTCCAAAAAAAAAACCACTACATAATATTGTCCACAAAATGTCAAAAGAGTTTATAACCACTTTTGACACACACAAGACTTAACAAGCTTAAAATTAGCTTAATAAGTTTTATGTGTGGTTGTTTAACCTATTTTAGCTAGCAATCACTTATAGGTATTATATGTGATGTTGGTGATCTTTTTGAATATATATTTTTTCTACTTATTTTTATGAAGTCTTAAAAATTTTTTTTCCTTTGTGAGAGAAGCTACACATACATCAAGAAAATGCATTTTGTATATGGTACCTAAAACATCTATAATAGCATAAATTGTAGAGATAGAAATAGAATACTCAGGACCTAGTGTAGCAAGGATAGAAACAATCAATTGATAATCCTCTTTATTAATTCCACATTCTTGTAATTGCAATCTAATAGAATTAGGCTTGGTGAAAAGGTCTTGTATATTGTCAAAATTTGATAGATTGGAACCAATGAGTTTATTCTCCAACTTGAATATACCCATTTTGCTTCCCAAAGAGACCATCTAAGGTAGTTTAAATGTCATTTGGTTTGGTGCAAGGTGCAACATGATATTGAAGAGCTGGAGAAATGGACAAAGTCAAAGTACTAAGGATTTCATCTCACTTATTAAGTTATATTCTTCTTTCTACAACACTCGTAAGTTCTCAATCTATGTCAAATGTGATCTTTTGTAACTTCAACTTGAACAATATCACCTTCATTTGTGATTACTATTTATGATAATTATATGCATTAAGAACAACATTTGTAAAATTCATGCTAAAATTATACAATAGGGGAACAACAATTTACCTTTCACAATACAAGCAATTGATCCCTTTGTTCAAGAGAAAATTCTTCCTTTTTGGCAAATTTACAAAAGAATATTACCAAAATTGATGTAGACTAAAATTACAATTGCATAAAAAATAATCTACAAAAAGTGAATGTGTAGATTTGAGGAGCCCTTAAATGCCTTTTTGATATTGCAAGAATGATAAAAAGGGAGATTGGAACAAGAAGTTATGAGCTCAAAGGATAAAAAACTAGATTTGACTGCAACAAGCAAAAATTGGCATCAAACAAAAAATCAAAAAAAAAAATTCTTAGTTGCAAAGCTTGCAGAGCTAGTTTCTTAGTGATATCTTGTTTTCAAAACATGGCCCAAATGACCTCTTGTTTATGCAAATTTCAAAAATATGCCTTGTTTGGCCCTAAGAGGGGCAAGGTTAGCCCTAAGCACTAGTCATTGGACTTCATGTGACTAACTGGGTTCGAATAGAGCTCTTAAAGTTTAAAAAAAACAAGTCTCACAAATTTGTTGCATTGGGCAATGGGTTTAGGCAGAACCTTGGGGGCGACAAAGCACACACCACACATGGGTTTAGACCATTGTCAGTGCAACAACCAAATTGCCCCATTTACTATGATTATTGATTAATTTAAAAATGTTATATTCATTGTATTTCAATTTTTAATTAAATAATTCTAAATTTTAATTAATTAATAATTACAATAAATGGTACATTTGGGTGTTGCGTAGATGTTGCTTGGGTTTAGCACCCCTGTTGGCTATATGATTATGGATGCTGCTTATTTGAAATCAGCTACCAAATGAAAAACCAATTGTTGATTAAAACAAAACACTTAATCAGTTAAAAAAGTGATTCATACTCCAATGATGTAGGTTCTTACACCAACAATGCAAATGGGTACAATGATGTAGTCTGCAAAATATTCGCTTGAGATGTTGATTTCATTTTGTTGACGCTTGTGAGTACAACTAATGTCACAATGGTACATCTATGTATGGATCTGTACAACTATATGCATTCCATATAATTGTACAATAGAATTTGCGTCAAGATTCTCTTAAACCCTAAAAAATTGCTTGAACTTTTGTCTCTCAAATATAATGTCATATAAAAATAGGGGTTATAGTCATCTTAGTTTAATGGTGAGGTTTATTTTGTCTTGAAGTGAACCAAACAAAAGCTCTTGCCTAATTATCTCTTAAATTTTAGAAGCGGCTTACAAATTTGAAGCTCCAATACCATGTTAAAGTCACTAATGGACCCAACCCCTGTAAAAGATGCCTTCAATAAGAGAGCAACAAGAGAAAAATATCATTTGATTATGTTCTTAATGGACTAGATTGATATTGAAGACAAAATTTATATGTGATGCCTTGTTTATAAAGGGAAGGTTAGTAGGTAGGATTAGGCAAGATTGGGGTGATGTCTTAATCTTATGACATGAGAGAACTCAAGATAATATGCGACTAGATGACAACTAAGACCTTGAATGATTCCTACATCCCTAAGTAAACAATTGAACATGTGTGAAAAGAGTCTTAATGTAGCTTGTTCATACTAAAAACGGGTAAAATGGATTGGAAGAAACCCTTCACACCAACAACTAATTTTTTGTCACAATTAAAGTGACACTTAAAGATTCAACTTGCAAAGAAAGTTCTGTTCTCTTTATCTATGTTGATATCCATTTCACTTATTAGGTTTGAATTTATTCTTTATTTTCTTAATTTAATAAAAAAAACTATATTATATTATTTTCTTCAACTTTTATAAAATTTCTGAATGCTATTATACTTATATAGAGTCAAATGCAATAATTTTTGAAATTTATAAAAACAATTCACTTTTATGGCATTTCTAGAAAACAACACAATATATGGACTATAATGTAACTTCCAAATGATAGCATAGGTGCATTAGTGTTTGAACTACAAATCTTCTAGACTTACACTCCAAATTCTTTTCAACTCTACTATGATGTCCTCTTTGTGAAATGACATTTAATAATCAAAAATATAAACCTAAAATATAATAATTGAAATTTACTAAGTTTAATGAATGGTCAAAAGGCATGAAATGAAGAGTTGTGATTCCTTCAAACATGAGATATAAAAGGGAGATCATTTCATTTAAGGACATCCAGTTTTCAATTAATAATCATTGAAATAAGGATGCAATCAATCAACCTAACAAATAAATAATTATTTTCAAAAGACAACAATTAAGGATGAATAGTTGCAACTCTTTCAAAGGGGTAGAAATCATGAAAGGTTGAGACTCCCTTGATAATAAGATATAAAAGGAAGATCATATTCTTGAGGAGGAGATCATCAAGCGAGGAAGGAAGAAACAATTAAGCATATTAATGCAGAGGGTTAGATGATGATGATAAAATAAGGTTGCTAATAAAGGATTGTCCTTAGGCTTCAAACACCTAAATGTCAAAAGATGAATCACCAACTCTCCCAATGCTAAGGATGAATGGTTTTGGTGTTCTTAGGCTATTATCTACAAGGATTGTTCAATCAGATGGTCTGCAACCCCACCCATCACTCACATCTTACAAAACTCTACTATTAGGCCTAGGCTTCTTGTAGCCCAACATGACCTATTTTGACACTTAACTTTCAATTTATCCAAACAAATCTCTAAACCAAATACCTTTTTAGATACCCTTTATCCCCTACAAAACATACTAAAATATTTTGTGTTGTTCCTTTAGACCAACTGTCCCAAAATTAGATTGTACCCTGTTTTAGAGAGGGCTACAATATTCACTTTACAAAGCAAGTATATAAGGATCTCACTCCCACACCTCAAGACTCTCAATAGTCTTAAAAAATGACCCCAATGAAGGAAAAACCAACTAATTTGGCCCTCTGACCCTTGCAACTATGAAACCTCCAATTTAGCTTCAAACAACCCTTAAAACTAGGGCTTTCTAAATCTCCCACTTCCCAACACTTCTGACACTAACCATTGATGGATTCACCGTGTCATTGCCATTCTAAGACAACCCAAATCAACAAACATAGCGCTCCTTAATGTAGATTGTTGGTTGCTGCTCCAATCCAAGCAACTTCAACCCTTCACAACCCCCAAACTTGGTGATCACCTCTTCAAATTCACTTATGTGTAAAACCTCATGTTAATATCATAATACACATGTTAAATTAGGACCATTCCATGAGAAACCGATAGAGTACATTCATGGAATGGTCATATTCCTTCACAAAATCAGATTTTATAAAGAAAAATTGTGATTTAGGACAATCAATATGAATGTGAGTAAATCTGAGACAAATTAATTCTTAATGCATTTAAATGTGTCTATACACCAATATTAATGTCTCCCTCACATCAGAGGTAACAATAAAATGATTAAGAACTCAAAACATGCAAAGAAAGTAAAGGAATCGTCTCAATTCTAGGTTTTACTGCACTTTTCCAATAACAATGCATACAAATGGCATCTTCATGTTGTACAATAATTGAATCCCTTGTAAAATCTCTAAGAACTTCCCCCAACTGATTTGGGTTGGTTACATGGCTTTGTTAAGCCATTTGACTCTTAAAACTCAATTTCCCACCTTTTCTTAACAAGCCGCTATAGTTTAAATATTTGAATTTCAATCTTAAGAAAAATGACATAATTCCCTCTAAATTTGAAAACCACTGACTTCAATGGATTCAAAATACTTTATTAAACCCTCCTAGACTCTCCTAATCCCTTTAGACACTACATTGTTATCGTTTTCAATTTTTAACAATCCTAAGGTCCTTATCAGGACATTACATTTATTGCCCTTATACATTATGGGCTTCAATACATTGAGATTGATTTGATTTCCCTTCCAAGGCTTCATCTCTCCTCCATGCTTTCATGGTGTCTTCATCTTATGCTATGCCTTCTTATGAGGTGCTCCTACACCATAGTCCCTAAGAATGAAAGCAATCTTGTCCCAAGATGGAGTATTCTTCTTCCATGTATCAGTTTGAGCATGCCTTGGCTCTATCTTCCTATCAAAGACCCAATAGTCTTCCAAGGTCACCTTCTTCCTACTTCTCCAACCTATTTTCACATTACACAATTGGTTAGAAATAGAATATTTGGTTTGATGCCCTTTGCTAGGACATTGATGTTGTTCAAGGGAATGTCTTCTTGCCCCTATGTTCTTCACTTGTTGCCTCTGCAACTGCTACTTCCTTTCACCCTTATTCTGCTCCCCAATAGGACAACTAATGGTCCCCACTTGCACACATTGCAAGTCCCAAAGTCCCATATCACTAGGACTATCCCTTTTCTCAGTTTTCTGCCCATGGACAGTCATCTTCCAACCAATATCATGGTGGATCTTACCCTGCAAAATCTAGTCCCAAAAACACATTATGATCTTCTCTTTACCCTTATCCCCTAAATGTTTCATTTCATACTTTTTGTTACCCTTATGCACAACATAGGTGTTCAAATACCCATCATGCATGGTTCTTCTTGCCCATTGCCATGGTCTCCCTAAAATTATGTGTCCACAACTCATGTCTATCACATCACACAAAACATTATCCTGATATGCACCCATTGAAAAATCAACATAAACTTGATCCTTAACCAAGAGATTTTGGTTTTCACTAACCCAAGTTGCATAGTATGGTCTAGGATGAGGAAATGTCTTCAATTTCAACTTATTAACAACTTCATAAGCAACCAAATTGCTATGTGCACTAGAATCTACTATTAATTTGCATACCTCACCCCTTGTCAAACAATTGGTTCTAAAAATGCTTACTTGTGGTGCTGGTTGAATAGGTTCTCCTCTTCCCATTAGAAGACACTCTCCTTCCTCTGGATAAACCAGTGTAGACTCATCCTTCTCTTCTTCTTGTTGTGTGAGATTTGTTCTCCTATCCCTGTTTTGTTCTTGTTCATTCCACTTAGGACATTTGAATTATTGGTGCCCCACTTCATTACAATGAAAACACTTACCTGTGAAAGTACCGCTTCCTCTTCCTCCAAATCTGCCACCTCTATTATTGTATCCACCTCTCTGATCTGATGTGGTTCCTTTTCCTTTATCCTTGTCATTGATGCTCTGAAAATCTGCATTTTTTCTGCCACCTCTTCCTCTCGTGGCTCCTTCTCTTCTATTGTTTTATCTCTCACTCTTCCTCTTTAACTTTGCTCTGATTGCAAGTTGAAAGCATTCTCCTAGGGTCCTTGGCACATTCAACCCTATCTCATCTGGTATGCTATACTTTAGGCCATTGATGTATCTGGCCACCTTGTCATCTTCATCTTCTACCCCTCCCCTAATGCTTAGGGTGTGAAATTGCTCAGTGTATGAAATAATGTCCATGTCTCTCTGCTTCAAATTATTCCTCCTCATCTTTATCTGGACCGCCAAATTTGATGGCAAGAATTCATTCTTCACCATAGTCTTCATTCTATCCCAATTAGAGATTGTGTTCAACCCCCTTTCCATCCTTTCATTCTGAATATTGGTCCACCATGTAAGGGTTGTTCCCTTTAACCTTGCTTTAGCCAACTTCACCTTCTTGTCTTCCTCTACATATTCAAGATCAAAGTAATTCTCAAGTGCTTCAACCCATCCAAGCACTTCTTCAGTGCCCATTCTTCCTTGTTAGATTGGCACGTCAACATGCAACTTTCCACCATTTCCTTGTACTGCTTTGATTAACCTTATGAATCTCCTCTCCTCGGGATCATTTTCTTCCCTATGACCCCTATTGGCTTGTTCTTCATGGAACTCTCCTTCTTCCTCATGGTTCTCTTCATGAAACTCTTCTCTCCTAGGTTCTCTCCTTTATTTCTCTAGTGCTTCTATCCTCTCTAAGAACTGAAGTCTCTCCCTTCTCATTTGTCTTTCCTCTCTTTCCCTTGTGGCTTCCAATTCCCTCTTTTCTCTTTCTTTCTCTTCTAATGTTTCCTTTAGTTCTTCTATCTCCCTTTCCATTTGATTTTTGGGTGCCATGACTCCTCAATTCATCCCTCAAACTCCCACAAGACCTACTAGTGGGATCTGATATCACTTGATGTAGAGGGTTGGGTGATGATGATAAAATAAGGTTCCTAATAAAGGATTGCCCTTAGGCTTCAAACACCTAAATGTCAAAAGATGAATCACCAACTCTCCCAATGCTAAGGATGAATGTTTTTTGTGTTCTTAGTCTATTCACAACAAGGATTGGTCATTTAGATGGTCTGCAACCCCACCCAACACTCACATCTTACAAAACTCTCCTATTAGGCCTAGGCTTCTTGTAACCCAACAGTGGCCTATTTTGACACTTAACTTTTGATTTCTCCAAACAACTCTCTGAACCAAATACCTTTTTAGATACCCTTTATCCCCTTACAAACCATACTAAAAAAATTATGTTATTCCTTTGGACCAACTGTCCCAAAACTAGACTGTACCCTATTTTAGAGAGGGCTAAAACATGCACTTTACAAAGAAAGTATATAATGATCTCACTCCCAGACCCCAATACTCTCAAAATTCTTCAAAAATTACCCCAATGCAAGGAAAAACCAACTAATTTGGCCCTCTGACCCCTGCAACTATGAAACCCCCAATCTGGCTTCAAACAACCCTTAAAACTAGGGCTTTCTAAATCTCCCATTTCCCAACACTTCTGACACTAACCATTGATGGATTCACCATTTCATTGTCATTCTAATCAACAAATATAGCCCTCCTTAAGGTATATTGCTGGATG
Organism: Thuja plicata; assembly: GCA_018584345.1. Lineage (NCBI taxonomy): Eukaryota > Viridiplantae > Streptophyta > Pinopsida > Cupressales > Cupressaceae > Thuja > Thuja plicata. The sequence goes on from MU227352.1 coordinate 673,420, forward strand.
TTGCTCCAATCCAAGCAACTTCAACCCTTCACAATCCCCAACCTTGGTGATCACCTCCTCAAGTTCACTTATCTGCAAAACCTCATGTTAATATCATAATATAAATGTTAAATCAGGACCATTCCATGAGAAACAAATAGAGAACATTCATGGAATGGTCATATTCCTTCACAAAATCAGATTTTACAAAGAAAAACAATGATTTAGAAGGACAGTCAATATGAATGTGAGTAAATCTGAGAAAAATTGATTCTTAATGCATTCAAATGTGTCTATACACCAATATTAATGTCTCCCTCACATCAGAGGTAACAATAGAATGATTAAGAACTCAAAACACGCAAACAAAGTAAAGGAATTGTCTCAAATTATGGGTTTTACTACACTTTTCCAATAATAGTTCATACAAATGGCATCTTCTTACTGTACAATCATTGAATCCCTTCTTATAAACTCTCTAAAAAATTCCCCCCACCGATTTGGGTTGATTACATGGATTTGTTAAGCCATTAGACTCTTAAAACTCAATTTCCAACCTTTTCTTAACTAGTCGTTATAGTTTAAATATTTGAATTTCAATCTTAAGAAAAATGACTTAATTCCCTCTAAATTTGAAAACCACTGACTTCAATGGATTCAAAATACTTTATTAAACCCTCCTAGACTCTCATAATCCCTTTAGACACTACATTGCCATCATCTTCAAGTTTTTAGAATCCTAGGGTCCTTATCAGGACCTTCAGGACATTACATTCATTCATTAAATTTATTACCCTTATACATTATGGGTTTCAATACATTGAGATTTATTTAATTTCCCTTCCAAGGATTCATCTCTCCTCCATGCTTCCAAGGTTTCTTCATCCTATGCTCTGTCTTCTTATGAGGTACTCCTGCACCACATCTGAATCAAGGAAAGATTAATAGACATGAATGGGAAGAAAACAATGAAGAGACTATTTCAAAGGGAAAATTTATGAAAGGTTGTCCTCTTTCAAAGGGTTGTAATTGTGAAAGGTTGTGACTCTTGCAAACATGACAAAGAGGTTTGACTCCTCCCTCACATTCAAAGATTCAAAGGGAATAAGGTTTCATTTGAGGAGGATATCCAAGAGATCAATTTGGAAACAAATTTATTAGTTTAGGAAGGCAACAAGGAAGGTTTGAGACTCAATTCTAATGAAAGGTGGTGACTCTTAACCAATGAGTATAAAGGATAGATCATTCCAAGCATTCAAGGGGTACTTATTAATCACCAATTACCAATAACTCAAATCAACACTCATTCAATCATCACTTGTTAATCCATCAAAGCAATCATCAATTATCAAATCAAGAAAACAATCAATTAGTCAAGCATTCATCATAAGTTATCAATTCACTTAATTAAAAAATAAGCAGTTTGCAAAGATAAATCAATTCTTCCATAACTCAAACATTTTAATATCAATTATTCAAACATCAACTATCCAAGCCTAAAAAATCTAGCATAAAATCATTCAATTACCAATCACTAAAAAGTCAACCATTCATGCATAAAATATTGAACGACATTCAAACATTAACTTGTCCATCCATCAAGAATTATCAATTTACATTAATCACAAAAATCTATCAAACAATAAATTTGAATTTGAGGTGGTGTCATGTAGTGGTTGGAAAGATGCAATCCTTTCATGTTTTGGAGCAAGGAGTTGGAAGGACAAAAACTCTTCCATGCTCTGAGGCTAGGAGCTAGAAGGTACGTAGGTCCTTTCATGCTTCGGGGCTACGAGTTGGAAGGTACATGTTCCCTTTCATGCTTCAAGCAAGTCAATTCCCAAAGAATTCACGATTTCATTGATTTTGATGATTGTACTTTGATATGTTTCCTATTATTAAAATTAACCCTATACAAAGATAGATATGAATTTATAATGTTTGATAAATTTGTTATCATTATGAAGTAAGAATTATTGTTTTAGAGCAAAAACTAGGAATATCCCAAAAGGGGACATTACATCTAACATACTATTCTTAGAATTTATTTTTATGCCTACAAGTCTATTTTTTACTATTTCTTTTCTTTTTTATTAATGTGATGTGTATATTAAATGTAGTTAAAATTTATATTAGATTAAATCAAATAATAAATCTATTTATTTTTTTAGGGACTTCCTTAAAACCCATTCCATAATTCTAATGGAGAAAAATAGTTGAAGTTGGTTGGCTTGTATGCATATTTCTTAATTAACCTTCTCCTATGCTTCTAACTTTCAGCATGGATGTGTTTTCTTCCTTTCTTCTCTCTTTCTACATTATCTCAAAAATATTATGATAATCATAATCTCTTCCATGCATTTGGATTAGTGTATTAGCTCTTTTATGTGTCTCTATTCTCTTGACTTCTCTATGAAAATCATTACTTCTAAAGTTCGATAATAAAGGGTACATGTTTTTTTTTAAAACACTCAATTTTTTCAATGAAGACAATTTATTTTTTAAATGGAAGCTAAAATAAGCCATAATAAGCAACAACTAGCCCTTGAGCCTTAATCACGATGAAGAGTGAGGACTTTGATTTTTGTGGCACCCTTTACTACCCAACCTTACTAATACACTAATCTCTTTCACCCACATATTTGATTTCCAGCTTGGTGCATTTTATGAGGTGTATCATACAATCCCTCATTAGAGTCAATAATCTCTAATGTAGAAACGCTCACCACCCAACACAGTTCCATTCTTTTGTGGCAAGATGCCATGAGGGAACACTATGTAGATGGGTTGTCCTATGATGACGTGAATAACCTCGAAATGTTAATCTTTGCACTAGATAGCCACTTGGTGTAAAAAACCTAAAACTTTCAACAAATGGTGTAGGAACAATGAAATCCAAAATTACTTCTAGGATCATTAGTGAATGGTCTTTGATAAACCACCCAAAACTAATCTTGATGTGCCTTTTTATTTTATTAAAAAATTATATGCCAATTTTTCGGTAGGTAAGTATGTCAACTACTTTAACATGAGACATTTCTAGGGTGTGGGTGGTGGTATGTCCCAAAATAAACCTAGGATAGTTCGAGCAGCATAAGGCCCATATATTTCTCCTCCTCGCATTGCTCCCCCACCTCCAATACAACCTATAGATGTTATTACAGAGGAAACCTCATAGACTATTATGGCTATTCACTCTTTGAGTGGCAAGTCCACCTCGAGTTCACATGTTTGTGTGCTATTACTTGTACTATGTGCAAGCATGTTTTCTTGGGTCCTCTTGGACATCCTATTGAACATCACATTAACACATCTAATTACAAGGTTCGTCATATGGATGATGCACCGAATGATATGACAAGGACTGGAGCATGCCTGGGGAGTCCTTGCATGCAAGAGATGAGGAGTTTCGTGGATCATACGTCGAAAGTATGGTGGTAAGACTTAACATGTAATTTCATAGTGCATTTCATTTTAAATGAATATTTATAAAAGTTAGTATTAAGTACTAATGTTTATATACATTGTATATTTAGCAATTGTTGTCTAAGGAGGACATGACACAGGTTTGGGATGCCACCCTCTCGGCCATTTCATTTGGCCTTCACAGCTACACGATATATATTTTTGCACTTAGTCGTTTACATTTTTTATTGTATATGTGTTTTCCATTAATTAAATTATATATTAACTTACATGATTATCTCATTTTACTCTTGTAGGACACACCTAGTGTGAGGGAGGTGCAGTGCCATCTCGACTCTAGAAGTGCAATGACAAATAAGGGAAAGGTAATTAAACACAAATTTTATTGAATTAAGAATATAAATAGCTTATAATGATTATACATGTCTACATAGATTGATAGATTCACGTACTTGTCATTTTTATGTATAGGTAATTATTGATTTCACATCCTTATTGACCTCTTCCACAATAGTTGAAGAAGCAAAAGAAGAGATGCTTGAACAAGTAAGTGTTTATTCTATTTTTTTTTGTTTAGTAAACATATTCTTTTCACTAACAATTATAGGCTAACTTGCAAGGGAAGAGGATACTTGTGTGTCACTTTGAGTTTTAATCAACAAAATTAAATGAAATATTAAAAGAGTTTTGACAGAAACAAAGAGCTAAAATAAACACATAGACTAAATTACCCACTTCAAACATGTTGATTGTCAGTGCATTCCCAACCTATTACAAAACTAACGAAAAGTTGCATAACATAATGCAAAAACGTACAGTAAATAGGATTAATGATGCAAACCCATCATTATCAGTGCATCCCCATCTTTTTTGTTAAAAATAGTAAAATTTATACCTGTCTGTACTGCAACAGTATTGCATTCCTGATGTTTCTACCTTCAATCCTGACGTTCGTTGTGGCATTTTCCATCATTTCTTGAAAAATTGACCTAGAGCCAAAATGACTTCTGCCAAAGTGGAAATCATCCTATTATGTTATGATTTTCTTACAAGAATCTAAAAATCTACAAATGACACACTAACAAAACAAGTTAATGCCTGTTAGTTTGAATCGTGAAGTCAGTCCCACTGGGTGTGCCAAAAATGTTTGTGTGAAAATGTGACCTAATAAAATGAATGAAATTCTAAGCCAACAAACTAAGCTACACAAGATCAAACAAACACTCATTATTGGATGTTTAAAGAAGACTAAATAATAAGCAAGAAAGTAAGAAATACAAACTCCCAAGCCTCCTTTATTGAGGATTTGTCCTTTTGAATTTGTGTGCTCAATAATTTATCTTCAAAGATGCCCAATTATGAATCTTATGCAAATGATAAGGATGGTGAAGATTTGGTGATGAATTGCAATGATAATGATCCTAAGATGGATGCAATGGTTACTAAAATGTTACTTTAATGGATGTAAAAAGATGAAATTATGGATTTATGATTGCTAAAATGCAGAATCATTAATTTGGCATTATGATATTACTAAGCATGAAGATGGATGGATTATGAAGAAAAATTAGGGGAGAAATAGAAATACGAGGCAAGGTGGAGGGTTCTCAAAATGCAACACTTTTCATCCTGTTACCCAAATCTCCCATCCTATCAAATTTTGGCTACAAGTGGAGGAAAATGAGGCTCCCACAAGGGTAGAGCCCAGCTTGTATGTTTCTATCATATTTCTTGGTCTTTATCTTGTTCTCTACATATTTCTAGGCCACTAGATTTATATGTCAACCAGGCTACACTGTCCAATTTTGGTTACACTCAACGGATGAATCAGAACAAGCAAAGATAAGGATCTGAAGATGGATGTGTGTTGACCTTATTCCTAAGGTCGCTTGTCTTGGTGTTGCATTTTCGATATGTTACAGATGTTTTACCAAAATTTGGTTTTTGGACTGTAATAGTGATGCTTGACAGAGCGAATCTTTGTGTTTTGGATATATCTTGCAAGCAACGATTTCTTAAACTGTGCGAGCTTAAGAAATGAAAAAGGCATATTGAAGAATTTTTGTAGTTGATCGCAAGCCATGTGATTCCTAGCCTTCATCTTTCTCTTTGCATGTTTCTGGGTCTGGTCTTAACCTTCGCTCATGTCTTGTTAAGCCCTTAATCTTTCATGACTTGTTTTATTTTCAAGTTACTTTTTGAGTAACTTAAGTATCTTTTAAATCATGTATTTTTTTATCGTCTTGCCTTGTCTCCTAATCTTGCAATCACAACAGAATATTCTTCCTTGTTTGGAGATCAATCGCAGGTTGTTGATTAGGTTTTGTTCATGTTTTAATCCTACGGAGGTCACTAGATCTCGTGATCAAACCAGAGTTAGCCAATTCATTCAAAGATAACAAGATATCCTTGTTGTTGGATGTCCATATTTAATCAATGTTAAGTCTAGTTCATTTCTTTCGCTTTGTCACAAAATCTTTAAATAAGACTTGGGTTAAGACATTTTCTTTCTGAGATCAGGCGTGGACCATTGATCTTGTTCTGATCGTGTGGATGTTGCTAAATCTTGTTATGAAATGGTCAAGTCAACTAAGATTCAGAGATCAAGCGTAGGCCGTTGATCATGTTCTAATCGGTGGGTGGGTGCTAGATCTCTGAATTAAACCACGGTTAGGCCAAAGACTTGGATATTGTGAGATATGCTCAGTCGCGTTATCTCAGAATGAACCAGAGTTAAGGTGAAGTCTATCATGTTCAAATTCTGGATTGTTGATCATGTTCTAATCTCACGGCTATCACTAGATCCCGTGATAAACTTAGAGTTAAGACTAGGATCTAGTGACTTGGAGATACAAAGGATTTGAGATACTTGGGGTTAAAGATGATTTAAGGCTAAGGTCAGGAACTAAAGGTAATCTTTGAGCAAGTCATTTTTTATCGAGTGGTAGGCATAAAGCCTTGCAATGAAAGTGCTCGAGATCTACTCATCAAGGCAATGCGCCATGATGACACGTGTCCAGGTCATATTTGAAGTCATCGCCAAAGGTAAGATAAAGGTAAGGCAAGTTGGTAAAGATCTGATGGTGGGCGTAAAGGCTTAAAGGTAAAGATGAAGAACGATTATCTTTGAGGCATCTCGCCTACGTGTCGCATGGAAGATTAGATCTTGTGCTCTCGGGTAACTTAAAACATATCGACGGTGTTGTTTTGAAGTCGGTAAAGTTTCAAACCTGAGCCGTTGATCGAGCCTTCCGAACCACCTATGACCGTTTATATTTAAATTCAAATATTTAAATGTCATTTTCAGGGTTTTTCATGGTAGTGGCGACGTTTTCAACTTGCAGAGTGGGTACATGGATCAATCTGATCTATCTGCTCAAATTTATGGTGAAGTGGGATATTTCCAGGGGCTAATGTGATCGTCTAGGATATTTCTAAATGCATTAATGGGAAGACTTGACTATTTTTAGGGTTTCTGCATTGCATAATGTATATCTATTGCAACCCTAATTCTACCCTAATGTGATCAATGGAGTGACTCCCGAGCCTGTGTGCTAGGGGACGTTGTATATAAGTGTTTTTTAGATACTTTTTTATTAAGGTTTTTTAGCTTATGCAAAAATTTCCATGGCATTCTCTCTGCCCTCAGGTTTTCATCTATTTGTAATTTCTCATTGGAATTCAGATTATGCAAAGGCTTTTTGTGACATTTTCTCTGTCCCTTGGTCTTCTTGTCTGTATTTCTCATATTTGAAGCATAATATAGTGGCTAATATTAGAGAAATATTGGAGTTCTTGATCCCTCTTTCTTTCTGCATCTCTGTGCACTATTATGGGTGATTGATTTAGATGGTATTGTGGATTTTTTTCATCCCCTTTCATTTTGTCTTGTTTTTGTGCTTATTTGCTGGAGTGAATGTCTATTTGTAGGTTATAGTCTATGTCTATTTCATTGAATATGCTATTGTTTGTTAAATCTCTTCTTTCCCTGAATAGCCTCTTTTCATCTCAGACCTCTCTATGAAATACTTGTGCAAGCCTATTCAAGAAGTTGTGCTCGCTTAGATTTAGGAATTTCATGCTAGTTCTTAGTCATTGTGTTGTGATTCATGTCACTTTTGGTGTATCACCTTGTAGGTTAAGCTTTGCTTTATTTCCCTTCAATTCTCCTTCTATCCCTTTTCCCCTCAAGTTTACTTTTCACGTTTAACGAGCAAAAATAGTTGATTATCAAAGAGGAACTGGCCTAGAATCTGAAGGTTTCACTTTAGTTAGCATAGGTCCCACAACCTGAAAGTGATACCCATGTTATGCTAGATCATTAGGCTCACACGCTTAATAGGGTGCAAATTTGGTGTATAACAGTTCTGGCACGCTTGGTGGGACAACAAAAGGAACTTCCATTTTTACCTATGTTATCTCTGATATGCTGATTACATAGTACTGACCTAAAGAGGTTTCTCTTCAAAGCATGTCTGGCGACTCCATTGGTGTTAAGAACAATAAGATCTAGTCCTAATAAATTTTATTGTAAAAATAGATCCCAGTTATGGCAAGACAATTTGCTTCTGTACCCTTTAATCAGGGGAGTCCATTAAATTTTGCCCAACACCATGATGTGACTCTAGAAGCACTAAAAAGTATCCTTTTTTCATAGGTGAAAGCCAACTAACAACTTGTGAGCACATAAAAGATGTGGCTACCATTTGTAGTATACATAATATCACTGAAGAAGATGTGGCCACCAAGTTGTTGGAAGCCTCCCTCAAGGGTAAAACCCTGGAATGGTTTAGAACTCTAGCAGTTGGCTCCATTAATTCACGGGACAGACTTGGAGAATTCCTTAACAAATACTCTACGGATAAATTAGACTCTTTATCTCTAGTAGAGAAACTCCAAATTATCTAGAGAACCCCTCAAGAATAGATGACAGATTTTAATGGTAGATTTCTCAAGACATGGAATAGGATTCCTGTTAATATAAGGCCTTCAGCAGATTGTGCTTTTCTATATTTCTTGAGAAGCTTGAATAGTGATATATCTATCATGATTCAGTCTTTGGGAGGTACTTCATTACCCCAGGCTTTTGATATAGTTGTTAAGGCAGAAAATTGCCTAATTTAGGCTGGTATGATAGCCCCAAGGCCACCCATGCCTATCTTCTCTGTTATTCAACCTAACATTCCTTTACATATTCATCCATTCACTCTTATACCTGCTATAGTAGCACCTCAAGCTAGTTCAAGCAGTAGAGAATTAAAAGTGAGCCCTTCCCAAGAGTTACAAGAAATGAAGAGCTTATTGCAGTCAATGAATAATGAGTTGATTAATATGAAAGGACAAAATCAAGGTCTCAACCAGCAGTACCAAGCTCAAGGACAATCCTATCAGCAAAGTAGACCACAATATCAAGAAAATTATCAAGGTCAAAGAAAGAATTTCAATCAGAGGTCATTTCATCCCTACAATCCAGTCAGGGAGATGGTCCCAACACAAAACACCCGAGCAGAAGGTTATCTTTCAAACCCGTTCTTTGGGAAGGAAACTCCAGACTGTTCACCTTTTTTCATGAACTATAAGTTTCCTATTGGAGAAAAGTCATAGGTGTTGCAGCAAGAAGCAATAGCTTGTCAAGCATGTCTCCCTGAGATGGAGATGCAACAATATTTTGAAGAAGATATTGAGGAGTTGGCTACAAAGAAGCAACAGTTCAAGGACAGGGTCCTCAATTTTCCAATCTTCAAAAAAGGTATGCCTTCTATGTCTCCTTTTGAATCCTCTAATTTTAGCTTCCTATGTTTTAGGAGCAACCATTCCTTCCAAGAGTCTATATTTGAGGAGATTCAGTCCACCACTCTGCAAGAGCAGTCTGTTCAAAACAATTGTTTATCCCAAGAGACCCCTCAGGTCTATCAAGATATTGAACTACCATGGCAACTTTCATGGACTCCACCTCCTGGCTATCAGATGCAAAGTCTTTTCAAGGATACTAGTCAAGCACTAGGGCAAGGACTTGTGGTGGATGAGATTTCATATGATGAAGAGGAGAGAAAATAAGAGGTGTTTGTGTTGAGTGATGATTGTGACAAGTTGGGACATCAAGGTGAAGAAATGGGGATAGATGCTCAGTCTGAGATCTTGGTTGATTTATTTGATGAACTTCCCCTTTTTGTTGAAAATGAGGAATACATGTCATTACCTATGGCCAGGGGTCAATTAGAATAGAAAGGTAGCAATCAACAAGGTAGTGATAAGGAGAAAGACGCTATGTTTTTGTTTGATGAGCTACCTAGTTTTGTTGAGCAGGATGAGGCATATATGGTCATGATCAAATCTACAATTTTGTGACAGCTGGAGGGAGTAGGCCATTATGATGATAAACCAATTCATGAACTTGCAATTAAAGAGGAAGCTTTCCAATATGCAAAAGTTCACAAAAGTGTTGGGGAAAATTATTTGGAGAGCATCATGGAAGATTTATGTGTGGAGCTTGATGATAGGAAACCATTTGTTCCTAAAAGCCTTCAGAGAGTGGATATTTTTGATGAGCTCACAGCTTGTGTAATGGAAGATGATAGCCCCCTGACCATGGAAGAGGATTTGACATGGCTATTCATAATGCAAGACAACCATGAAGATTCAAAAAATAACAAAGAGAGTTATGATTTTAGAATTTCAAGAGGCTGCCCCATCAGATACTTGGCCCAAGAGGAGTTTAATGAAGCATCCTCATATGATCCATTTGAGGTGAGTAGTTTGATCCCATTTTTCAAGAAGCAGTTCATTATTTTTTGGCATACTTTTATGTGCCTCATGTCTTGCTGGCTGTCCTTATGCATTTGATACAAAATATCCTGATGAGGAAGGGTAGCTATTTCAACCATCCGGTGAATGGTTTTGTTTGACCAATTTTTTGTACTAGTTAGTTTAGATTAGGTTAGTTTCCTTGTTTTTCTTCAAGTGTTTGGGCACAGTTTGTTTGTTTCTGCTTGTATATAGTCCCTTTCATATTTTGGTTCATTGTCCCCCCTCCTGGTTTCAATCCTCTTGCTTCCCAGAGGTCTTTTTGTCCTTAATGCAGAATCCTTTCCCCATGGAATGTCATAAGGCCATTGGTTTTATATGTCTAGCAGGTTGACATTCAACATAAATCGCCAAAAATGTTACCCAAATTTCTCATCCTGTCAAATTTAGGCTACAAGTGTAGGAAAATGAGGCTCCCACAAGGGTAGAGCCCAGCTTGTATGTTTCTATCATGTTTCTTGGTCTTTATCTTATTCTCTACATATTTCTAGGCCATTGGCTTTATATGTCGATCAGACTACACTATCCAATTTTGGTTACACTGAACGAATGAATCAGAACGAGTCAAGATAAGGATTTGAAGATGGATGTTTTTTGACCTTATTCCTAAGGTCGCTTGGCTTGATGTTTCATTTTTGATATGTTACAGATGTTTTAGAAAAATTTGGTTTTTGGTCTGTAACAGTGATGCTTGACAGAGCGAGTCTTTGTGTTTTGGAGATATCTTGCAGGTGACGATTTCTTAAGTTGTACGAGCTTAAGAAATGATAGAAGGCATATTGAAGAATATTTGTGGTTGATCGCAAGTCATGTGATTCCTGGCCTTCATCTTTCTCTCTACACATATCTGGGTCTGGTCTTAACGTTCGCTCATATCTTGTTAATCCCTAAATCTTTCATGACTTGTTCTATTTTCAAGTAACTTAAGTATCTTTTAAGTCATGTGTTTTTTTATCATATTGCCTTGTCTCCTAATCTCACGATCATGACGGAATATTCTTTCTTGTTTGGAGATCAAGTGCATGTCGTTGATCAGTTTCTATTCATGTTTTCATCCTACGGAGGTCACCAGATCTCGTGATCAAACCATAGTTATCCAATTCATTCAGAGATCACGAGATAGCCTTGTCGTTGGATCTCTAGATTTAATCAAAGTTAAAGTCTTGTTCATTTCTTTTGCTTTTTCATGGAGTCTCTAAATAAGACTCAGGTTAAGACATTTTCATTCTGAGATCAGGCATGGACCGTTGATCTTGTTCTAATCGTGTGGATGATGCTAAATCTTGTAATGAAATGGTCAAGTCAACTAAGATTCAGAGATCAAGCGCAGCTCGTTGATCAAGTTCTAATCGGTGGGTGGGCGCTAGATCTCTGAATTAAACCATGGTTAGGCCAAAGACTTGGAGATTGGAATATATGCTCAGTCACGTGATCTCAAAATGAATCAGAGTTAAGGTGAATTCTATCAGGTTCAAATTCTGGATCATTGATCGTGTTCTAATCTCATGGTTGTCACTAGATCTCGTGATAAACTTAGAGTTAAGACTGGGATCTAGCAACTTAGAGATACAAAGGATTTCAAATACCCAGGGTTACAGATGAGTTAAGGCTAAGGTCAAAAACTAAAGGTAATCTTTGAGAAAGTCATTTTTGATCGAGTGGTAGGCATAAATCCTTGAAATGAAAGTGCTCAAGATCTACTCATCAAGGCAATGTGTCACGATGACATGTGTCTAGGTCAGATTTGAATTTAGTGCCAAAGGTAAGATAATGGTAAGGAAAGTTGGTAAAGATCTGACGGTGGGTGTAAAGGCTTAAAGGAAAAGATTAAAAAAGATAATCTTTGAGGCATCGTGCCACGTGGCAGATCAGATCTTGTGCTCATGGGTAACTTAAAACAGATTGACGGTGTTGTTTTGAAGTTGGTAAAGTTTCAAACTTGAGTTGTTGATTGAGCCTTCCGTGGCCCTTGTGACCGTTTATATTTAAATTCAAATATTTAAATGTCAATTTCAGGATTTTTCATGGCAGTGGCGACGTTTTCAACTTGAAGATTGGGTAGATGGATCGATCTGATCTATCTGCTCAAATTTATGGTGAAGTGGGATATTTCCAGGGGCTAATCTGATTGTCTAGGATGTTTTTGAATGTATTAATGGGCAGAATTGACCATTTTAGGGTTTCTGCATTGTATAATGTATATCTATTGTAACCCTAATTATGCCCTAATTTGATCGAGGGATTAACTCCCGAGCCTGTGTGTTAGGGGAGGTTATATATAAGTATTTTTTAGATGCTTTTATAGTAAGTTTTTTTAGCTTATGCAAAACTTTCCGTGGCATTCTCTCTGCCCTCAGGTTTTCATTTGTTTGTAATTTCTCATTGGAATTCAGATTATGCAAAGGCTTTTTGTGACATTTTCTCTGTCCCTTGGTCTTCTTGTCTATATTTCTCTTATCTGAAGCATAATATAGTGGCTAATATTAGAGAAATCTTGGAGTTCTTGAGCCCTCTTTCTTTCTGCATCTTTGTGCACTACTATAGGTGATTGATTTAGATGATCTTGTGGATTTTGTTCATCCGCTATCATTGTCTCATTTATGTTCTTATTTGTTAGAGTGAATGTCTGTTTGTAGGTCATAGTTTGTGTCTATTTCAATGAATATGCTACTGTTTGTGAAATATTTTCTTTCCTTGAATAGCCTCTTTTCATCTCAGACCTCTCTATCGAATACTTATGCAAGCCTATTCAGGAAGTTGTGCTCGCTTAGATTCAGGAATTTCATGCTAGTTCTTAGTCATTGTGTTGTGATTGATGTCACTTGCGGTGTATCACCTTGTAGGTTAAGCTTTGCTTTATTTCCCTTCAATTTTTGTTCTATCCCTTTTCCCCTCAAGTTTATTTTTCATGTTTAAAGAGCAAGAATAGGTGATTATCCAAGAGGAACCAACCTAGAATTCGGAGGTTTCACTTCAGTTAGCATAGGGCCCACAACCTGGAAATGATTCCCATGTTATACCAGATCATTAGGCTCAAGCGCTTAATAGGGTGCAAATTTGGTGTATAACACATCCAAGATGACGTGTGGCACCACAAAGGGTGACATGTGAAAGAGAGGCCAAGTGTCAATTTTGGAGAGTTACCACCCAAAGTTGAAGTTATTTTCCTACTTGATGAAAATAGGAATGTGCACATATTTGGATGGATTTGGATATGGTTGGTTAATGAGGAGGTTTGGAATGATAAGGTTGATTTGAACCACAAGTTGGTTGGAGGGTTAGTTAGTGGTTTGGGGGTTGGAAGGAAGTTAAGGGGATAAGGTTGGTTGGAACCAATGGTTAGTTAGAGGGTTATGTTAGAGGAAATGGTTAAGGGTTGGTCAAAGTTAGGAGCCATGTGCTCAATTAGGAATTAATTTGTTAATTTAATTCAAAATTGAAGCAAGGATGAAAAGGATGAAAGTGAATTAAATAATACAATTTTTTTTTTTATTTAGTAGAGGAAAAGGGGGACAAATTGATTAAATAGGTTTGGGTTGCCATTAATTAATCAAAATGACTATATCTTAATTAACTAAATTAAATTAGTTAGGGGGTGATATTAAATAATTAAATAATAAATAATTATTTAACTAATAAATGCAATAATCCGCTCCATGGATAAAAGCTGCAACCAAGGTATGACCCTTGAACTTGATATACCTAAGGCTTATGATAGGGTAAATTGGCACTTTCTTTACACAGTGCTATCTAAATTTGGTTTCAGTGACAAACTTGTTTTTTTATTAAGATTTGCATTGAGACTGCCCAGTACTATATCCTTGTCAAAGGGATACCCTTGGGATTCTTTCAATTTGGTAAAGGCCTCAAGAAAGGAGATCCTCTATCTCCTTATCTTTTTATCTTGCTTGATGAGGTCCTTGGCAGAAACTTCCTGAACCTTTCCTCCCTTGGCCACATTCAGGGAATCAAATCTGCCTCCTCTCTTCCTCCTTCTATTTTGTAGCAATTTTTTCATGACACCTTCCTTTTGGGAAGATCATCTATGGTGGAAGCTAAGGAGTGGAAAGGTCTTTTGCAAGATTATGCTTTTGCTTATGTCTATGCATCAACTACCAAAAAAGGAAGATCTACTTCTTCAATACTAAGGAGGACCTCCAATCTAAGATCAAAGGGATGCTGGGTTGTCAGAGCGCCAATCTTCCTGATACTTATTTGGGTCTTCCCCTCACAGTTAAAAAGGTCACCCCCACCTTCTGGAATGAAATACTTGAAAGGATAAAAAACACTTGTTGGTTAGAAAGGTAAGCTCCTCAGCAATGCTAGTAAGCTTCAATTGCTTACTGATTGCCTTCAAGGTATTCCTTTGTGCTTTATTTCCATCTTCAAAATCTCTGGAGCCATGGGTAACAAACTGGAGATTATCTAGAAGACCTTTTTATGGAATGGTATGGAGGAAAAGAAAAGAATGGAACTTGTCAAGTGGGAAATGGTCTGCCACTCTGAATCCCAAGGGGGATTAGGAGTGAGAAAAATTCCTAGCCTAAATAAAGCTCTCATTGCCAAGATGGGATGGAACCTTGTGGTTGGAAACAAAGATTGGTGCACTATTATGAAAGCTAAATAACTCAATTTTGATTGCTTCCACTAGTTCCTAGGTTTGAATTCTCTCCCAATGGGTTCTAAAATTTGGAACAATATCATTAAATCCAGACCCCTTCTAAAAAATGGCCTCAAATGGCTAGTTGGCAATGGGTGGACTATTAGATTTTGGGACAATAAATGGTTGGGTAATAAGCCTCTTGCGGACACCAATTTTGCTTCTCTCATGAGACATGCTAAGATGATTATGAGATCCTTTATTGCTGACTACTTTACCCCTAGGGACGGGTGGAAAAATCTTCTAATGCACTTCAATAATAGACTTGATATTCTCCTTCTGGTTTCAGATCTCCAACTCCTCTTGTCTATAATTTGAATTCCTCTTTTTTCTAGGAAGGATATGTTTATCTATACTTTCCATCCCTCTGGAGCTTACTCAATTAGAGTTGCTTATTTTTTGTTTCTTAAGCTCAATGGTGACTCTAATAGTTAGAAGAGAGTTTGGAATACTCAACTCATGCCAAAAATTAATTTTTCCTAGTGGGTCGCCATTCATTGTAAAATCCTAACTCTTTATAAACTTTAGAATCATGGTTTCCATCTCCTAAACCACCGCTATCTCTATAAGTAGGATACTGAAACTGTTCCTCACATGTTCATACACTGCAAGTTTACTTCCTATGTTTGGTAGAAAATCCTCCAAAATCTCAATACATAATGTGCATTTCATAATGAAATACAACCATTTATTATGGATTAGAAAATTCCTTCCCACCACCCCCTTCTCAAATAGTTATGGCTAAAAATACCTATGCATGTTTGTTGATGTTTGTGGAAAGAAAGGAACAATCGGGTGTTTAGAGATACATAGCAATCTGTTGATGATGTGTTGTTTATATTAGACAAACTCCTTCTGGACATCTCTCTTTAAAAAAATGGAAAAATCCCTCTAAGCGTCCCTCATGGTGGGACACCTTGTTGGCCTCATCCTAGAAACTCACAGAGGATTTCAAGAAGTTTGATAAGTCCAAAAAGAATGTGTATGTTAACACTATTTGGAAAGACCATATTTTCCCTTGGTGAAAACTTAATTTTGATGGTGTTGCCTAAAATGGTCTGGCTTCTGGGGAAGGTATCATTAGAAATCATAGTAGTGTGTTCATTTCTACTTACACAGGTCACTTGCATGACTCTTCTAGCAACTAAGCTGAAGGTATGGCTCTGCTCTGGGGGTCAAATTTTTCCTCTCCATTTGCATTCACACCCTTTTGATTGAGGGGGATATTCAGTTAATCATTGAATCTACCAAAGGGAATTTCTCCCCAGGGTAGTCAATTCAAGGTATAATATACAACATTCATGGCCTTCTGAAAAGATTTGATGAATTCATTTTACAACATACTTACAAAGAGGGTAATGTTGTAGTTGATTACCTAGCCTCGGGTGGGTTAGATATTATAGGTATTAAATGTTGGCGAAAGGAGAATTTCCTCCCCCATGGGACTCTCGCTTTCATGAGAAAAGACACCCCTCTTCACTCATGATGATGTGAAGAGCTAATGATTGGACTATGGTGAGGGCCCTGCTTGAGGTTCTTGGCGGGCTCTTGATTAATTTTTAGTTGGTGTTTAATCTTTATCTTGGTTTAAATTGGCCACATGGGCATTTCTTTAGCTTATGTGTCCCTCAAGCCCTTCATCATTATTTTTCGTGGCGGAGGACTCATAAATTTTTGTACCACCTTGGTTTTGGAAAGATTTTTGCCAAGTTGGTGAATCATGCTAAAACCCTTGCCATTTTTCAAAATTATTATCTCCTCTAGTACTTTCTATATGAGAGACTTTTCACACGAGTAAGTTGCCAGTTTTGAATTGGGTGATGATAAAGGATGGATTTGCAATAAATGTGTTCATTATATTCAATTATTCCACCTTTTTATGATCATTATCAAAAACACTTTCTTGGGGTTTATTTTGCAAAGCAGCTCTATGTTTTTTGCAAAACTCTTTCTTTGCAGCTTGATCAATTTGATCTGCAACACTATGGGTGGAGACCGGGTGCATGTGGAGCTTGATAAATGTGATTATTGGAAGAGTGACATGGAAATGTAGCATATTTTCAAGAAGGGAGTTATTTTTCAATTCATGAAGGTATTGTCCAATTCATAGAGCTCATGAATGGTCACAACGAGAGTCTTTCCAAGTAGTTTGTTGGTTCTTGGGATGCTAGAAGGGTTACCATTGGTGGAATCTCTTTTGAAGTCAATGGAGATGTGATCACACAGGCCACGAGCCTCTCTACTGAGGGAAAAAAGTGGAAAAAAACCAGCAAGGTCTCTGATACTGCTAGCCTTAATCAATTCTTTCGTTCGGGTGAACATTCTGTCAAGCTCAGAGGGGGCTTTGATCGTGAACAACTGTTGAAGCCTTGGGACCGTGTCTTCCTTGTGGTTATGAGTGATTTCATGCTGGAGGGAAAATTTGGTGTGTACTACTATCACCACCTTCCTTTCTTAAATTTGTTTAGAAATCACAGTGCTATTTCTATCTTGTTTATCTTTTGCATTCTACTGAGAGTAATGTCAAGGATGTACCTAGAAGGCCAAGAGCCATGGGAAAAAAATTACTATCCTCCATCGAGGCATTATGCTTTTTCTGTATCATTTCCATAGCCCTTTGCTCTCCCTGCCAGATTATTGTTGAAGAGGTGCCTGAATATTCTACCCTCCTTCAGCCAACCTAATGGACACCCATGGCCCTAGCCATAAATAATGTATAAGAAACCCTAGCCATAAAAACCAACAAGACTTCTCCCCTGACTTTGTCATGGTTAAGTAGGAAAAATGCAATAAGAGGTTTGCTCTTCCCCCGACGGCTAAGGCTAAGCTTGCTAAAAAATTTAAAATGCAAATTGACTCTGATGTTGATTTCACTAAAGAGACTAGTACCCCCCGTAGGTCCAACCGCCTTAAGGGTAAACATAAAAAATATGCCATGATAGAGGCCTAAAACTTGGACAATGTGGGGTCTGATGATAATGGTGAGGATGCGGTGTCTCCCTCTATCTCTAATAACAACTCGAACCATGTCTCGACAAGCATTAAGTCAGACCTTGGGGAACCCACCCGTGCTCAGGTTGTGGACAAGACGGTTCCTATGATGGTCGATAAAGGCAAGGCCCTGCTGGAAGGCGACAAAATCAATAAGGACCCGACTTTGAAGGAGGATAATTTGTTGAAGAAAAGACTGGCTGAGGTGGAGGAAAAGATTGTGTTGGTAGAAAAGAAGCTTGGAGAGGTGGATGAAAAGCTTTATAATGTGTGTTGTTTTGCATTCAAGGTGATGCACAACTTGGCTACCACGATGTGCATGTTACAAGCTGACAATCCTAAGGACACTAAGGATGTTGAAGACTGTAAGGAGTTCTTTCAATTCCTCATGAAAAATTGGGTGACGATGATGCTCACTAGTGAATGGAAGAAGACAAAGAATTAGGTCTGGGCCCTCTTTCTAGCTTTTACATTTTGGCTTATCTCAGCCTCACAGCCCTATGGTGGTTTACTTAGTTTTTCTTAGCTTACTATGGACTTATAGGTTTATTACTATTGTTTAGAACCCTAAGTGTTCTCTGTTTAAAACTTGTGTAACCATTGTGTTGGACACTATGACGGACTCTCTTTTTTTTTTATCGATATCATGATGGGTTTTACTACTATTCTAGTTTTCATGCACTACACCAGTTATAGTTTAGTTATTTTTTCTCTGTTTCTTCTTCTGGTTTTTATAGTGATGAGAGGGTGCCTGCTAACGTTTATCCTTGGATGGTTAAACTTATTCTCATGCTTAACTATTGATATTGTTCCTATGCTGACAATGTTATTCTGTTGTTAATCTGGTTCTATTGTTGATCGCCCTTGTGGTTGGTTTGTAAAGGGACAACATCCTTGTTTTGTTGCATTACTTTATCAAAAACTAATAAATGTGGCTAGTATAACTAAATTTAAATAATGCAATTAATCCAATTTAGGTGTCTATGAAATTCTTAAGATTTAAATGAATAGTTAAGGCTTTCAGTGGTTCAAATAGTCCTTACAACCTTCAAAGTTATCGAAAAGACTTGAAAAACCAACACACACAAGTTAAATTTTTATGAACTTCATCTACATACTTTGAAATTTTATAAACAAGACATTTGACTCAAGACACTGATGAAGGGATAGAACAAGAGACTTCAGTAAAAATGACTTAGCGAAACCTAGTCAGTTACTGACCTAGTTTCAAGAACTTGCAAAAGTGCCAACATGTGAAAAAATACTAGGTAGGTAAGAGTTATAATTAATATTACATAATTTAATGAAAATATTTAAAATTAAAAATAATTAATAATTTATTAAAAATAATTATAAGTATAATTAAAACTAAGTTCAAGATTAATTTTATTAATAAATTGTAAAGTCTAGTTCTAATTTAATACTCGAGGATTACATAAAATTACACTAAAATTTAAAAGTTATTTTTTTGTGATTGATAATTAAAATTGAAATTCTAATAAAGATCTATAATATATATATATATATATATATATATACTTTTAATTTTTAATTTTTTTTGTTGGAGGTTCAAAGAACTTCTTGGGCTAAGAGCCACGGACTGAGGGGTATCCATTCCGCCAAAATCTGCTCGGAGCATAATCCTGACCTCATACCCTATGACATTAAAGCCTTTGTACTTAACAAAACTTGGTCCTTGATGAAGAACCAATCAACTTCATTATAAAATTTTAATTAAAATAAATTATAATATTACTTAAATATCATTTTAAAATATCTTCTATAATAATTTAAACATAATCTAAAATACAAGATAAATATGCGCCACTACATGACAATGTCTTCAAGTATCTGTGGCTGCCTTCGCTTTTTAAGTGTAACCCTCACTTTGTTCGAATAAAAATCACCATAATCCAAAAATATCCATGAAAAATCACAAGACGCGTAAAATGCATTATATTGATTCTAATTAAATTCCGCCTAATTATTTGATGCAACGGAATCTGCCTCATGCTAACGAACGGGAAGAGAGATCTTCGTTGCACCCGACCACAATAAAGTAGATTTGACATCACCGTAGGTGCATTATTGCCCACCTATATTCCAGTCACATTTGACTGGATGTGACACTCACTCTTGGCATGTATTAATTTCAAAACGACTCGTCTCTCAACCTTAAGGGTCCGTTTGGTGCCAAGCATTAACCTAGAATAAGCATTAGTTAATGCTAGAATAATTTAATTTCCTGTTTGTGGCATTTTTTTAATTTTCGAATTAGAAAACTAATCCCCATTTTGGGGCCAATGCTTGCATTAGTTAATTCTAAAAAAAAGCTGGAATTCATTTCTTATTCGAGAAAAAACTATTTATGGATTCAAATTTTTTTTTTTTATTGATTTTAAAAAAAAAAAAATTTTAATCTTTTTTTTTAATGTGGGTATTTTTACACATATGTGTATATATATGTGTGTGTATATATACACACATGTGTATATACATGTGTGTGTATATAAACACACATATGTGTATATACACTACGTGTGTGTATATATACACACATGTGTATATATATGTATGTGTATATACACATGTGTATATACACACATGTGTATATACATGTGTGTATACATGTGTATATACACATGTGTGTATATTCACACATGTGTGTATATACACACACATGAGTATATATACATGTGTATATACACACACATGTGTATATACACACATGTATATGTGTGTATATATGTGTGTATATGTGTACACAAGTTAAAAATAAATATTATTCAAATTAATTAAAAAAATGAAAAATAATCCTTATTCCAATTCTACAATATGGGATCCAAACGCAGAATAGCTTATTCCATCTTTCATTTTTAGGATTAATTAATCTGAGAATAGGTCCTTATTCTGGAATAGGCCTATTCTGGATAAGTTAATGCCATGCACCAAACAGACCCTAAACGCAAGTGTTTATTAGAGATGATTTTTGATTGAAATAATGCAAGAAAAACATTACACATAGGGTCATAATAAATAGCCAGAAAGAAACAACCATTCCAAACAAAATATCTCTATTTTTTTATTATATTCTTAATTTGGAAACATATAAATTAATTAGGGACTCTAACTATTTATACATGCCTCTTACTAATTCATAAGTAACTCATCATTCTTATGGGAATATATTTTTACATTATTTTGTGCAAAGGAAAATATCGGAGTGTGGAGATATTGCGTTCTGGAAGTTTCAACGACGTTTGCTTCCAATATCAAAGATAGGAACACGGTTTGGTCACGTCTCCGTCTCGATTGTGACAAATGACCTGGATCTGGATGATGTTGTTCTAGATTCTGAAAGAAATACACGTGGATCTGCCCAAGATGAGCGTAATGTTCAAATTGTGGGGATCGTGGGAAATGGGTGGAGTGGGTAAAATGGCAAAGGAGCTGTTTAACAGAAAATCCTCGTCTTTCTATAGCTGCACTTTTGTATTTGCAGTGCGAGATGGTGCAAGCAGAAACAGTTTGCATGAGAAACAGAAAAAGCTCCTGGAGGACATTGGTGTCAAAGGCTTGCCATTCGATAACGTCGACGAAGGCATAGGTATTCTGGCAAATCGGTTGAGGTCTCTTCGTGCACTCATCGTCTTGGATGATGTAGATGATGAGACCCAACTGGATGCTTTGTTGCCAACTAAGGACTCTCTTGGTTCAGGCACTCTTGTCATTGTCACAACTCGTGAATTGCATCTGCTTGAAAAGTGGGGTTCCATACTATATAGAATGAAGCCACTGGATTACTTAAATGCCAAGGAACTTTTCTGTTGGCATGCTTTTTCACAATGCCACCCACAAGAGGGATTTGAAGGCATAATTGAAAAGTTTTTGAAAACTTGCAATGGATTGCCTTTGTCCCTCAAGGTATTTGGACGACTTGTTTATGGCAGGTCCAAGGATTACTGGGAATCCCAGCTGGATAAGATCTCCAGAGTGTTGCATGACGATATTAAAGAGATGTTGAACGTCAGCTACAATGCACTAGATGAAGAAGAGAAAGAAATGTTCATGGATGTGGCTTGTTTCTTTCTTGGAAAGCAGAGAAGTGAGGCGATTGAGATATGGGATGGATCGGATTGGAGTGAGTTGCAGGGGTGGGAAACACTTGTAAACAAGTGCCTAGTTAGTGTGGATGAGCATGATGATATAACAATGCATGATCACCTGCCGGATCTGGGAAGGGATATTGCAAGTAGCCATTCATAATCTCGTGTATGGCTCCCTCTTATATTTCATCTTTAAACAGTTTACATTAATCATCTAAATATACTCATGAAAATAGAGATATCTGGGACACGTGTCTCAAGAGTATCACTATCTGCAGACTGTTGCCGCAGCCTTGAAACTCTCATACTAGACGACAATTACGATCTAACGCATATCGACAGCCTTCCAAAATCATTGAAAGTTATAGAAGTAGCGTCATGTGGAAAGCTGAAGAATATAAGGGGCATTACTCGTCGTAGAAACCTTAAAACTCTTTGTATAAGTGACTGTACCAATTTAGATGAACCCTCATGTTATCTATATTTACATTCCCTCGAAGACATCTCAGTAAGTAACTGCGACAAATTTCTGAAAGCACTCACATCTTGGAAGTCCAGAGGTATACAAAGATGGGAGGACATGGAGAAATTGAGAACTTTGGAGCTTGTATCAAACAACACATCAGCTCTCCAGCCCTGCACTCAAGCTTTAAAGGTAATGAATGAAGAGGATTGGTTATATTGGACAATTTATTCTCACTGACTTAATTTTATTGACTGAAATAATTTGTTGCAGAAATGGCCATGCCAGACGTGCATAGTTGGAAGGGCAGTGAGTAGCGTGGAGTCAGTTATGGATTCACTGTCCTTTCCCAACCTCACCGTGATTCAAGAAAGAGAACGGTTGTTAGAATGTGGGAAGACGCGGCTATCGTATGCATCATTGTAAAGGTGTTTGAAGACCATTTCATCGACCATCCGTTTCTCCAGTTCAGTAACACCTCGGTATTGGGTTGGCAAGTGAGACGTGGGAAATGGGTGTGTGCAGGTGTATGGAGAGGAGGTTGTGGTCTTACGGACACTCTTTGTAGGATAGCGCGTAGAGGAGGTAAGGTAAAGACAGGAGTACAAGTAGTCGGAGAAGAAGAGAGAGTAATGGTAGTGGTGGGAGAAGAGAAGAACATAGAGTATTACAAGCATTTACACATTTGTGGTCCTTGTTCCTAAACTTGTCGTCCTTTCAAGCTGACCGATGAATTGGGAAAGGAAAACAAAAGTCAATTTAGTATGCATTTAATACAATTCCATAAATGTTGAAACATGTTGATTGTATCTTGTGTGATGAATAATTATATTTGTAAATTTATAACTAGGGGAAAGGGATCACTAGTGGCTATAGCTAATTACGCGCATTCAATTGAGGTACCAAACGATGTCGAATTTCGTCGATTTGTTTTAGTTGTTTTCGTATGTGTCTTAATTGCTTAAAGCTAAGGTTTTGGCTTCTCACCAATAACGGTCCACTCCATAGAAGTCGTTGTGTGAACATACATCTAAAAGTGGTCAACAAAATGTGTCAATTGATAGAAGACACTATGAACCCCAATAGTAGTTCATAAATTGTTCAATAAAAGATTTTAAAAGACCCAATATCAAATATAAAAAATGCCTAATTTAAAGTGTTTAAGTTGTTGGGCTGGTTCACGTGTTTTTTTTCGACATTAGAAAAGTGGGTCACTAACATCCCTTTTCACCACATGTGGTTCATCGTCGGCCACATATGTGCTAAGATTGGTGCCCTAAAAATATTAGTTTTTCGCCATTTTTCATTCCTCGTACCACAGTTTTTGGTCTGCACTACTCTGCAACCATTGTGCTCCAGGTAACGTCTTCAACTTCAATCATGCTTCCTTTCTTGTATGCACAGCGATGGATTTACAAAATGATTGTCTCAATGCCTTGCGTTTCATTAAAATGTTAATATCTCGTCAAGGGTTTCCTTTTTCTATTGAATGATTGTCCGTGTAAATAAAGGGTTACATTAAAATGATGAAATCTACTTCTATGTTAGTCCCTGATGATTTATGTGGTTTATTTTGTCATCATTGCTTGAAATGCCAACCATTTTATTAAAATGTTTACTATTTCATATATGTCATAAAGTGTTTAATTTATCTAGTATATGATTATCCGGTCCATATAGGGTTTCATTAAAATGATGAACTATGCTTCTGCATTCCTGCATTTTACCTTCTTTTCTCCATATTTTTTCATAAGTGGTCAATCTTATTAAAATGATTACCCCTTTCATATTGGTCATATAGGGTTTAATTTTTATAGTGAATGATAACCGTATCCATATAGGGTTACATTAAAATGATGAAAGTTGCTTCTACGTTAGTCCATCATGCTTTATGTGGTTCATTTTGTCATCATTGCTTCAAATTCTGACCATTATATTAAAATGTTTACTATTTCATATATGTCATAGAGGGTTTAATTTTTCTGGTGAATGATTATTTGTATCCATATAGGGTTTCATTAAAATGATGAACTCTGTTTCTGCGTTCCTACATTTTGCCTTCTTTTCTCCACATTTTCTCATAAGTGGTCAATCTTATTAAAATGATTACCCCTATCTATGAAGGGTTACATTAAAATGGTACAATCTAGTACTTCGTATATATATATATATATATATAATTGTGAATACTGTATACAAAACTAATTTAACAACTAGACCCAATATCGAATATAAAAATGCCTAATTTATAGTGTTTAAGTTGTTGGTTTGGTTCACGTGTTCTTTTTTGACATTAAGAAAGTGGGGGCACAAACATCCCCTTTCACCACATGTGGTTCACCGTGGACCACGTATATGCTAAGATTGGTCCCCTAAAAACATTAGTTTTTCACCCTTTTTTTTTATCATTTTTCATTCCTCCCACTACAATTTTTGGTTCGTACCGCTCTTCAACCATTCTATCTTGTGTCATCATTTATGCTTTCTTTCTTATATGTATACATATACACAATTATGTGTAGGTTTACATAATTATGCATACATATACATATACATATACGAAGTATCATATACCTATTTCATAATTTTATCTCAGTACATAATTATCTATACATATACATGATCATGTGTGTGTGTGTGTGTGTGTGTGTGTGTGTATATATATATATATATATATTATGTACAAATTTGTGTATATATATATGGACAATGATAGAATTAAACAATGATTGTCTTAGTGATGGAATTAAAAATTTGTGTATATATATGCATAATTATTTATATATGCACAATTATGTGTATATATATCAAGGAGGGAAGGAGGAAGGCAAGAAGAAAGGAACATAGGTTGGGAGTACAAGAAAGGGGGTAACAAGAGTATAACTACGTTATGGGGGCCTATAAGTGTTATTTGTGCATTCTGATTTGAAACTTGGAAGGAGCTCTAGAGAGGAAGGATGTTGAACATTATATACCAAGATTAGTGAGGAGAGCATGTACAATAGCTTCAGCGACTATCAAAGCATGGGGAGACTACAAGTGGTCTAACCCTCTTCATTTGGTATTTTAGTGTCAATTATATACATTTATTGCACATTTAATGGGAAATAAAAGTTGGCAGTGTGGAGGTGTCGCTTGGATGATCGACATCTCTGCCTAGGATTTGACATTTCTGTAGGTTATGGGCACTTGTGTTGATGTTGATCACAACCATAGATTTGAATTAGGTGATCGGTGGCTTTGTTATGCACAAGGGGTTAGGGAAAATAAGTGCATGAAAACCAACACATCCACTGAATGGCATCTGTGCCAACCAACGCCTAAGCTTATAGATTAGCAGTTCCACTAAGGAAGGGCCAAAGGGAAGGGTGGGGGTATGGAAAGGGCTTGCACAAGAGATAAGCTCCCTCAGGGGTATAAGGCACAAGGTATACAAGTATGATTCCTTTGACAACTATGAGATGGGACAGATTATGTTAAGGCTTAACTATGAAAATTAACAAAGGGTGTTGTGGATGCAAGCACTGTTATCACTGTTCCAGTCAAGGGAGCATTTCCCTCATATGATGTCTCTCATGGAAGAGTTAGATGATAATGATTTGTCCCTTTTAGTGGGGCATGGTTTAGAGCGAGTATATGAGTGGTTATTTAGGCTAATAATGGAATGATCACAAGACTACTCAAGAGATGAAATAATGAGACCTCAAGTTTTCATCTAGCTATAGGAGAGGCATCAATTAATCTAGAGGATGTATGGAGTATATTTCAGACCCCTATTTTGGGACCCATTCCAATGTACAGGCTAGAGTATGTTGAGTACTATATGTGGAGGGTATTTAGGAGGTCAATACGGAGATTACGGTAGAGGGTTTTGTATCATATGATTGAGGATATGGTACTCACCATCCTCTAGCTTGTACACTGGAATGGGTCCCCAAATAGGGGTCTGAAATATACTCCATACATCCTCTAGATTAATTGATGCCTCTTCTATAGGTAGATGAAAACTTGAGGTCTCATTATTTCATCTCTTGAGTAGTCTTGTGATCATCCCATTATGAGCCTAAATCCCTAGCCACTCATATACTCGCTCTAAACCATCCACATCCATGCATCTAGAGGAATCTTCCATTTGTCCCCACCTATCACTTTCTTTCCTTTCCAAGATTTCTCACACGTGTGTGAGCATAACTCACCCTCCATGCATATCCCTGCTCTTCATTTTCCATCCTCTTCCCAATGTTTCTCATACATGTGTGATAAATACCTCATCTCTTGTATGATCTACACGTCTTTCCCCTACCTTGCCACTTGGCATCCACTTCACCTTCTCCATAAAATCCTACCCCTCCATTGTCATTAAATCTCAATTGTCCAATTCCTCAAAATCCTATAAATTGGAGCGTTCCCCATTCAAATACATCCATCTTCAAGCTATCATTCTCATGTCCAAATTGCTTTCTAGAGCTCATTGCCATCATATTGCTATATCACTTTGTGTTTATGAATCCATTTACCATCAATCCATCACTTAGAATCCATTATCAAGAGCTTCATCATCTTGAATCCACTTGCAATCATCCACCTTGAATCCAATACCTTATCTCTTGTTGTGTTGAATAAATAGAAAGCATTCCATAGATTAAAAACTCAAAGGAGAAAATCAAATGGAGTAGGGTGCCTTCATTTTAGCTCAATCAAAGGTGTAAGTTATATGTGTTTGTTTGCATTATTTTTTATATTGTTTTGTATTACTAGTTGACACATTTCCTCACACACAATATCAAAATTACAACCTAGAAACAATCCAAAAAAGAGGGAATTATGCTTGTCTCCTAATGTCCACATCCATCCTTCCAACAATTTTTAACAAATTAAATAATTTTCCTTTATTTCTCTTTAAAAAAATATTAATATTGTGTTTATCACCAATAAAAATTCAAAAACAAATGTTAAAAAAGAGGGTAAGAAATTTGTGGAGCTATGTGGCATTTTTTTCAATATGCAATTCTTTCTTATTTCTAGCTTAGCCTTTTTTCCATAGCTTATTTTCAATTCCTAAATAGCAACTGGTCCGTTAAAATAGAGAAAATTTATAACTATTATACACCTTGGTAATGGTTTTGTGACATTGGTGGGTGTTAATTGACCATCAATGTTCCCATAATTTTTCCCATCTGTGTTGAATATATGAGCATTATCTAATGCAAGTGATGATGTCAGAGGAGAACTTACATCATTCTTCTCATCAAAAATTGCATCTTTACTACTGTAATTTTTTGTTTAGTGTTGGGATCCGTAAGGCGGCATGCCTTGGATTCATTACTATTGTTGGCAAGTTGACTTCCTGAGGAAGCATGACTCATTTTGTATTGTCAATCATGGCAACAAAGTCATACTTAAGTTCTGTTATGAAAGACAAAATGACTAAGTGTGAAAACAGGGCAGACAGACACATACAAAGATTAGTACATTAGCGCACGTGTTAGAGATCACACCAGAGCATGCGTGCTTAGGTATATGCTCTATGGTGTATATACATGCTAGATCCAGACGCGCAGAGTACATAAAAGTTACAGGCAGATTAGTAAACCCGCAGTCCAGAAGACAGTGCATGGAAGCCGACTATAGTTTTGGTCACCGTGAATTAGCTTGAGATGATAAGGCCATGCACCTTTAGTTATAAGTTTGTATTAATGTAATTAATGTTATAGTAAACGCGCTTGAGCCGACTTGTTCGGAAGCATTGTATATTTTGGTTTAAAGGCCGACTAGTGTTATGTTTTGGGTCGCGCCTATTCAATTGTAAACATATAAGTATGTAATGTAATGTTATGTTACAAGAGTCAATTATTATGTATGAGGAAGATACAAATGAGCAGTATAATGAAGTTAGTAGATGATATAGCTCTTTAAAGGAGTAAGAGAATTCACGCATACAAGGAACTGATCAAACAACAGTGTCATTATAGCAGTTCATTTTTGATATAGTGCATATCAACATTCATAGGGTTGTAGCCTTCATCTTATTGGGCAGTGAGCCTAGGTAGTGAGCCATATACCTTTAACAGGGTTTTGTAAAAGACTCCTAACAGGGTCAGACCTTTAACTAGGTCATTGTACTTAAATTGTAAAGACTACTTCTAAAAGGACAAAGGAACTTTAACAGGTTCATTATACCTAGTACAATATTTATGGGTACTAATCCCCACCGGAGTTTTCCTCTGATCAAGGTTCTCCATAATCATATCATGTGTTATGTGTTCTTGTGTTATGATTCTTTGGATGCATATTTGTTTTATGTTTTAATTGGCTGAAATATAATAATTAGATAAACACTGATTCACTCCCCCCCCTCTCAGTGTTTCTAACAACTATATCCAAGAAGAATACATTGTATTGAATTTTCCTCTAGCTTCTTCATTTTCATTTTGGGAATATGCATATAGGTAATGCATCGAAACACACAAAGATGAGAGATACAAGGATTTACCCCTATTTCTTCTTCTTTTGGTGTGACGTGATCAAGGGCTTTGGTTGGTGCAATATTCAAAAGATGAACTGTAGTATGTACAACTTCAGCCCAATATGCATGTCCCAACTGAGAATCTTTCAACATACTTTGGAGCATCTCCATGACAATTATGTGATTTCTTTGTTTAGTAACTCCATTTTGCTGAGGTGTGTATGGTTTAGTCAATTGACACAAAAGTCCATTTTCCTTCAAGTACATGAAGAATTTTTGTTGGTGTATTCCTCTACTTGATCTGAGTAGAGGACATGAATACGATAATTCGTATCTTTCTCCATAAGAGTACAAAACTCTTTGAAGTAAGAGAACATATTATCTTTATGTTGCAAGAAATATATTTATATTTTTCGAGTGTGATCATCAACAAATGGCTAAAATTACCTGAATTCCTTGTGACTAGGTGTCATGGGCCATGGATCAATATGCATCATATACAAAGTTTGGCTTGCACAACGCTCACTTGGATAGAAGGGTTCTTGATGCTACTTTCTAGCAATACAACTGGAACAAATAGCACTTGACTTCTCAAGTGAGGGAAGCCCTTTGACTATGATTTGTTTACTCGGGGTAAGAAAATTACCAATGTTCAAATGACCAAATATACAATACCATAACACGACTAGATCACTACCCTTAGTCACTAAGTCTAGATTTAATTGTGTCAAGCCTAAATATTTTACCATTCTCAAAGGCACATGAAAAAATCTTTGAATTTTTAAACTTATTGTGAACATGACATATACCTTTTTATCTTGGTTTTTATCAAACTCAATTCTCAAGTTGTGATCAAGAAATTGATTAATAGATAGGAAATTTTTGGTTAAGTCCTAGCACGTACAAAAAATCAGGAAGCCTACAATAATGTATGTGATACTGTAAAGTGATGTCACCAATACCTTGGATATCATAGGTGGTATCATCACCAAGAGAGATTGTACCATGATGAGGTTTCAATGTGATAAACCACTCTTGTCCAGTTATGTTCTTTGTAGTACCTAAGTCCACATACCATATTGAGGTTGATTGTGAACCATCTTTTGAAGTGTAGGATAAAAATATGTATTCCTTGTCCAGAGAATATTCTGCTTCAACAACATTCCTTTGTTGTTTCTATTTGTTCTTCTACTCCCATTGTGGTTTTCCACTTTGAAATGGCCTTTTTGGATGTGATGTGTTGGAAGATCCTTTGTTGAAGAAGTTGTAGCAACAATTTTTCACATCATGTCGAACTTAAATTTCACATATTGGACACTTCTTCTGAGGTATGGATAAACTACCAAATTTGGGAGGTCAATTGAATTAGTTCAGAGGCTTCTTCCCTTTATGGCATGTAGTCATGACATGATCTTCCTCACCATGTTACTGGCTTATAGACTCTTCCTTTTGAAGGAGATTCACTACCTTCTCAAAAGTCGGTGTCATCTTTGTGACATTCAAAGTTGCCACGTAAGAACTTTATATCTAGAAGGTAGTGCCCGTAGAACAATAGGCACCAATAACACGTCATCAATTGTTTCTCCCAATCCTTGTAGACAAGTCCTCAAGTCGTCAATTATTTTGAGAAATGGTTCCAATTGTTCTTCATTCTTAATTTTTAGGTCATGTAACTGAATCTGCAAATTTAGGATCTGATTCTAATTCTTTGCGTCATACACCATCTTGATATTGTCTCATGCATCTTTGGTTGTCAACGAGTCACATATAAATGGTTGAACTTCATCGGATACGCTGAACAAAATAACCAATTTTGTCTTTTTGTCGGCTTGATCAAATTTCTTTTGTTCATCAACATCTATCTTGTATCATGTTGTGGTTCTATTGACCACATCTCAAACTTCCTCAAACTCAAGTTCAGTTTTGAGTTTGGTCATTCAGACAAAATAGTTGTTATATTTGTTCCCACATATCAACTGGGAATTAGGAAGAAGAAATTTCGGAGAACTCCCTACAATTGTATTAGCGAGTTATTTTATCCTATTTCTCATCACTCAAGTTAGCATTTTGTTGTAAAGGAGAGGATAATATAGGAATAAAAATAACGTCGTACAAATATTGTTGAATTGAATGAAGGCACCCTTATATAATCCTTTCAATATAAACCTTACAATATCTCTTATTCTGAAGCTTGAGTCTAGTATTAAAACTTGAGAGTAGGCATATTTCAAGTAGATAGTGTGAGAATATTGTATTCAAGATTGCGAATACATTCATAGGCAGGACAACAAACTTGCATTTTCAGCGCGGATGGGGATCATTTGTACGGCACACATCCTCTTCATTTATCTGCTTCGACTCTGAGAAAGACACTCTTGATTTGAAAAAAAGAAAAGACTTTGTGCACAAGTGATGAATTGAGAGCCAGGAAAATATCGCTCATCAAATCAAATATGAGGTCGACCGTAGAGCAATGGCATGCATTCGAGGAAAAAATCTATCAATCTGTAAGACCTCATAATGAAGATCTCAACACCAAGCTTCTCGCAGCGTCAAACCCGTGTGATAGAAACAATACTCAATATTGAATACCAACATGTGGACAAGTATGACGGTTGGCAGGGAAGTTAAAGGCAAATAACAGATCAAATAAAATGTTGGTCCTAAACCAATATACACGGGCCTAGGGATTGGTCAAGTTTGGCATGGACCAACCAAATGCAAATAGCTTCAAAATCTTGTGCTCCAGCAATTAGTAATGCCTTAAGAATTGTCAATAACGACTCCACGATGGAAGGACGTCGAGCGAATAGGCCATAATACTATTTTGATAGAGAGGGCACAAACCCTGTGAATCTTTGTTGACCCTGTGAATCTTTGTTGAACCAGTTGTGAGGACTCACAACCCGTCAATTCCAGTGAACAACCATGTGCTACGTGGATCAGGTATAATGACTTCCACCACCATCGATCTAAAGTTCACATCTTCAGTCTTTGCATTGAGTTCCAAATATGACATTTATAAACAAGGCCTCCATCTTCTCGATCATTGAGTCGTTGTCATCATATACCTCATCTAAACAAGGCCTATCCATATTAATATCACCAATCATGCTTAATGCGGGCTCAATGAAATTAAGGAGATTTTCAACATGATCTTTCTAAACATTATCTATGATCATTTGCTTAAAATTTGCTTCTCTTGTTGTTTTAGAATGCGTCCATATGGACCAATTTGGGTTGATGACCATGCTAGATAGTGTTTAATGAATCTAAACAAGTTATCTCAACACAATTATGTTCAAGGAAAAATAGGTCTCAATAACTCATTCAAAAATCAAAATTAAAAAAAAATATTTAATTTACAAATATTAAAATCAAGATAAAATTAAAAAAGTTTACTAAAGTGAAACACATTTGCTATTTAACTTTCCTTCAACAACTCAAGTTTTGAGAATGTTCTAAATATGTCTTGTGACATATGATGGTTGGTGACGAACATTTGGATCTTAGTCTCAACATACACCTATTTGATCCAATCAACTTTGATGCCAATTTTTGTAGCACTAGATTGAGGAAGTGGATAGCACAAGGTGTCCAAAAAATACATGAATAATGCTCCTCAACCAATGAACCAATGACTCTACAATTTTCAGCATTGCCTATTATAACTTGTACAATACTTTGAGGGCCTACTTCCTCAATGGCTAGACAAAAAATGTTAGCAATAAATGCACCACTTTCTACCTCACCTTCACAATCTACCAGGCCCTAAAACAATGTCACTTTAAAATTGATCAATGGGAAATTTTTTGCATCTTTTCATTTATCACAAATGATAGTCACCCTTGATTTCACCCATGAATTTCTTATGGGTTTCAAGGATTCTCTATAGATTTTACCTCTCTATCCAATAAGGTGATACACATCTTCTCAAAACCTGGGCCCTTGAACCCTTTCAAAGACTTTGTAATGTCCCCAAATTGCAAATACCCAAATTTTGCCCTATGTCACAAATTTTCATTGAAATAAAGTAGGGTTAGAAAGATACCTTGCACTTTGATTGAGACCCTTCAAACAAGTTAGAGATATTTTATAATCATAATTCATAAAATAGATCTTTGTAATTAAAAATAAGCATATATACTAGAAGTATAGATCTAATCACAAGATTGCTTAAATCAATTTAAAACCTAGCTCAACTATTGGAAAGATAGGGTGGTTCGATAGGGTTCCCTAGAGATCCTCTACCCTGTGCCCAAGAATGAATATACCATCACTCTTGGCCTCATGTGTCATATTCCATCCATATGAGGTGGATTATCTAGTGAGGTGTCCTATAACCATTCCCCTCAATCTTGCCACTTCTATCCTAATTCTCATGATTGAACATTCTTAATGCATTCATGTACCATGATAGAGATCATGAAAATAATTCACAATAGGGTTCCATGGAATTCCATCCTTTCTAAGCCCAAAAGAAACACCATTTGTACCCCTTTTTCCTCATGAGACTCCCTGATCTTATGCAATGAGGTGGCGCACCTGGAAGATGACCCCACCACCATTCCCCTACTTGTAATTCCTCATTTCCCCTACCACGACTTACCTTACAAATCAATTAGTACATATAAAGAGTCCAATATTATGCATCTACATTCTGTATATGTAATAATTAGTTATCAATTTAATATATCCTAATCAATAATGAACATATATAGATAATATTTATTATGCTATACTAAATAGACATAACAACAATAAATCATCAATTAGTCTTGTGCAAATATAGTTGGCACTTATCATGCCATGTATAAGGAACTTGTACCAAAGACCACAATACATATTCGAATATGTTGTGTGTTATTAATTAGTAATGCCAAATATGCTTACTTCCCTTGTGATTCGATGCTATTCTGGCAATCTAAATGATGTTGCAGGAAACTCAATCTACCTTTGTGAATTGATGTATGCTAATTGAATATTGATCTACTAATCCAATACTTATATTTATGTAGATGTGTTTTGGATGACTGATGATTGATTAAAGGAATGCGGTTTTGATAGGTTGACCTTAAATGGTTTATGCTTGAATGATGAATTGATTGATTTGATAGAAGTTTGATGGTTGATTTATGTTTCCAAGGTGTGAATTGATTGATTATGATTTGATTGCTTGTATATTCAGTTTGTTGAATTGATCTTTGATAATTTATAAATTATTTGATTCAACCTTTGATGATTCATAGATTGCTTGATTTCATGATGCATTGATGAGTGATGATGTATTGATGTTTTCTTAGAATGGTCTCCCCTTTAAACTTTACAACTGAAAGGGTCACCACCTTTCATAAGATTTGATTCATTGCTTTTCATTGTTGCCTTTGAGAATAATATATTATACTCCCAATTGATCTCCCTTTTTGATGTCTTCTTTTAATGAAATCTTATACCCTTTATAACTTCTAATATGAGGGAGAATTCACACCTCTTCCTGATGTCTATTAAGAGTCACAACCCTTCGACACTAGTACATTTCAGCTCAAATTTTGACCAAAAAATTCGACCAATGTTTAGCTTGGTCGCATTACAAAGGAAAGCTTTTGTTTTTTTAATTTTTAATCCCGTGTTGGTCGAAATTTTGACCAAAACAGGATTAAGAGTTTTAAAAAAAAAATTAAAAGAAAAGAAAATGCATTTCATTTCCTTTTTAGCGCGGGCCATGCATTTTCGGCAGGGGAGAGGAAAGCATTGTTATTGAAACCCCGTTCGAAAATGAGGAAACTCCTATCATCAAAGCCTTCAAACTCGGCAACTGGCAATCTTCCATTCTTACTGGCAGTCTCATTGGCAACTTTCTTCTTCT
>MU227352.1:708280-718399 GCA_018584345.1 Thuja plicata
GGGTATTGATATCCAAGTAGAATTTTTTTTTTTTAAATTTTTTTTTTTTTTTTTTTTTTTTTTTTAACATTGGTCGAAATTTCGACCACTGACACGGTTCATTTCCACCAACAATTGGTCGAAATTTCAACCATTACACTAAAGATTTCGACGGGAATTCTATGCTTTCCACCAATGTTTTGGTGGAAATTTCGACCAAATATTGGTCGAAATTTTGACCATTACGGGAATAGCTTTCGACGTTCGTTCTGTGCTTTCCACCAATGTTTTGGTGGAAATTTTGACCATATATTGGTCAGAATTCCGACCATTTCCCTACAGATTTCGACGACGAATTCTACCAAAGTGAGGAAGAGCTACAGTCAAAATTTTGACCTTTATTTTGGTCGAAATTGCGACCAATAATAAAAACGTCGAAATTTTGACAAAAAAAGAGCGACGAAAGGTTTGGTCGTGCATTCGACCAATTACTGTCGAAATTTCGACCAATTTTCGTCGAAATTTGAGGTCAAATTTACTAGTGTTCATAATTTATGTTCTTACTTTTTTCTTCTTTTATTAATCCTATCTTGGCTTATATCCTCTATACTCTCTTCTCCATAAATATGACATCCTTCTTGAATTAACTATTGTATCATATTCATAGTGCCTAATAATTCAAACCATGTCTCTTTTTTCTACTATTACCTTAGTTCCACATTTTATTTTGACTCACATATTAGAATTCTTTTTTTATGTGCATTTATTTCTTCCATAATTCTATTTTGGACCTACTCTAACTTGAGAATGCCTTTTTCCTAGTATTCCTCTTCCATTTGATATCCTTTTCTACTAGCATACTTTTATGAGACATATCTCTTTAGAAAGAGGCATCCATTTAAAGGGGTCACTTCTCCTCATTTTTGCCTTATTGATCAAATATGCACTTCTCTATCTTGATTAAAAATTGCCCCCTTTCAAATGAATCTGTCTTCTCCCTTTTATACCTCACATTTGAGGGAGTCGCAACTTTTTTCATGCCTTTTGATTGTTCATTAGCTTAATTAATATTTAATTATATATATAATTTTTTTCTTTTAATTTATATAGATTATTTTTATTCTTTTGTATTTTAATTTTATTATTATTTATTATTAAATCCTATTTTAAAGTGGGTACATTACAACCTTATTAATTAATTTCACTAGAAAGAAAATTGCTACCCTAGCTAAAGACATCACCAATCTGAGAGATTCGATTCAGATTATTCAGAACCAGATGGTGGAGGCCGAAGAATATGTTAAAATGCTAGACTAAGACTGATGTTGGGAGGTTTTTTACGCCCGTATCGTTGGAAGTTTTTCTATTTAGGGTGTCACTTTTTTTTGTTATGCTCTTCACTTTGTAATTTGGGGTAAAACCCCTTTTGGTTTCTGTCAATTGTTTTGACAGATTGTTGTCGATTAGTGCTAGAATTGTCTATCTTTATTTTGCTATGTTAACGCCGGGTTTTGGGGCCCCTTCAAAACCTGTAGTTACCATAATAAAAAACATTGTATTCCAATCAATTTACATAGACAAATCTAGCTATTTCTTGATTGACAATCTCTCCAGACTTGTTCTGAAATGCCATTACTAGTGCTTCCTTTGATTTCTATATTTAGAGGTCACAAGTTGTTATTCAAGTATGGACAAAAAAAGATAGCTCTCTGTAGGTTCAATGTAAAAAGGTGGTGGATGGTACTTCATTCCTCAAGATCTTTTCTTGACCAAAGGATGATTTAATTTACGACTTGATGCTTGATCTTATTTTTCTTGCTCTTCACTATAAACAAAGGTTTGTGCATCTAGAAGGATGTTATTATCTTCGCTTGGACAAAATTTGATGCCTTCTCCATGGATCTTGCACATGTAACTTTTCACTCAACTATATGAGCTCGAATATCTAATTTTACAATGGCAAAAATTAAAACATAACCTCCATCACCCGAAAGCTTGTAACATTTCAACATATTTTCAAAGGGGAGAGTTTGGTTTGTTTTGAAGAGGGTTTGTTTTATGGAGATAGAAATGGTTGTCATTGTAATATCCAAGACAAAAAGTTCATTAAATAACACATTGAAAGAATTGAAACAATCAAAGTTTGAAAACAAAAATATACAACTTAATAGTTAATTCATTTTTAAAAAGCAAGCATGTTTGTATATGAAGGATGAAAACAAACCAAAAAATTTCCAAAATCAAACACAAGAGTTCATCCGTAAAAAAATGTATGACAAAAATCCAAAAACTTTTAAAAACCTACCTCTTTTGAAAAAATCTTCCTTTATGATCTCCTTGACAACAAACAAACATTTGCAAAATCATAAGAATAGCACAACCAACTCAAAACCTTCAATGATCAATCCTCAATTTATTCGTGGAATGGGAAGAAAGAAAATTAGTTCAACTATGGAGTAAAATATTTTTGTTTTTCATTCACAATGTGAAAAATGAGTTTTATTTTGCCTTTTGGATGTTTTGAATGTCACATTTTAGGGTTGGGGGACACAAATGACATTTTTTGGAGTAGAAAAAGGTTTGAAAAGGTAAAAACAAAAATTAAAAATGTGTAAATGCATCATTTGGATGCGTAAGATGGCAAAATCCTTTGTGGGTTCACTAGGTCAGACCCACAAGGGGCTTCTTATGGGTGAACTAGTAACAAAACTGGTCATGTCAAGTTAAAATAGAAATTATATATATATATATATATATGATTAAAAATGGGAGAAGTGCAATTTTATCTTGTGTAATATTATTCTACCTAAAATTTCTCAATTACTTCATAGCAATTTGTTGTTCTTCTTCTTGATTCTTACAACGTTCAATGCTGGTTGGTGGATCCTATTAATGCCATCATTCAAAAATCACTTTTTTTGAACAAAGAGGTAGAAATTTGGTTAGTCCTCAAAATCTTGTTGCAATCTGACAAAGATTTTGAAACCTTGTTTGGTCACTACTTTGTCTTCTCTCTCTTTTATTTTCTTTCCCTATGCTTTTTTCTTTCTATTTTCTTTCAAGAGTATTTAAAAAATTTGAAAATGAATGGACTTGTGTGTTCTATGTTGGGTACTGACAAGGTTATGGAAACTTTATTGACTCCCAAAAGAGTTATCAAAACTCACCAATGACTCTCTAACACTTGATAACTTGCCTTTTCTCTTTCCTTTGATTAGAACTTTGGAGTTCTATATTTAGTGTTGGAGCCCAACAAGGTTGTGAGAACCTTGTCAGATCCCAATAATGGTTCTGAACCAAGTGAAGACACCACTTTATGAAGAATTTAATGGACAAAGAAAAGACTCCACTTTGTCAAAGACATTATGAGTTTTGAGGACCTTGTTGGGGCATGACGATGGTTTTGAAATTGACTTGAAAGGATGACTTGAGACGAAATAACTAAGTGTTTAAGGGTTTAAAGGGGTTTATTGGAGTTATAACAAAATGGGAAGATTCTAAAGACCCCTAAAACTTACACTTATTCATTAATAGGTAAATTAAGATTTTCAAAATGGAGGTATTAAAGCTAGTGCAACATGAATGAAGTCTTACCTACCATTTGTTGTGCTTGCATCACCAAAATTAAGGGAAAAAATAATATCAGAACCATGACATAAAAATATTCTATAAAATCATGTTAAGTATCATAAAAAACATGAAAGTTATATTTTTAAAAGAGCAATGAAAAATAAATTAACAACAAATATTCGCTAGGATCATCCTTATACTAGATGGGTTTACAATTGTACATTTCTTAGGGTCTTGTTATAACAAGGCTTATTAAGGAGCATCTCAATGCAAGACCTTCTATAACACTAGATATTCTCTTTGTACCCCTCACCCTTAAAACAACATTCCCAGTTCTCAAAAGTGATCAATAATTTGAACATCATTCACACATATTGAACTTGAATCCATTTAATTGGATCAAAACTATTACAAGTGGTCAACATTTGTTAAAAAAACAACTGGAATACATTTCTACAAATTAATCAAAAACAAATGAGTAATGCATTTAACATTACTAAGATGATAACCCTAGATGAATGAATCAAATAAAAATAATCAAATAGACAATCAAGCAATCAAATAATCAACAAAATGATCTTTAAGCAAACACTTGTCACAATGAACAAAATAAGTTGACATCTTATCCAATGCACATGAATATTCTTATGAGTTGATTTTGGATAGTCCAATCAAAGGGTCTATGCCACGCCCATTTACTATGTAGCTACTTATGTAATACCATGTTAGTTGTATGAGCAATATCTAGCTACTAATAGGTAGTATCGTTTATTTTTGCAAATAGTTAGTAGTTGTATTTTTTTCTTATTTTAAATACTTCACGACGCTTATTTGGATCTTTTTATTTTGTGTTGTAGAGTTTCATGAAGGATACTCATCAAAAGGAGAAATATATTGAAATGACGCATACTTCCATATTGTATCCTTTAATGAGTATTTAAATATTTATTTTCATTTTATTTGGAGATGACTTATTTTATAGACATTCTCATGGTAATTTGTGTGGAATTCAACGTGGGAAAAATGCAGTGGTAAAAATTTCATAACTTGTAATTTTCTTCTTCATTTTAACTGACTTTATCAAAGTCAATCTGTAATGTAATGACAAGAATGCAAGTGACACAATTTCAATCAAGACTTGGCACATAAATTGAGTCTAATCTATTCCAACATTACATTATTCTTAGGAGCTAGTTTTTCTTTGGAGTTTTTTCCCATTTTCTTGTCTTGGGTTAGAGTCACAATTGTAGAAGTAATCAAGGCTGCTTTTATGCTTCTAAAGATGAACCCTAATCCAAAGTCAAATTCAGGGCCTTATTAACCCTCTACTTGTTTCATTTGACACTTAAGAATTTATATGAAAGGACTTCAACCTAATTCATTTAGAACCTTTGGCAAACATGTCAAACAAACACTTTTCAAATCAACACTCTAGGGCATATTACATGATTACTTGGCCTTAATCTTGTTTAAAGCTATTGATTCAAAAGTTTGCCACAAACGATGAACTATTCTTGTCACATGCTAACTTCTTAGTAAAACAAAAACAAAAACTTTGAAGCAAGTAAAAAACAAACATTTAGAAATTAACAAAAGATTAGATCCACATTCTTGGTTCAAATCCACACTCATTTGAGTATTTTATCATTCATAAAAATAAATTTGACAAAAAAAGGAGAAAGTGTCACATGTTCCAATTTATTTATTTGACAATCATTACATTTCTATAATGCTAACAAACCACCTTGTCATATTCTTCAATAAGCCAAAAGCTAAATACTTGAATTTACTATTGTAATTTCTAAATACTATTTTTAATATATTTATCACTCCTAACTCTTATTTAAAATATATCTAACATTGATCATAATTAATTAATTTATACAATAATTTATTTATTTAGGTTAAATTTTTGAACAGATCCTTAAGTCTATAATGTTTAAATAACAAAAATGTGCAAGAGAAAGGTTTGAGAGATGTAAGTCATTTAAATTTCTGCTTACAAAGTATATTTGTTGGAAGAGAAAGTATTGTATCGAAGAGTTTAATTCTACGTGAAATTGTGATAAAAATATTCATTTAAAAATAAAAATTAAATATAAGACGAAGAAAACTTTGCATCATCTTGCATCCTCTTACATGCGAGACTAATTGATAAATAATATCTAAAAGAAATTGGAAAGCAAGATTAAAAATACTTTGCATCTTCTTGCATCTTTTTATATGTGAGACTAATTGATAAATAATATCTAAAAGAAATTGGAAAGCAATGTATTTTTGTAAAAAAGAGTAGCAAAGGGTTCATCCCATGGTGTGTTGGTTAAATGGTTGGTGGCGGGGTTGTTAGAAAAGAAGAAAACAAACCTCTTCACAAACTAAATTTTTGCATTTCAACCCTTTTCTTATGTACTCAAATATCAAGTTATGACCACCAAGATTCAAATCCCCACTCAACCTTGTGATCACAAACTTGAC
Organism: Thuja plicata; assembly: GCA_018584345.1. Taxonomy (NCBI): domain Eukaryota; kingdom Viridiplantae; phylum Streptophyta; class Pinopsida; order Cupressales; family Cupressaceae; genus Thuja; species Thuja plicata. The sequence continues at coordinate 714,305 of MU227352.1, forward strand.
CACACATTTACTTTTAAAAAAATAAAATAATAACGAAATAATAATAAAACTTTCAAGTTAAATTCCCTAATTAAAAAATTATAAAGTTTCCTTAAACTCATTGCGCAGCCCATGTTTTATTTACTACAGATCTGTGTGGCGGATGTCAGCAATTTTTTAAATTTTATTTCAAACATTGATGACACGTGATTAACTCGTTGAGAAGTTCTACTTGTCAATCAGACAATAGTTAGAGATCCCAAATTGAGTTAATATTGGAAAAAAAATGAAAACCGGTCAATATAGATGTGCCGCGAGAAACCACGAGTTGGTATTTGAAACCTCTTTTTCTTTATTTAAAAACACGGACTCCATTGTTTTAATCCCTTCCATTTTACCTTTCCCACGAACACAAGAAAAAGGCCATTGCTCAGGCGTGCTAAAGATTGCCATAGTATTGAAAACCCATCTTTTCGTTTTTGCGAGAATTTAACAATAATTAAACACCACAATGGGAGATCAAAATACGAGCACCATGGATTCTGTGAAGTCATGGATCTCAGAGCACAAACTCAGGACTGTTGGTAGGTGGATCTCAATTCTTTTTCCACAGGTTTTGTATCTCAATTATTTATTGGGTTTTAGTTTTCCATCTGTATGATTTGAAAAGTGGTGCCCTATTGATTTGTGAATGGTACTGCTATTTTTGACGTTGCAGGAAGTCTGTGGTTAGCTGGATTGGCCGGTTCTTTTGCTTACAATTGGTCTCAACCTAACATGAAAACCAGCGTCAAGATAATTCATGCAAGGTTTGCTCGGTTTCTTTTCTACCCAATTCTTCTGTTTTTTTGTTTTAAAGGATGCTATATATTGCAATTTTAGCTATAGATAATTCAATTTGCCCTGGTACTTACATATATATTGGATGCAAAAGAAATCTAAATTGCGTCCGGTTTGATGTTTACTGGATGCATTTCAAAATTGCTCTTTCAATATTGAGAAGCCAAAGAGTCTTCACGCCCGCGAATAAGAGGGAAATCTTAACTCGATAATTACTAGAAACTTTTTGATTTTAGGGTTTGCGTAGAACTTTAGAAGTTGAGAAATGTGGTTGAATCGATTCTTTTTAGAATTGAATACTCGCTTAAACAGGCAAATGCGCTTTCACAGGTCCTACAGAGCATTTTGACTGAAATATGGGTGAAATTTTCCAGTTTTCTATGAATTTTTGTATGCTTTATGTAGAAATTTGGCGATTCTGATAAGACCTGCAGACGTCGAAGCATTGGTTAATCATTTAAAGGGTCTTCTGGGAAAGAATCTCAATTCCAAAAATTAGCCAATAGGTCCCTAGGCATATACGCAAGCTAAATAAGCTTTGAAGATAAATTTATTAACGAACGGGGATCGTCAATTGACAATTTTTGTACAGTTAAAATTTTCCAAAAAGAAAGCTTCTTGTCCAAAATGACAGCTTTGTTGGGGATTCATGATACTCCCTATAGCTTGCAGCCTTGTCCAAAATCTTTATAGCACAGGTTCTTGAGGATCCCATACGAGATGCTTCTTCAATTTTTAGGTACTCGGTTATTCCATCATTGACGGATTATAAGGAAGTGACGTGATTATATTGGTATTTCCCAAAAAACAATGAAGTGAGTGCTGTTTTGAAGAGGGATTTTTAGTTGTATTGGAGTGAGGAGCGAGGAGGTCTGAAAATTATTCAAACTTGCCATACTTTTTTGAGATACTGGAAGTTAATGTCTCTAAAAACAAGTGGTGGAGGTGATATACATACTGGAAGTTAATGTCTCTAAAAATAAATGGTGGAGCTGAAATATGATATCGATAGGACCATTTCACTTTGAAAGGCTTTCTAAATTTATCCGGAAAATCTCTTGAGAAAATTTCGAGAAGACCTTATATATTTATAAGTTTTGCCAACAGGATTAACATTCAATGTCTTTGCCTGTGTGTTGATGGCCATTTTTGGTTTGCATTTTTCCCTTTGTCCATTTTGATCTCCTGTAGAGCTCCTTGGTCCTTTTGGTATGCGGGCATCAAAAGAGCCTGTGGCAAGACCATGTTTTGTATTTGATAATTAAATTAAAAATCAAAGTGCAGTTATATTCTGATTTTTAATTTAATTATTAAATACCTAAAACTGTCTTGTCACAGACCCTTTTGATACCTGCATACACATTTCCGAATTACTGAAGGTACCAAACTTGTTACAGCCATTGATCACCTCCACTTCTATAAATCTAAATTCTGTATTGCTGAAAATTTTACTCCTAAATGAGTACTGATGTAAGCTTGGGTTAGTAGACTAATAGCTATGTTACAGAATTGTTGTAAGATGCATCTATTGATAACTATCAACATGGTATCCTATCTGTTCTACGAACTTCATTTACCAGTCCTTGGGTTAGCTTGAAGCTGCATCTTTGTATTGTTTGGAAATAAGTTTAGATGTTATTGTAGGCAATTAAACTATGTTGCACCCATCTGCTGACATGGTTTTGTTCTTGAGAAATGAAAAAAAAAGAATGCATCATGCTCAAACCTGTAGTCTTTCGTTTGGTCTTTACTTTGCCTGTTAGCATGTCAATTGATCATGAATTTGAGCTATAAATGGATGCATTTAGAATGTCAGTTACTAGTTATTGTTTCCTAAAAACCATCTTCTAGGTGTTAATATTTTGTTCGTCTGAGACACCGGAAAGCAATAACCCACAATAGAAGGTTCAATTATGATATGTATAACTTTTCCTCAAAATTATAAGTTTCCAGACATTGCAGCACATAAGATAGCTTGCTATTTTATATGAATGATAAATTTCCATCATAATTCCTTGTCCTAAAGTAAGGTTAATGCTTTCAGAATGTGAGAATCTAGCAGGATCATATGTATTGGTCGAACATGCACAACTAGCTTCGCTATCCATTTGATCTTCTGATAAAACATTTTGCGATATATTACAAATTAGTTCCACTTAAAAACAAGCTTCTTGATGTCTTGTGTGCCCAAAATAGGGCTGAATTCGTTTTCTGTTAAGTAGTAAATTATGCTAGCCAAAATACAAGTACTGTGTTAGTCTAATAATTCAATTGTTCATCTTGCCATTTAAGTGGACTTGTATATGTGATGGGTGATTAAGTCCTAGTATAATAGTATTACGACACTTGCATGATTAATTATTATTAACCTTTACCTTTCTTCAAATTACTTCATCACATTCAAATCCTTAATGTTTCTTAATAGTCTACGTTACCACATTCGCCTGCTGAAAGCCAAAGTCGAGTGTCGATTTTGTCAAAAGTCTGGTACGGTGCGAATTCTGTTGAGATTTGTCTGCAGACTGAGAAATTTGCACAAAATTCTGTGAGAGGGAATTCCCACGCGAGCCTGGAAAGAATTTGGGCAAACGTCGGTTATGTTGACTTTTCAATAAAGTGTTTTTTTGGCAATTAGTAATACAACCCTAAAAGTGACGATTATAATACTCACCTTATGATAATATCATAATACTCACTGCCTACGCATTCTTCTCACACGGCATGGCATTCTTCTCACTATTCGCACAGCATGTTAGAGTAATTTAGCAATTGCTCTTTAGTGCTTAAGTTTCACTTAGGCAGTTTCTTTAGTCTTAGGGAAGTTTCTATTTCCTAGCAGTTGCCCTTTTAGGGTTTCGACATCCTTTATAAGGATTGTCATCTTTGTATTTCATAAGGAGTTTGTAAATCATTTCATTGTTGAATATAGAATATCATTTCTGTCAACATGGTTTTTCATTCTCTGGCCTATCGGCCGCCATAGCTTCGGATCCTTCTATCCTTTTTCTGTCTTCTTCTTCTGTGTAACAGCTTTGCATGCAGGTGATCTTGGTTGCATTGCGTTTTAGCAATCTCAACATGGTATCAGAGCCATCTTGCTGCCGGCTGTTCGAGTTCTTGTGAAGCGTTCGAGGGTTTGGTTCTTTCTGTGGCTTTTCCGGCTTTTGTCTCTGGTTCTGGGGGGGTCTCTCTTTTTCGGAGCTGTTTGAGCCGAAAAGGACTCCACCATTGCGTCCAGAAGGCTCGGGAGAGTCGAAATCACATAAAAGTTCGACC
>MU227352.1:747025-776365 GCA_018584345.1 Thuja plicata
AATGGCCACCATAGATCCTTCTGATAGAGATAGTCCTCCATTTGCATCTTCCATAACTGGAAGTTCTGCCCATTAAACTTATCAACCTTTAGCCTACCCTCGTCTGCCATTTCTCCCACTTAACTGAAAGACTCTCCCACTAACTTGTGAGACCTACTTCAGAGAATAGATGAAAGAACGAATGAAAAAACCTCGCTATGATACCACTTGTTAGAATAATAAGCAGAATAATGAAAATATAAACACGGAAGAGAACACAAATGAATCAGAGATTTAACGTGGTTCACCCAATCCCTGGGCTATGTCCACCAACAGCGAGTCCAATATTTTTATTATTATCCAGCGATTACAATATGAAACCTGCAACTCAATACCATCACAAGAAGCTACGAAAATCCCTCATATAATGAAATCTTGAATCCCTAAGACCTTTTCACAAGCATATTTGACCTAACCTAATTAGGGAAAAAATACTCTGACTAATAGCAAATCAATGCTTTGCCCCTTGACCCCGAGCTTGGGGCCGATAAAGATATGTCTGGGGGGAAACTGCGTCGAAAGAAACTGAGTCTGATTAGGCTCCACATACATAACAATGTGAACTATGTACATCAAGGGTCTTATCTTTTATCACATCAATCCTATGTCCTAGCACCTTTCTCAGGACCTTGTACTCTGCTTCTTTCTTTATTTTATCAGTGTCCTCACTGATGTGCATATGTTCTGATACCATAGTTTGGGCTATTTCCCCTGCCTTCTCTGTTTGGTTTCTAACTTCAGCAGGAGTAATGGTTGCTTTCTTATATTTCTCCAACTATTCTTTTAGGCCATTTATGGTCTCTTTAAGTAAATAAAACCTTTTCAAAGCATGTTCATATTCATGCCTCACCTTAACATTTTCTTTGAAGGATCTGGCCAATTGGGTCTCTAAATCTTCAACCTTTGCAACATTCATGAATGATACATGATGCAATTGGTTGGCCACTTCTGACCCTTTTGTGTCTTTGAACTTCCATATCAATTTAGTGCCCTCTGTTATGTTCTGTACATCCATTAGCCTGGGCTTTTGTGATGCTGGGGCAACACTCCAAATTGCAAGTGTTTTGTTGTCTAAATGGAAACCAGATCCCCTTTGTAGTCCCCCTTCTCCAAATTCTTCGTGTCCTACAGAATTGTCATGTCTCTTTATTTGATCAATTAAGAAAGAAGATTCCAAATCCCAATCAGTGATGAACAACATTCCACTTCTTTTCATCAGATCCCTAGCCTCCTCTATAGTCACGGTTTCACTGTCAGGATCATAGGATTGGAGTTTCTCTGTTAGTTCAGCCTTCTTATCTTCTGATTCATCTTGATTCAAGGCTAATGTCAGTTCACTCTATTTTATTTTAAACAAAAAACTTTTAAATTCTCTGGACTTGATAAAGTCTTCATCTTTCAAAAATTTAGCTTCCTGTATGATTCTATCATCAATCATTTTTATAGCTAGCTGAGTGTCATCTATCCTTTCTCCTTGAACCTGAGAACTGAGAAAATTATGTCTTAAGTCAGCAAAATACTGACTAGTACCAGGGATAATTTGCTTGCTTTTCTCCTTCACATGTGGCGGAATACTTTGAATTCTTCACCTTTTGGTAGGTCTTTCTAGAAAAGAAGTAGAAGGGTCTTGCCCCTCATCTATTTCCATTGCACCTTCTCCCAACACTGCTTCCTCCTCAATGTCCCCAGGATTCACCTTGTATTCTTCAGCAGCAGGAAGATCGAGAATTTTTGACATTATATCATCATAATCATCTAAATATTTATCAATCATAGGAATGTACTTTTCCTCTGCATGAAATCCAGGGAAGGAAGGGTTAGTTTTCCTAAACTCCGCCTCCACTCTTAGTATATCCTTCCATTTCCTTATTCTTTCTTTCGCTTCATTTTCATCCAAAATGTTCCTAATCAAATGTTCTTCCATCATGGGTTGATTTTGAGGCATTGGATGGTTTCTCATAGTCCTCAAGGTCCGCCTCATAAAATCTTCTGGATCATAAACCCTTTCCTACCCAGAAGGTAACCTATAATGCCTAAGGAAATCATGAATAGGGTCTAGGGCATTCCTCCCTACAGTGAAGTCTCCTATCTGCCATGTTCTTGGCAATAGGGTCCCCTTATGTTTTCCAACTAGGTATTCTCTCTCCACCATGATCAATTGCCATAAAAACTCAATGGTACCCAACCTCTCAGGAATAAATTTAGGTAGTATGTGGGGTGGTTGGGGACATCCATAAATTCTCATAATAGAAAAACTGTCAAACAAGAAAACATCACCCCAATTGTGTTGTACAGGGGAGTTTCTAATAGCACCCTTTGGCCTAATTAATATTCTAATAAGGGAAGGAACCCTTTATTGATGCACTCCTAACAAATTAAAAATAGGAGAACAAAAATATTTGTAGAATGAAATCGAATTTGAATAATAATAAGATTTATCCCATAACCTGGTCCAAAGCTGCACTGACAGGGTTTCTCCATATTCCTCAGTGGCATTGATGAAGTCTGGGTTGATATGGCCAATGTTGTGATACAAGATGAGATGCATCAGGATGGAGTAATTCTTGAAGTTCAAATCTTTTAGGCTCTCCTTGGCCACCACTATTTGTGTATGAATTTGATCAATTATGTAGCCAACATAATCAAACTCCTTGTTTATGTACATGTCTTGGACATCAGATGCCATCACCAAGATATTGGGCATCACAGTAAGTTCTCCATCCATCCCCAAAACCTTGTGCAACCCATAGATAGTATTCTTGAAAAACCCCCATAATAGGTCAACATCATATGGTGGTGGCACCTTCTTGGGTAAAAGTCCATCTTCCTTCTTCTCCTTGGGAACAAATTTAGGTAATATCTCGCCCTTGTAATAATTTGATTGTCTGTGAAATATGACATCTTCGGCCTCCAAATCTATATCCACTCATGGCCCATGTTAGACCAAACACCCGATTGAATGAGGCTTTGTCAAGCATGCATAATGTTGACTAGTCCTTTCTTCTAAAAACTTGTGTTATAGGGTCATATGCTTGAATAAGTGCCTTCATCAGATTGATGTCAACAAAAAATTCAGGGAAAATTAATTTTCCCAAATTTCTCTCCCAAGGGTTGCACACAGGCGGTTCCGTAACCCTATTTTTGTAGAAAAAATTAAAGAGCTCATAGCCTGAAGTGTTAGGGCATATTGCATCTCTGCAGAAGTTGTATGGATCCCTCCATACCTGATCATTTGAAGTTCCTAGAAATAATTTTATCCATTCTTCAGGAAACACTACAGGTTTATTTGTGTTTGTCGAGGCTTTTTGTGTTGTCACTTCAAAAATATCAGGTGACCCTTTCTCAGTCATTTATCTGTATCAGACTGCTGAAAATTATGAAAGCTCTATGAAATTATGAATGTTATTTCTAGAAATGCTACTGAGAACTCACTGGAAATGCTTTGGTGTTCTGAATGTTGTGTTAATGGTAACTTATCCCTTGCTCTATATTGTTTTAATATCCAAGCCCGCGTACCGTTCCATAAAATCCCCACACATGGATTTGGGCAAAATCATAAAAACATCTCTTTCAATTCAATTTTCCATAATATAAATTCCACGCATCTTTTGTTTATAAAAAAATGTATTATTGCATAGGCTAATCTAACAAATTAAATCAAGGAAGATCCTCATATTTCAACCTTGAGAAGTCACGCAAAGCATAAAATGTCGGTTCTCATCTTCGCAACCGCTAAGCTCATACCTTTCTTAACCATGAGAAATTGTGCAATGTGTATGATATTCAATGTTTATTTTCTCAACTTCAGAGCCTTTATAACCTTTCTGTCATTTACCCTTGAGAAGTCACATGACGGTTATCTCAGCATCTTCTCAACTTCTCAACGGTTTGAAATAACCTTTGCGAAGCTACGGTAGGCCTCTTCGTGACTTCTCAACATCATTTTCTTCTTTCCTTTCCCAGTTGAGAAGTATCGCTGGCCCTCTTCACATTAATTGATAAATTGATGTAGGAGCATCCTGGGGTAGTTGGCAATCTTGCTCAACCAAAATATGTTTTCTTTTGTTCTTTAGCTTGTTTGGAGACTACTGGGTGAATTTCTCAGTATCCCTGTTGCTCGGGTACTCTTTCTGTCTTGCTTTACCGACAAATCTTGGTGGTCGTTGGCTGCTCGGTGTTCCTTTTACCAAGTTGGTTTCTATTGCTTGGTTATGCTTTCACAGAGTTGGTTTTCTGTGGCTTGGGTATGTTCTTACCAAGTCATCCTTGTTGCTCGGGTATCATCTTACTGAATGGTTGTTGTTGCTCGGCGATGCTCTTCCCAAGTTGTTTATCCTGATCTGGACGACTTCTACATTTAATTTTCGTGGTGTAATTACTGTGGGGTCTCTCTTTGGATTGTGCGTGGACCTAAATCTGTCTTGATGTATTTTGTTATTAATTGCAGCCGAATGGTGCATTTAATATTTGTTCATTGTAGAGTGTATGGCAGACTAGGTCATTTAATTATTGTTTACAAGCCAACTTGTGGCTGTGTTGTATAAAAGGGAGTCTAGGTGATGTTTAGACGACATGAAGGAGGATGAGAAGATAGTTAGAGGATAGCAGAGTAAGCTAATGAGCTGAAAGTTTGTAAGTTGTTGCAGATAGTTGTAAGTGGGTAGACAGACTACAGATTGCTTGGTGGCTTGCGAGCACAAGTTTAGATATGGTTTCTTCCACTTAGCTATAGGGTAGATGGATAAGGTTGGATCCTGTGAGATCTTGTTGAATCTATTGATGTAATTGGCCCTAACCGGGAAGGCCTTACAACTCGACATGTTGCATGTAAATGGAATTATGAAATAATATAAATTTGATATTGAAATATCTTGTGTTGTGTTGTTTCCGCCGTGTTCTTGTTGTTGGCTGTAAGTTTGGACAGTCCCTTATTGGATCCTCTGACCTTGACTGCATCAAGTGGTATCAGAGCTAGTTTGTTTCTTATGGTTGATCTTGTTGATGAGAACCTAGTTGAGCTACTGGATCATTTCTTGTGGAGCATAGGGTTTTCAAGGATCTGGAGTGATGCCTCTGAGAAGATTGGACCCTAGGGAGATTGCAGATCTTTCTGAGGAGGTGGAAGCGAGGATAAAAAAAAGATTCAGATCTGAGATGGCGGCAATGAAAAATGAAATCATATAAGGTATCAAAAATGTTGGATTGCATAGAGGTCCAAGAATGGATGATGGTTATGAGGAAGCTGCTGAAGATTTTGAAGTTACTGGATCTAGTGGAGATGACAGAGCCGATCAAATAGAGAGGTCTAGAGGAGACAGATATGATCAGTTGCAGAGATCTGGAGCTCGGTTAAGTACAAACTATCGAATGGAGGTTTCTAATTTTTCAGGTACATTGAGACCCGAGGATCTGATTGATTGGATTGGTGAGTTAGAGGACTACTTAGAGCTGGAATCCATTGAAGATCCACTTAGAGTGAGGTTGGCACAAACTAAGTTGAAGGGACATGCTGCTTTATGGTGGAAAGAGTTGCAGAGGGACCGAGAAGAAGAAGGTGAGATGAAGATCAATCGGTGGAGGTTGATGGTGACAAAGCTAAAGGCTAACTTCATTCCTGCTGACTATGAGTTGAGTTGTTTAAGAAGTTACAGAATCTGAAATAGAAGGAGATGAGTGTGGAAGATTATACCGAGGAGTTTTACAAATTGACTATTCGGTCTGGACATAGAGAACTTTCTAAAGAAAAGGTGGCAAGGTATGTTAATATTTTTAAATTCAATATCCAGGATGATATTGGTATGCTGAAGACTGACTCTATAGAAGATGCTTATCAATATGCATTGAAGGTAGAAGATAAGTTGAAGAGAAGACATTACCGTAATTCCTGAGGGAAAGAGAATTCAAAGCAGTCGGCAAAAGATAAACCAAAAGTTGAAGATGAACCAAAACTTGTGGAACTGAGGAAAAATACAGGTAGAGGTGTATTCAGAGGTACTTTCTACAACTGTGGTGAAGAAGGACATTGATCATTTGAATGTCCCCGTGCAGATAAGAAGGTTGGTAGTCACCGAAATGCTATGGTGGATGAGGTTGCTGAGAATGAACATGAGGTGGAGGGTGTGAATCTTTTTCTTAGAAGAACTTTTCTGCCCTTGAAGCAAGCTGATTCTTGTCAGAGGAAGAACTTGTTCAGGACTATGTGCAAGTTTGGTGGTAAACGTTGTAAGGTGATTGTTGATGGAGGAAGTACTGACAACCTAATTGCTGGGGAGATGGTCCAGAAACTTGGTTTGAAAAGGTTGAGGCATCCTTGTCCTTATAGGATAAGTTGGTTACAAAATGGTCATGCAATAGAGGTGAAAGAGTAGTGCATGGTGAGTTTTTACATTTGTACCTATAGAGATTAAGTATTATGTGACATTATGGAGATGAGTTCTTGTCATATTTTACTCAGTAGACCTTGACAGTATGATAGAGAGGCTATTCATGATTGTAAAAGAAATTCATTTTCTATACTGAAGGATGGGCAAAAGTCTATTTTGATTCCTTTGAAGAATGCAGAGCTTGGGAGGAGGAACTTGAGCATTGGTAGAAAATATGAAGTGGTTGCAGTGGATGGTGCAGGCATGAGTGTGGAGAAATATGAAGATAAATAAGAAAGTACTAGTGGTAAGGGGAAGGAGAAGAAGAACCAAGGGAAGAGTGTGTTGGTTGAGGACTTGGAATCCATGTATATCAAGAACTAGTTTGGGATCTGTGTTGAATCCCAACAGATGTTCATCCAGCTTCTGAGAACATCTTTTCGTACCTGGGGTGTCTGATGCAGGAGCATCTTGGGGTAGTTGGCAATCCTAATCAACCAAAATATGTTTTCTTTTGTTCTTTAGCTTGTTTGGAGACTGCTCAGTGAAGTGCTTAGTATCCCTATTGCTCGGGTGGTCTTTCTATCTTGCTTTACCGACAGGTCTCAATGTTTGTTGGTTGCTCGGTGTTCCTTTCACCAAGTTGGTTTCTGTTGCTCGGTTATGGTTTCACCGAGTTGGTTTTCTATGGCTTGGGTATGTTCTTACCGAGTCATCCCTGTTGCTCGGGTATCATCTTACCGAGTGGTTGTTGTTGCTCGGTGATGCTCTTCCCAAGTTGTTTATCCTGATCTGGCTGACTTCTACATTTAATTTCTGTGGTGTAATTAATGTGGGGTCTCTCTTTGGATCGTGTGTAGACCTAAATCTGGATTGATGTATTTTTCTATGTATTTTTTTATTAATTGCAGCTGACTGGTGCATTTAACATTTGTTCATTATAGAGTGTATGGCCGACTGGGTCATTTAATTATTGTTTACAAGCTGACTTGTGGCTGTGTTGTATAAAAGGGAGTCTAGGTGATGTTTAGACGACATGAAGGAGGATGTGAAGATAGTTAGAGGATAGTAAAGTAAGCTAATGAGCTGAAAGTTTGTAAGTTGTTGCAGATAGTTGTAAGTGGGTATACAGATACTGTAGATTGCTTGGTGGCTTGCGAGCACAAGTTCAAATATGGTTTTTTCCACTTAGCTATAGGGTAGATGGATAAGGTTGGATCCTGCGAGATCTTGTTGAATATGTTGATGTAATTGGCCCTAACCGGGAAGGCCTTACAGCCCGACATGTTGCATGTAATTGGAATTCTAAAATAATATAAAATTGATATTGAAATATCTTGTGTTGTGTTGTTTCCGCTATGTGTTCTTGTTGTTGGATGCAAGTTTGGACAGTCTTTTATTGGATTCTCCGAACTTGACTGCATCATAAATGCTCAACTTTGGAACAATGATTCTTCTCATGATAAAAAGACTCGAGAACTGATGGAAAGACTCATTTCACAACTTCTCGACATGAAAATCTATAGGATGCGACTACTCGGCATGATTAATGATGTAAAATTTTTTACTTGATATGTTGAGCATAACATTTATTTGAGACTTTAGAACCGCTAACATATAACATTGTCATAGCATTGAGATGTTGAGCAACCCTAATGCACGACTTCGTGACTTGAAACACGACTTCCCCAGACGACTTGAGAAGTAACACATAACTATATTCGCGACTTGGCAACATCAAAATAAGGCTTTAAGCATGAATTCTCGATGATGAGCAAATGCAATTTAACACACACAAACATTTAAGCACTAATATTACTTAAAACTTATGTTATAACTATCTTACTTAATAAATTATATTATTAAAAATATAAGTGGTTCTTGTTAAATTGTCAAGTGGCACTATACAGACTCTTAGGAGTCAGGGCTGAGCTGGCATCCTTTATGAGCTAAAATTTCCATTAATATCAAATCCTGTATAGATTTTAGGAGTCAAGACTGAGCTGGTAACCTTTATGAGCTAATCTTCTGCACAAATTATGGGTGTTAAATAGGTAAGATAGGCTTTAGGATTGTGCATTCACTTCATAGTTGATCAAAAAATAGAATGGATACACCAATTAAGATGAAGGTTGGGAAGAGAGAAATCTCTTTCTTGGGTGAGATTACAGAGCAGAAGCTACTTAAAATCATGAAGGTTAAACATAGTTTAATCTTTAGAGCGATTATGAATATTGTGGGAGAGGAGTTTTCAAAGATTGAAGACCGCCCAAAGAACAATATTGAGGTAATAGCCAAGTTTGTTGCTACTATTTTACACATTGACAGAGATAAAGCAACAATAAGTGAGTTATGTTCTAGTCTGTTCAAGAAATATTTGCTGGAAGAACTAGACTTGGTATTGAACAATATTGATGATAGCTTATGTATTCCCATGCGCAATGAATATGGTATTAGAGATAAATTGATTCAGGTATATCCTATCCTTGTGATGAAAGATCCCAAAATGTTTGAGGAAAAACGCCCAGCAATTAAGTGGAACTAGATGTTTCTGCTTAATATAATGCATGTGAGGGTTTGTGAGGAATGGAAGGGGCTTGAGTGGTTTCTTACAGAGGATGAAGTTTATAAAAGTGATGAGGAGAATGGAAGGGATGAAGAAAAGAAATGTGGAAATGAAGATTCCTATGATCACGAACAGAACTCGAGATGACTCAAGTACTAGATGCTAGGTTTTGTTATAAACTATGTTTTGTTTTTTGCAACCCATTAAGATAAGGAATGAAAAAGTTAGATATGATAATACTCTGTTAAAGCTATATAGAATTTATTAGTAAGCATAATAGATGACAAATATAGTAGTTATTAAGAATACTTTGGAAGAAATTACTGTATATGGGTGCATATATATAGGATGGTTTATGAATTATGGTAGATAAAATTATGGGTATTTACGAGACTTTAGTTTTAAAGAACAAGAGTATACACAACAATAGTAAGAATTGAGTACATAAACATAAAAGCTTTCAGGACAAGGATATGTTTTTTGTAGAATAAAAGATTAAGATGAAAGATGATAGAGTTCTTTTAAGTTGATTACCATGAATCTTGAGTTTTGTAAATATGTTAGACTAGATTAATATCTCATTTAGGTTTTTTTTTTTTTTTTTCCATTTTTTAGTCTATTATTATAAGATGATTGTAGGATGGCAATTTTTTCAGATTACCTTTTCCCCTTAATATTAAGTTTCCAAAAATTCTGGAATCTTGTGATTCTAGGAAAGGTAAAAAGAGGATACCATCTTTTGTCATTTATTTAAGTAATGTTTTTATTCAAAGATCTTATTTTCATTAATGGATACAAAGGATGGTATCCAATAGTGAAATTAGAAAGTAACATTTGGTGAGTAATCATCAATAGGCTTAGATACTTTCTATTTTGATAAATACATAATTTTGTGATTCACTATGTCTTTCATGATACTAGATATAAGTATGTATGTTGAGGAAGGTCTTTTTTAGTTTTATGATTGAAAGAAGATTGATGGCTCTATGATAGGAAATCTAACTCCTATTAAGTTTAATATAAATAATCAAATAGTGAATGTCAGTCATTTGACTAATCTTGTATGGAAAGGCAACTAACACTGAGCTCTCAGAACTAATCTAGATAGGACAGTATAGAATTGGTTTTTGTATTGTCATGGTTTTGACAGGTACAAGTACGTAGGGGAAGATTACAACTTATAGGGAAAAGAGAAAAAGGCCAAAATCAATATGAGAGTTTGGGAGACAATTTTCCCAGTAAAAATGTAAAACAAATTAGACTGAAATTTGATTATTGTAATATGAAAGATTGAGATTTGTAACATGAAAGAATGTCATCTGTAATAAGGCTGAATGCCATTTTGTAGACTTGTTTAGTATGTAGGTTTTTTCTTTTTGGGCTACAACCAGAGGTTTTCTTACTAGTTCTTTCCTGCCAGTATGCCCTTTTGAACCAGGTTTTGTAAACTTCTTACATTCAATTAATAAAATATCAGCCAATGGCCCATTAAACTAATATAGAAAATGGTCTAGTGTTATTTATTTTTATTGTTTGATGTTTCACATGAGTAATAAAGATCAAGAGGATAACATTAGAAATATATTATATAATTTATTAATTGAAGTGTTAAAACTGGTTCTTACATTTGCATTAATGCATAGGCTAAACTAAAAAATTAAATCAAGGAAGATATATAAAATTAAAAAATTTATTCAATAGATCCTCATATTTTAACCTTGAGAAGTCACACAAAGCATAAAATATCAGTTCTCATCTTCGCAAATACTAAGCTCATACCTTTCTTAACCATGAGAAGTTGCACAATGTGCATGATATTCAATGTTCATTTTCTCAACTTCGGAGCCTTTATAACCTTTCTGTCATTTACCCTTGAGAAGTCACGTGACAGTTATCTCAACATCTTCTCAACTTCTGAATGGATTGAAATAACCTTTGCAAAGTTGCGCTAGGACTCTTCGTGACTTCTCAACATTATTTGCTTCTTTCTCTTTCTAGTTGAGAAGTGCGACTTCACATTAATTGTTAAATGCTCAACTTTAGAACAATGATTCTTCTCGTGATAAAAAGACTCGAGAACTGACAAAAAGACTCATTCCACAACTTCTCAACATGAAAACCTAAAGGATGCGACCGCTCAACATGATTATTGATGTAACATTTTATACTTGAGATGTTGCGCATAACATTTATTCGAGACTTCAGAACTGCTAACCTATAACATTGACATAGCATTGAGATGTTGAGAAACCCTAATGCGTGACTTCATAACTTGAAAGAAAAATTCCCCAAATGACTTGAGAAGTAACACATAACTATATTTGTGACTTCGCGACTTGAAAATAGGGCTTTAAGCATGAATTCCCGATGATGAGCAAATGTGATTTAACACACACATACATTATAACACACAAATTTGACCAGAACCATAAAAGTAGAGTTTCAACTTTACAGTTTACTAATAATTCAAGAAACATGTCTCACTACTGATAATATAATATGAAATATGTCTTCGTTCTGAATGAGTATGACAATTTATAGGAAATTTAGAATTCATTATACTTCAAATTTCAATACAATAACAAGTTACAAAAATTATGAACAATAGTTTTGGAAATTGAAAATGTAATATGAGTCAAGATTCAAGAAGTACAATATATGAAGTATCTCTATAAAATTTATTAAGTATACTATAAATACGTATTAATGAATGCTAAATGATCACTTCATTGACTCAGTGATCAGTCTGACGCTTCTATATCCCACATGGAATCCAACTCCTGAAATTGACTAGTAGTAATATGTTCCTCTTCATTCTAAGTCGGGTATTCAAAATCAAAAAATTCTTCATCTTCATTCTGAGTATGGGACCGAGATCCATCATTTTTCTCAAAACTAGTAGTAGTACCACCAAGTTTTGAAGTTTTGCAAAACACTTGTCTTTCACACATGGAATTCCAAATTGCCAATTCCCTATCGTAAGGAAAATCTTTAACATTGTACTGAGTTACAAACAACCTCAAGCAAGTTTCCAAATTTTTGTCTAGTTTGTTTTCTGATCTTTTATGTCAAAAACCCCAATGCACTGAAAACTCTTTCATCTTCCACCGACCCCGGTATCACTATTTGACATAAATCAACAAGTTTGAAATATTGTGATATTGAATCACACAATACTTCACTTCGTTCTATCCTTTTCCAAAGCCTGGTTATTGCACTGGGTTCAAATGTACTCTCCAAGTTTTTCAACCGCAATTTCATACAAGATGCAAATTGTCTACATTATTTTTTAAGATTAGTTGAATCTAAAATTCCTTCAATTGGTTGTTCATTGCAATCAACATGTTTTGAAAACACTCTCATTGATTTGTTTATGAAAGATATGTGCATCAGTTTGTGTATCTCTGAATTTTTTCCAAAAATGAGGAAACAAACAACCCATGGCTTCAAGAATTTATTCTCGAGAGAATCTTTCACGAACTCAGTTGAAAGTTGGTAGAAAATTGACTTCAAATTATGACTAACAGATTTAACAATCTTGTCAAAATCTACCTTTTTAACTGGAAGTAGTCTGCCTCACTTTCCTATCTTAGATTAGTGCATTGGTATTTCATATCCTTTCACAAACACACATAAATCATTTTTTGCATTGAAATGTAAAAAATTCTCAGCATGATTCAAATCTGTAATTATCTGCTACCTGAAAAAATTTGGTCTTTGAAGTGCTGTGATATCTGAATATGGAGCATCTAAGGCATTGCGTGTCATTCTACATAAACTACTATACTCATGGATATACATAGTTCTATCTTGGGATTTCTTAATAAGTTTGTTCATTAAATCCATCATGGGGAGAAGACTAGATAAAGTTAACAGAGTCTGTATATCACTTAACTTATGTAACAGATAATGAGATTTGTCTACTGTGAGGCATTGCTCATATATTAGTCCTATCAAGGATTGATATTCTGTTAGAACTCGTTCTACTAGTCCATGCAAAGAGATCCATCTGGTCTCAACATCCTTGAGAAGCTTGTTTCCCGGTGTTACTCCCTCTGCAAAATCTTAAATTCTGCAAAACATTTGGACTTTTGCAGAAGTAAGAGTATAGCTCACGGACTAGATCTTCAACCTTTGACACTGTACGAAAATTGCTTACAAATTTATATGCTAAAATCATTTGGTGGGACATGCAATGTATGCCAAGCATGTAAGGTGCAATAATAGTTTGTAATCTTGCACAAAGACCATTCCTTTGGCCCTACATTACTGCAGCTCCATCAGCTCCAACACACACTAACTTCTGACCAATTTTCAAATCATCCATACCATCAACTTCATTCAAAGCTTTCTTGACTTCAAAATATAAGTTTTCTTTTGTTGAATTGCCCCTCATTTTATGAACATAGGGAGGATGAGCTTGGAAGACATGTTCTTTTACTATATACACATGCATACAGACCCAAGCAGTGTTATCTACTGCAGTAACTTCATCTATGGATAATGAAATGAATTTGGATTGTTTTACTTTCTCCTATAAATTTTGGTTTTCCACCTTAGAAAGACAGTTTGACATTTCCCATCCAACATTTGTTGACTAATGTGATATAGGATAGTGAGGAAATTTCAGAAAAGATAATAAATTACCTTATTCTGAGAGGTCTCTCATAGGTCATCCTCTGGATAAAATATGAAAAAAAAAACTCATCTAAACGGTCTTTGCTAGGTTTTCTTCATTGGCTGCATGTTTAAACCCAACCTTGATTGGATTTACACTACTAGCAATTTCTTCCATTCTCTTGTTATGCTCTTCATATTCTATGAAATACTTAACATGAAGACATTCTTCCTTTGATTTCCATCTCACTACTAATATTTCTTATCCATATATGGTCTTTTTTTCATAAACCTTACCAATATACTTTTCTATAGTGTCAAGCTTTAGCTACAACTTCTCTCTTTTAGTTTTCTAGGTACAAATCTTGCACCTACATTTTGTTGGTTGTCCATCATTGTTTTGGATTGGTTCAATGAACCAGAACTTTTCTACCCAATCAACCTTAAAATTTCTTGTCATTTCCCACTCATGCCCCATTTTTACTTTCCTTTTTATTTTCTTCTTACCAACATCAATATTATCTTCATTGCTAGCATTTTCATCCAACTAGTTTTGCGTATCCCTTATAACATCTTCCATTGTACCACCATTGTTATCCTCATTTGATGCATTTTGTTTAAACTCAATGACAACCACATCTTTTGGTAGTGGTACTGGTGAGCTACTATGAAGGGCTTTTGCACTTTCAATTGTAGAAGTTGATGGAGCAGAAATGTTGCCAATTCCAAAGAAAGCCTTTATGGTAGTATCTCTAAGTTTTGGGCATTTTGATGGCCTCCCAATCCCCTCACTACCCTAAGGAGTCTTACCTTTGTCTACCCTTCCAATCCATTCATTTCCTTGAGGAGTCTTACCCTTTTCTACCCTTCCAATCCCTTCACTTCCCTGAGGATTCTTACCCTTGTCTACCATTCCAATCCCTTCAATGCCCCAAGGAGTCTTAGCCTTGTCAAATTCTAGGCTTGGCCTTTCATTTGCAATCCCTTCACTTCCTTGAGGAGTATCGGTCTTGCCCATGTATGACATGGAAATCCCTCCAATGTTATCACCACAATGATAAGTCTGATTCACAACCTCCCCTGACATCTCAATCCCTTCATCAGCTTGAGGATACTCAGGATAGTCACCCTTGTCCAACATGTTGACCTCTCAATAGTCACTAGGATTCTAGGAATTAAAATTAGTGGCAATACTGCGAAGTGTGCACAAATAATTGCTTATCTTGGTCCTTTATGCTTTCTCTGAAATGTTGAATCCTCTATTTATTGTTGCAAGATTATAATTTGTAAATCTGGCCCTTCAAAATTTTGTAATGGGACACGAATAGATTGTAACAAATCTGAAATTGTGTTTAAGTTTTTAAACTTTTAATTAACTGATTTGAATTTAT
Source organism: Thuja plicata (assembly GCA_018584345.1). Lineage (NCBI taxonomy): Eukaryota > Viridiplantae > Streptophyta > Pinopsida > Cupressales > Cupressaceae > Thuja > Thuja plicata. The sequence goes on from MU227352.1 coordinate 762,001, forward strand.
ATGAATCCATGATTCTAATTTCCATTTTTTGTGAATTCTTGGGCTTTTCAAAATACATTAACATCTTGATTTAAGTATGGTGAAAAATGTGCCAACATGTTCAATGCACATTGTAGGAATTAACAAATGGTTGGCAAAATAGGTCCCGATCAATATAACAATCTCGATGAATATAACGATCATCCACCAAGCAATGTAAATTTTTTAGGGTGAAATGGGCTGACTCATTCAATTCATAATTAATAACCATTGACGAAATAGGATATGCTCGACAGAGTTTTTGTAAAATATTGAACGAATCAAGAGGTCATTACAAGAACCATGTCGGACTAATTAAAGGTGAATATACCGGTCAACCACGTCAATCAAAAAAATCTTAATGGCGACTTGAAAGACTATTGACCCGTTAACATGTTAAAATTGGGCGATTTGGGCCACCGTGTATTGGGCATGATTCGCCAAAATGAAGTGTTAATATTCCCAAAATTTTCCAAAAGATAAATATTTGCCACTAAAAAACACTTTGATTCATAGTTAATAATCGTTGGTGAAATAGGATCTGCTCGACAGAGTTTTTGTAAAATATCAGACGAATTAAGAGGCCGTTACAAGAACCACATTGGACTGATTAAAGATGAATATACTGGCCAACCATGTCAAACAGGAAAATCTTAATGGCGATTCGAAAGACTATTGACCCGTTAGCATGTTAAAATTTGGCGATTTGGGCCACCGTGTATTAGGCATGATTCACCAAAAGGAAGTGTTAATATTCCTAGAATTTTCCAAAAGGTGGTTATTCGCCACTAAAAAACACTCTGGTTCTCTTATAACGTTCAGATATGTAAAATAAATCAAATAGAAGCCCTCTTAGTATTTATATGATATTGCCTACTTTTTTCTTCTCGATTGTGTCTTTGGATTTATATACATAGAAAGCATTACTAGCTTAAGGTAGATGATAGTACTATGGAATATTTTGAAAAATAACACATCTCTTAACCAATCCATGTTAATATCATTATCACCAAACATAGAAACATACCAAGAACATGTGTCTATTTTAATGTCTTTAACATCTATTAGAATTATACAAGGCCACCTACCTGAAACTGTTCTGAGTAGCTTGATGAAATTTGGGAAATCTTTAATGTTGAAGCATGTCCCAATGGTCAGCACTCAGTTTTGTGCTAAAAATCAATGAAAAAACCTAATTAGATAGCAATTTCTTGTAATCATGGTTTTGTGATGTGGTGGTGGATAGTAAATGCATTTCTCAAGATATTTTTTCGTAATTTAAATTTTGTTGAACATTGCAGCCAGGTAAATGGATGGAAAAAAATGGTTTCAATTGAGATTTTTAAAAAGATCATGAGATATTTTTAGGATTTTTCATATACTATTGAGGATGTTAGAAGACGTGCATGGATTTCTTAGCATTATCTCTATAAGTTAAATTGTCTTGTATCAAACTATATGTAGGATAAAGGTTTGCAAGGGGTTAAGGTAGAAATCTAATGGCTAGCAAGGTGGATGTGCTTAAATGCGATGATGTAGCTAGACCTACATCCACTATCCACCTCAAATTGTTTGACAATAATCTCCTTTAGAATGGTTGAAGAAATGCCTCACAGATTGGGATCCTAATGCCAAATATAAGAGTTTAGAGACATAATTACTTTTTAATCAGTTTTAGGGCAATGCAACTTATTATTAAATATCTTCGTGTCTTATTTTGATCTATATGTTTGTGTATTTTTAGTAATTTTTTAAATGACTATTAATTTAAAAAATTATACACCAGGTTTAGGATCTAGGAATTAGTAAGAGAGGGGTAATCCTTTAAGTTGTAGGTAAAGAGCCATAAAAGTCCATCTAAGAAAAGATCCAATGAGGAATAGAAACAATCAAAATGATATAAAATCCATATCCATTTATAATATATTATCCACAATAGTTTTAGACCAACTAAAAAAATACTTGAATTCACCTCAAATTGCTGAAACTAGTTGAAGTAGAACTCATAGAGCCAAACCCTGTAACCAAAGTATTTGTTTAATTCCTCATTATAAATCATAATGATCTATAAATGAAAGGGGGTCCAAGTCAAATTACACACATATAGTGCATCGTTTATGAATTGAGATACAATTTTCACAAAGAATATTTGAATTAGATGGAGCAACCTACATGGCTCCATTCGAACCCACATTGTTGTAACAATAAGAAATGCATGAATTGTCTTAGTTGGGGGTGTTACCTTTATATATTTCACAATTTCATGAACAATTGATTCACACAAAGGACCCCCAACATAAGGCAATTGATTCTGATAATCCATAAACAACATATCCTTACATCTTCCAATACCATACATAATAAATACTAACATTTAATATTTATATTAAAAAAGATATAACAATTTGTTCTGTACATTTTTCTTAACAAAAAACATAGTAGTTTCCTATTGGTAGGTGGGGCATGGTAACTCTATAGGCCATGCCATATTAGTGAGTCAACCTTATAAATTGCATCAAGCTTTTTCCTTGCAGAAATCTAGCTTTGGAATATAAGTAAAATTATAAAAAGGACACTTTCTAAAAGTTGTTGATCTTTAAATTTTCTATATATTTGAGGAGGAAATATGGCATAAGAAACCAAAAAGATACTATTCTTTTCTACTAGGGTCGAGCATTCTAGGCAAGTAAAGCAATGTGAACAATGATAGGTTCAACATTTTTGAGGTTTTGGGATGCAACATGGCCCAATGTATAGTGTGTAGGTCAAGACTAGGTTATTTTGCACAACTAAAATTATGAGCTCTTCCTTTGGTGACTAGCCTTTTGTCTAAGTCGGTCTAGGTGGATCCACTCCACTTTCTCCACCAAGTGTTTGTTTTATCTCTTTCTTTTCTTTTTCTTATAACTATGAAAAAAACATCAGGAAACATGAAACATGAAAATGAAAGCTAAGGGTAGGGAAACATGAAGCGTGAACAAGAAATCAGAGGGTTTGTTAAAATAAACCATTTAAGGCAGGAAATTGAATTGCCAAAAAATAGAAAATGGATATGGATAAATGCAAAAGAGTTTTAGGGTATTTTAAAGTGTAGACATGCTTTCTTTAAGTGGGAACATATAAAAAGAAAACAAACCCAAAAAGGAAAGAAGTTTATTCTCTGTTAAATATATAAGGACAACAAAAGTATAGAAGATTATACTACATATAGTTCCACATCCACACCTTTAGTCTTCAAGTCCCTAAATGCAAGAGTTTCTAAATGCCAAGGAAATATTAGTTGCTTTGTAATTCAAGGAAACCATTAGATTGTTTGGAAATAATGCACCATACCTAGTTACACCTAATTCAATTCTTACATAAACCACGAGATAAAAGCATGCATACAAGTCCATAGAATAACCATTATGAATAGATCAAATAGACAAGACACAAGATAACACAATATATACCCCGAGAAAATGCTCACGAGGGAAAAATTTAGCCTCTAAGAACATCCAAACTCTATCATATTATTCAGAAACAAAGCAATAAAAAGAACTAATAGAGTTACCACGAATACTTCTAAAAAATCAAGTCCTTCAACGTATCATCCATGTGTCCAAGCATGAGTCTACACATCTCATTCTATGCTTCACATATGCATTCCTTAGAAAGACTAAGTAATAACAACTCACACAACCAACCATCCTTAACCACTAAGCATGCACTTTCTTATGTAGAATCAAACTCACACAAATACAACCAAGTGGTAAAGTAAAATCATGTGACTCAAAACCATGAGTTCACAAAACCACTAGCCTCACATTTAATATTTGGTACTAAGATTTTACATTATTAATATTTCTTCCATATTAAATTAAATACATTTCCCCAATGTGAACCCCACACTAAATATATTTACCAATGTTATAAACAACATATAAAATGGATCCAAGAATGTTAACTTCTAATGATGGGCGTCAATCTAGCCCCCCCTAGATGAACCACACACATAATAATAGATATGATATTATAAACATTATGCAAGTTGTACAACACCTTATCCCAATAGAGATCTCAGTAGCAAATAAGACTTAAGTGGAGGATAGAATTTTTTTGAAACATGTTACAAGACTACAAGAAACTTTTTTGGTAGGAAAGTTTGGTGGAAAAAATAAAATCAGATTGGCATATCATGGAAGCTTCAGCAATAGAAAGCAAGAGTGAGGAAAATTCTAAAGCAAATTTAGGTGGGGTGCAAGCAACCTAGAAAATAGTCTACTAGGGGGAGATTTTGAAAGGAAATAAAAAAGAAGGTTTACCAAAAGAAGGCAAAACCTGAGTTCAAATTAGTAACAATCCCCTTAGAGTTAAAGAGGAAGCAAACACACATGTTGAAAATATGTAAGAAAGATAATTCACAAAAAGGAAAACTATACAAACAAATGTAATTGTTAGAGGGGTAATATATTATGGAAAAATGAAGACACTTTAAATCTCGTGACTTCTAAAAATACAAGTTTCTTTAGCAAGGAAAAATTTGCCAAGCAAGAAGAGGGATTTTTTTTGAAGAGAGGATTAGGCCTATAAAAGTGGTCATGGAAAGTGTGCATGAAAAACATATTTTAAGAAAAAAAAACTTTTGAGTGGCTCACGCTTCTTCCTAGACAAGGAAACACCTACTAGGAAACAATAGGAGAGAAGCGTAGAAGTGGAAAAATTAAGAACAACAAGAGATGAAGGAAAATAAGCATGGTTGTACAATGGAAAAGCATGGTTGTACAGTCATCGTTAGATATATATATATTTTTTTAAAAATATGTAGTCTTTTTATTAAAAACACAAAATTAAAAGGAAAAAAAAAGTTATTGGGGAGGTGGGGCCACCACCCCCCACCCCCTGGTGGTTCCCACTGAGGTATTGTCATAGGGTTGCGGGTCCATGGGGAGTGGGTCCCCCACACATTGCATGGGGTGATAATTTTTATTTGGAGTTTTTTTTTTCAATAAAAACTTTGTTATTAAAATTATGACTTTTATTATTAAATGTAATTTTTAATAATGTTTATGTTGCTATTGTTATGCCCTGTTTTTATATACTGATATTTATATGGGGAGGTCAGATTTGAGAAGAAAATGAAAAATATTTTATGGCATATGGGAAAAAATAAAAAATTATTAATTTTATGGGCATATATTGGCATACTATTTTGGAATCCTATTATTGCATTTGTGGCCTAGGAGGGTGTTTTCTTCCATGGAGCATAACTTGAGCATACGAAGTCAGAATTTGGACTTTGAATAGTCGACAGAGATCTCTTGAAGAGCTTATTTTGACTATGGTAACATTATGAGTTTATGACATAGTGTATCTTGGAGATTTGGATTTGATGTCATTGTATACCCAGTTTGTATCTCAGATTGGTTTCATGTTGACATGGTTACCAGTATTTGATTTGGATATGTATGTTTCCTTGTTGGGCCTACACATTGTGCAGTTGTGTAAGTGGTCTATACTTACGGGTTGCATATATGGCTTGGATATGGTTGTTTATGCCCATAGATATTTCATTATTGATGCATATTCAGATTGGTGGAATGGTTTTGTCACATGGTTTGCTGATTTATTTTCATGTAGAGGAAGAGGAGATGTTGTTACTAGGTACACTCTTGGTGGAGGATTATGGTTGACTATGTTTAGCTGACACATTGGACACATATTGAGAGTTGGATGTTTTTTTCATGGATGTTATCATGGAGCCATGTATATCTCTTATGTTTAGGGATTTTTGCATGACATGATTGGTTTTACGGGTACTTTGATTTACGATCATTTGATTGGATTCTTGATTTGGTTATGGAAGCATATCTTCTTGGTTGAGAATCATGGTTACTTTGGTTTCTTTTTTGGGATCTCATGATGCATGCTTTGGGTTCTTTGATGGTTTGAGATATTGGTTGATTCTAATCTTATAGGATGGTTTTATTATGATGTCATGGATAGCTTGTATACACTTTCAGTGGGAGCTTGTGACAGTGATGATGTGGCGGTGTAGGATTGGTTTCTGGTTTGTTTGTTGGCGGTTTTGTATCTTCTTGGTTTGGAGATCTTGGTTTCACTTGTTACTAAAATATCAATTGTGTGTGTCTGTAGACCTAGAGGATCTTCATGTAGGAGATGAATATCATGATGTCATGTGTGACTCGATACCATGGTTCAATGGGAGTTGTTGGTAGTGGTGTATCTAGTGTTTGCAGATGTTGGAGGATTACTTAGATCTTGTTGTTACAGAAGGGTCTTTCACATTTGTTGGTGCACTTGTATGTGGTGGTTATCTTCATGGTGATTGGAGATGGTTACATCTTGATGAATCATGGGGTCCTTGGTAGAGGTGTGGTTTATGCTTTCATTTGACATGTTATCCTTGTTGATATGAAGGTTTCATTATTATGTCATGGTACACTCTTGATCCGCATTTAGAATTTTGACATGTTATGGTATGTTATCTCTTTGTATGAGATGGTTTAGATCATGGATGTCATGCTTATGTTCCCAATTCCCTAGTTGGAAATTTGACATTGATCTTGGTTTAGTTTCTTGGTATTGAGTACATTGATAATTTTCTTGATACTTCATGATATTGTTGTGTTGCATTTGGAGTTTGGTATGGATTGATCGGTTACAGGTGCTCATGGATAGTTAGAGACAGAGATGATGTTGATTTCTCTTGTGTTTAGATATGTATGTGTTAAGATGGTTGATGGTTTCAACAGGAAGACCAAGGAACATTCACCTGGTATGGACTTGAGAGGAGAGTGTTCTTAAATTAGTCTTGGAGACTTGGATGTCTTGATGAGCATTATCATTCCCCACTCTTGGTCTACTCGACAATTTACTACTTGAGAGGTATAACCCATTGTTCCTTAAGGTGTATTATATTTATTCTTACATTTCATTGATATGGATCTTGAGCTATGGTGTGAGTTAGTTCTAGAGGATTCATTTGAGAGATGGTTTGGCATTGATGTCCTTGTGCATATGTTGTTGTTATGATATCATTATGCTTGAGTTTAGGAGATGGTTTTACTGGGCATATTCCTTGGATTAGGAATGGTTATGAGTTTGATATTCTTGTGAGAGGCTTACATCCATGATTGGTTATATGGTATGGTTTGGGTTTTGTTGTGGCTTCTTGTATGGGGTTTTATGAGGAGATCTTACTTGACACAATTGGCATTTATAGGTGTGTGTAGAAGGATATGATACACATTTGATTTACATGTTTCTCTTTGGTCTTGGCTATCTTCCTGGATGTTCAATTTCACTTACATTGGATTGGAGATTGGTTGGAGCTTTGTGATCACTGGTTTGTGTTCATGTGTGTCATGTGGGAGATGACATGGTTGTTCCTTTATCTCTTTCCTTTGTTGGTTGTGGATAACTTGGGAGAGTGTTGGAGACTAGGTGTGAGATTTGTTCTTGCAGGTTATTCATTTATATGTTGCATATTGTGGTGGATGACCTTGATACTACATGGTTACACTTCTATGAGATGTTTTTAGTGGATTAATTTCAGATTTGACATTACCTATGTAGTGGGAGATTGTAGGTGTGTATGTGGCATGTATTGCACTTGAGGCTTATGGTTGCATGTCACAGGTTGGATATGTTGATGTTGTGAGATTCACTTGATATGATTATATACCTTAGAGGTATGGATCATTGGATGGGTTAGCACTTGTTGTGGGTGCTATTTCAGCTATGGTTTTGACAACTACTAATACATGTGATTACCTTTAGACTGAGTGTTTGTGCTTTGGGATATCAGTTGGTATAGGATTTATGACTCATATGTGACATGTTGGGTGGATTCTATGTATGTCCAATGAAAGTGGAATAATAGGAGGTGAGACCATTCATGTATGAGATAGTGGACACTTTGATTTTGTTTCAGGTACCTGGATGGAGCTCATGGTGTACTTTGGTTCATGATAGTGTATGTGCTAGGAGGGAGTGTTCCCTTGGTCATTTATGTGGCTATGTATTGACCCTTATGCAATGTATACAACAAGTGGGAGATTGATGGGAAAATGGTGTTGTACACATTACATAATAATGTTTATTACGGTATTATGTAATGTTGCACCTAGATGGACATGCAACATGTAGAGATTCTCATAGAATATTCTTGATGAGTTGTATTGTAACATTGTAATATTATTTGATGTTATTATTTAATAGTGGGGAAATAAATTTAAAAAAGTACCCAATATTGAATGTGGGTCAATGGGGTTAGGTAGCACATGGTTTTATGTAATACCACTTGGTGGTTTTATGGGAGCTTATTTCTATAAAATCAACCACAAGGGTAGTTGTTGAGGTTAGATAAGTTAGCCACAGTAGCATTTGTGAAGGTTGGAGGCTTGGCATGGGATGTGTGGATTCATTCTTGTTCACATGGAGTGCTTGATTATGGCTAGGTATTTGAAGGCTTTCATGGTTTTATTTCAATGGTCATTTTCTAAATAATACATGGATGATGGATGCTTTTGGAGGCTGGGCCTTTCCCTCATGAGGGTTTTCGCAGGATATATCTTGTGTCACATTTTTGTGGGTATGTTGTCTATTCTCTTGCATGTGGATTCTAAGTGTTTTTTTGCATAATATCTATTATGGGTTATGTGGTTGGCTGCAATTTTCCTTATAGATAACATTTTTTATCTGATAGTAGGAAGGGAAGCAACATGGATTTTTTGGGAAAATAAAAATTAAGCCTCAATTTTGAGTCTTAAATGTCAAAATAAATAACAACCAAGGACCCCTTAGGCATTTAGGTTTTTATGTTGGAATCGTAGAGGATATTCGTTAAGAATGGAATTGGGGTTAGGACCTAGTGTTGAAGGTACAAATATAATTGTCCCACATAAACTCATGAGAATGAAGGTTGCAAGACTTCCATGTTTGAAGATTGCATGAAGTTGGTAGTTTTCAATAAGGAAGCATAGAATGAAAAATGGGATGTGAGTATAATGGTCATAGTGGAAGAAATATAGGGCATACCATTTAGTTGGAAATATAATGCACAAAAAATAATATAATTGGCTTAAAAGTGTTGAAATCAAAAACTACATAGGAATTGTAGTGTGTTATTTTTCTCCACAAATCTAAAAAAATTACAAAAATAATGGGCTAGAAAGAAAACACTGTTATGTAGACCTAAAAAAAGATACTATAGTGTATAATATTGAAGGAGAAGATCTCTTAGTGGGAGGTTTTAATGCCAAGTCTATAATGGACAAGCTATCATATCATTTGTTGCAAAGAGGATTGTTATCTCGTTTGGCTTATTAAAGAGATAAATCGCCAATGGTTAAGATGTTCGCATGACTAAATGGTTAGCAACCATTTGAGGGAGGAATTATTTTCACTATGTGGAACCTTTCACTTAATTATTTGTAATGATTTAGATAGGTGGAATAATTCTAAAAAATTGACATGCAATACCTAGAATGGCGCAATCATAGCTAGTTATGCAATTTGCTTTAGCAAAGATTGACTAAAAGAATAGAGCAAGTTATGATTGGAGAGAATATTTGGGATTTAAAACCAAACAAACCACTTAAGGTTTTCTTGGCAAGTGAAGGGGGAACTTGAAAATAAAACTCAATCTCCACGAAAACCTCCTTAAAGGGGAAAAATTATTTTGATATAAGAAAATTGTTTGATCTTCAATCAAGGCAACACTAGAAAAACTAATTAAGGTGAAAACTCATTCACAAGGTATTAATAGTTATGAGATAACAAATATAATTTAATGAGCTCTTGGGAAGTGTAAAATAACAAAAAATAAAAATAAAAATAAATCACTTTTTTATTAATGCTTGGTTTTATGAGGAATGTAGAGTTATAGAAAGTTCAAAGGAGCTAGGTATGTAGAGGATAAAATATCAAATTGTACAAGTAGATTTTTAGGAGGGGGGGGGGGGGGGGGGGGGGTGAATGGAATCATGAAAACAAGGTAGGCAGAGTTAATATACCTTAGGAAGAATGACCCAAAGTTCTCTTGGAAGGAGCTTCAATGAAGAAAGAAGCAAACTAAAAATAAAATTTCAGGTAGACAATGGTTATAGTTAGTCTCCGGAAGATGGATACAATGTCTAGTAGTTGTGTTCTACAACGTCTTTGTGTGTTTCAGAGCAGTATAGTATCAACAATGCACATATATTATATTATAGAAAAAGAATAGATTGGTTGAGAAGTATGTGTAAGGTATATCTAAAGGTCTTAGGTCTATTCTAGAGATTTGGAGATGATTATGGTTATGTGCACATAGAAATTGCTAAGTGTGACTGTTGCAATAAATAGTCTGGCATATTGGTTTATGTATTTTGCTCTGTATTGTGGTGCATCAACATATTTTGTCTTGCAGTTTGGATATGGTGTTGAGTCTTAACAGGTGTCATAAGATGCTACATACAAATTTTTATGTTTTATTTTTCTCCCTAGCGGAAGTTATGATGTTCTGAGTGTCTGTCTGATAGGAACAATGTATCTACTTGAAGGAATTATCTACATTCCTTCGATTTCATTTGTTTTGATGATGCAATTAGCTGATATGATTTTATGGAGGTCATGTGATGCTATGTAGAGCACAAATGAAAATTTTAGAGATTCACACTTTCATTTGTGATTGTTTGGCTAACATGCATTTGCAACTTCAACCTTTGTGGCCGATTGAAGACGTTTTGATGCTTTTCATAGAATGAAATGGTTTTGGTGATTAATTTGCTTTTGGAGGGTGTGCCAACTTGGTGTGATGCTTCACACACTTATTTTCCTTTCCACATGCATTGGAGGTGATGTGTGGAGCCAATGGTTCTTGAATTATTTGATGAATGATATTTTGAGTTTTAGTGAATACATATAGGTGGATATTCTTCAGAGATGATAAGATAAGTTGTGCATGAAGTGTATGGTGTATTGTGAAGTGTAGAAATGAATGTGAAAATATATAGAGAAAAAATTAGTTACAAGTGTTTGATCAATGAACTATTATCAATATTACAAAGAATGCATTTGTAATTAGTTCATTCAATTTAATCCATTGCAATCAGTATCATTGTATATTTCCCTAGTGGAATGATCTTTAGTACTTTGCAAGCCATTGTACCTTTCCCTAAGGCTACGTGCCTTAGTTTATTACAAGTAGTATTCAAGACTAGTGAGCTCCTTGGCCCGTGGCCTAAAATTTTGTAACCAGATTCTTATATAACATGTGTTATTCTCACCATGGTTTTTTCCATCTTGGGTTTTCCTTGTAATTTTTCCATGTAGAATTCTGGTGTTATGTGTGTTGTTTTTTATGTTTAAGTTGTTTACTTCTACACATAATTTATATAAGTGAATGACTAGTAATAAAAATTAAATTTTAAGTATATGTTGATTCACCCTGCTCCCTCTCAACATTCAAAAGTGTTCAACAATTGGTATTAGAGAAAGGTTCCCAGAGAAACATTCTAATAGTTGAGGTAGATTTGAGATTTGAACACCAAGTTTGAATCTAAGGAGGATTTGGATGCTATAGAGAAAAATGAATGCGACATTGATTCAGTAGTGGATCTTGAAGGAGAATTGAGATGTATACTTGATGAAATGGATGAATTTCAAGAAAAATAAAGAAAGCTAAAGGAAACATTGTTAATATAAAAAATAAGATTGAAGAAGGAAAAAAAAAACATTGACAATCTTGAAAAAAAGTTCCAAATCAAATCCAAAGAATGCTCAAGGCTTGAATAAGAAGTTTCTATGCTAAAGAAGGAATTGAAGGAAGAAAAATAATAAAGAAAGCCTACTAATTGCACTATTCTTGAGACTGAGATTGAAATGTTGAAATATGAATTGAAGGATGCAAAAGAGAAATATTGATACCTAAGAGGCTCGCGCCTAAATAGGGGTAGTAGGGAAGTTTTAGAGGTATGGGATCTGTTGCACCCTGTGAAAGTTTTAGCATTATGCTCTATGTTTTCATTGATGTTGTACAATAAGAAAAAAGATGGGTGGGGGGGGGGGGTTAATCCTATTTCCTATCGTACATTAGGAAGGAGAGATAACTCAATAGTCTTAGAAGGGTCCAAGATTTGAATGGGTTATCAAGATTCCTTCACTAATATGGAAAGATGATAGGGAGATATGAGAACTAAGATGAAATGGAGGAAATTATTGATTTTATATGCAAATAGATTGACAATAAACAAACAACTCTGTGTAGACAGTGGAAACATCAACGAGAAGATGGAACTAACTTGTGATTCGAGTTTGATGCAAGTTTGGAGGGAAGAGGTTGCTTGGGCTGACCTGTTCTGGGGAAGAGGTCACTTGGGTTGACCTGTTCCTTTCACTTTTGATTGAACTCAGTTGTTGACTGTCTGTGAGGTCCTCAACTTCCTATATTTAAGCCGATGTGAATGCTCCATGTACTTGCACATAGAAAAAGAGAAAATTATTGTGTATAGAGGGGTTTTCCTAGTCAAAATTGGGTTTGGAATCAACCTTGAATTGAAATGAAATAAATAAAAGTTTGTTGTTATATAGCGGAGGCTAGATCTAAAAAATGAAATGTATTATACCTTGGCAATGCAAATGATTCTTTGAATGTGATCAAGTATGTTGATGCAATAGATTTGACTTCACACCAAAAGCCAAAAGGAAATCATGAAAGACTAAACTTTTTGTAATGGATGTTTTAGTTTTCCACAATGCTTGATGGAGAGAGAGAAGAATGACTTGAAGAGTTGAAGACTTGAGTTCTTGAAGGAATTTGGATGCTTGAATGTTGTAGATGGATTCTCGTACTATGATATTCTTCCTTGATGGTTGAATCCTTTTCTTGGCCTTCAATAAGGGAAAGAAGCTTGATCCATGTAGAGGATTGTCTTGAAAACACCTTAGAATGCTTGAAATCTTGCTTAGGAATACTTGGATGCAAAATTGTAGAAGTGTTCTTGAAATATTGATTGTGTATATCCATATAAGGAGAGATATGTTTCTTTTATACCTTCCATAGCATTTTAGGGTTCAAAACTCAAAGGAGGTCAATATAAATACACAAATCTTTCTTAACCAATGAGACATGCCCCTGATTTGAATTTTTGTCAAAAACAAGGAAGAGGTCAGCTTGGGAAACCTCTTCCTTCCAAAAGGTGATGAAATTTGTTTTGGGAGGCAGAAATGTGGAGGAAAATCCATAAATTTAGGCGGTGCATGGTTGGAGTATCAGAAATAATTTTGAAAGATCATTCATGCTAAAATGGGGCCTATTTGAACATCTACTTATAGGTTATTACAATTTAGGACAATACATAATTAAACCTCTAGTGTGGCATTAATGTCAACTTGTTGAGGATGGAAAGTTGTTGAGGTTGTGACATTGATTGATGAAGAAGATTTAAAAGACTCTTTATTGCTAAATGATTGATGAAGAAGATTTAAAGTATGATGAATAATGCTTGACATTGAGTGTTTAGATATTCTAATGATTGTACTAATATAGTTCATGGTATATCCAGAAGATAGAAGTATGACGAGCAATAATATGCAGGAAAGAGAATTTGTAGACCTTATGTGAGAATGCTTTGGATTCCTTTGCATGGGATGATGATTACTTGTGACTCTGGCTATAATGACTAATTTCTGTGAATATTGGAAGTATCATTTTTTTCGGTCCCTAACTAATCATTTGACAATGATATGATGTGTTGTTTGGCTAGTAGCATGCTTGGCTATATGAAAGGATTAAACAAGATTAGAGAATGGTTTTCATTTATCCTTATTGGGATTTTAGGGTATCAGGCTTGGTGGACATGGTTAGATTGTTTCTACAATATTTTAGTTCAGATATCTTTTTATGGTTTACTCTGTAGGTGGAGATTTCTTGTCACAAGTGTTGCATTGTTGTTTGTCTTGGCTTCCTAGCCAACTCAACTATTTGTAGTGACTATATTTGAGTATTATTAATCTAGATATAGGTTAAGAAAAAATATTGAGAGGATTATAATTATTTTATCATGGTATTTTATGCTTCAGATGGTGTTATATGTTTCAAAGAGTGTTTTTGGGATGAACAATAACTTAATTTTAATATTTTTATACATGTTACCTTTGGGAGCAACTTTGGGGAATGTTGTGATGTGTGTGGATGAATTGTATTATTTGAGGAAGACCTTTTATGATGGATATGGGTCCCCTTTATCTCATGGGGTGGACCATATTAAGTATTTGTTCTCAAGATGACTGGCTTTAGATTAATAATGCTTATATATTTTATGGCCAACCTTGTTGATATTTTTGATGAGAATATATATATATA
>MU227352.1:776512-793026 GCA_018584345.1 Thuja plicata
CAAGTCACTATAGCAGATCAGGAGATCTTGTTTTCTTTCACAATATATTTTGGGAAGAAGTGAGTTATCTTTGTAGATTTGTGATGCATATTTTTTGTTCATATTATCTTGATGATTAGCTAGATCCTTGGCAGTGCACTTAAAATAGAAGGGACAATGAGCTCTTTGGTTTCTATCCTAAAACTTTGTAATTCATTATTTGTATATAGTGATTATATTTCTCACCATGGTTTTTCCACGTAAATCTAGTATTCATGTGTCTATATTATCACTACTATATTGTTTGCTAATGGGTAGTTGGATTAATAAATAATTACTAAGAATTGTGGCAGAATTATTAAGTTTTAATTTGTCCTAATTCACCCCCCCCTCTCACCACCCAGTAGTGTTCAACAATTGGTATCAGAGCAAGGTTCTTCTAGAAGAATCTTAACCACTTGAGGCAGATTAGATACAGGGGCATCATAGGGTGCCATTTTAGGTATTTTCTCATTTCTTGGTTTTTAGGTGTTTTTATTATAATAAGGTCCTTTGACACCATTTGGGATCATGTTTATCAATTTCAGAAATTTTGAGGTCAAGTTGTTACAAATTGTAAAAGTTGTCAGGCAATTTTGTCAAAGTTGTTGAAATTGTTATAATTATTAACAAAATGGTTAGTTTGTTGGTTGTAAAAATTGGAATTCATTTTAAAGGCATAAATATGGATTCCCAATTCAAAATCATGTGTTGGAGAAGTTTTGAATGAAAGAATTTTTTTTTGTGTCATTGCAAACTAGTTTTCTATGTTTTTTCATGTTAACAATCTTCTATTTTGAATGGTATAGTTATGTACGTTACAATATGAACCTAAAACCAATTGGATATGCAAGTAGAGAGTCTTATCTTTCTAATAATTTTTTTATGGTGAAATTTTGTGAATATTTGAATGAGTTAGAGCAATGTTTGTGCAAACAACCCTGGATCAAACCTAGGGTTACTAGTTTTGGGAGAAACTTCATAAATTTATTTTCCAATATTGGATCTTGATAAAAATTGGAGAGAGTTTTTAATTATGTTATCTTTAATCCAACTGAAGGTATTGGATTTTTTATTAATTTTGTGGAAGATATGGATGAATTTTCTTTTCATTTCATAGTAAAATAACCTTAAAAATCTAATGTCTTGAGGGTTTGATAGGATCTATACTTTGGGTGAGCATGGTTGGTTGGGAATCAATAGAATATGCTGCAAGAAAAATGAAATGTAAAGGAACTCATGCATCATGTTTTTTTCCTCATTGAATGCACACTAGGCTGCCATAATATTGTTTTCAATTTAAATTAGAATGCATTTAATCAATGTTTGAAATGAATCAGTATAAGAAAGTTGCCAGATGAATCAAAAGTATTTCTATCTCTACATCATTTTGGTATCAGAGCCTAAAAGGTCTGGGAAAATAAGTCTAAGAGACCAAAGATCCGGGGAAGGGAAGTTTTTAAAGTTTGTGTTTTGCTTTTGACAGATTGAAGTGAAGAACCTCAGTGCCAAATGACTAGGTAGGGAAGAAAAAGAAAGAAACCTAGGTGAGGTATCACAAGAAGAAAATCAAGAAAGGAGAAGAGATATAAATATGCAATGGAAAACTCAAAAGGAGAAGATGAAATACATTAAGATTTGGTTAGAAGTAGATTTTGATAGAAGAATGGAAGAATGTGAAGAATGTATTAAACTTGTAGTGCAAAAGTGTATTGAGGAAGAATACCAAGGAATAGTTGGGCATTGTCCAATGAGAAATAGGGTGATGTGACCCATAAAGATGATTATTTAGATAAGAAGAAGATAAAATATGACAGTAGCTAGAATGGATGAGTTTTAAGATATGATAAAAGGAAGGGTGCTAGAAGCATATGAAGAGACAAGAAAACCTTGTGTTTTTGAAAATAATAATTTGTGTGTGTGTTTGTTTGTAGTTGATGCTTTGATACAGAAGGATATAGCCCATCAAAACTATAGATGTTCACTTAAAGAAGTTGAGAACATGCATTCCAAAAATAATTTCCAACATGAGAAAAAATATATCAATGAAAGCAAGTATGAGTTGATACAATCTCATAACATGAAGAGGATGGCTGAATTGGGTCTTATAAAGGTAAAAATTAAAGTTATGGTATGCACCTATGTAATTAAATGGTCTTGAAACCATTGAGTATGAAGGTAAGATAGGAGATATTTCTTTAAGTAAGGGAATATTCAATTTCATTCAAGATTTTTATGAAGTCTCCAGACCTTATAAAATGACTAAAAAGTCTGATATGTAGTTTATAACAAGAAAAGGTCTTAAGTATGGTATGAAATCACTTGTCTTACCTCATGAAAGAGAAGGTCAAAGTGAAAGAGAAGAAGTACAGTACATTGAGTATCAAGATACGTAATATTCAAACAAGGATGATGAAAAAATAATGAATACCACATATTTACACATGAAGACAATCACATATGAAGAAAACATGGTGAAAGAAGATGAACTTCAAGAAGAAAAAGGGATGAAGATATCATTGGACAAGATGAAAAACTCACCTAAAGGAAAAAAAAAGTGCTCACATAAAGGAAGACACCATACAAAGGAGGAAGTTCTAAGATAAAATACAAAGGAGATTTTAAAATCATGTATGGATGACAGTTGCAGACCTCTATCCAAGTGGACTTGAATATTTTCTCTCTGGGGAGTATGATGTAGGGGCATCATAGGGTGTCATTTTGGGAATTTTTTCATTTATTGGTTTTTAGGTTGTTTAGGTTTTTTTTAAATTATATTAAGGTCCTTTTAGACCATTTGGGATCATGTTGATCCATTTTGGAAAGTTTGAGGTCAAGTTGTTACAAATTGTAAAAGTTGCACAAAAGTTGTCAAGCAACTTTGTCAAAGTTGTTAAAATTGTTATAATCATTAACAAAATGATTATTTTTTCTATTGTAAAAGTTGGATTTGGTTTTAAAGTAATAAATATGGTCACCTCCAATTTGAATTCATGTGTTGGAGAATTTTGGAATGAAATAAAACTTGTTTTGAGTCATCGCACACTAGTTTTCTATGATTTTTTTTCCTATTAACAGTCTGCTATTTTGAATGGTATGGTTATGTATGTTACAATATGAACCTAAAAAACATTGGATATGAAATTAGAGAGTCTTATATTTCTAATATTTTTTTGGGTGCAATTTCATAAATATTTGAATGAGTTAGATCAATTTTTGTGCAAACAGCCCTGGATTAGACCTAGGATTACCAGTTTTGGGAAAAACTTCATAACTTTATTTTCCACTGTTGGATTTTGATAAAAATTGGAGGGAGATTTTATAATTATATTATATTAAATAATAATTAATTTAATGGCTTAATTATTTATTTTGTGGAAGATATTGATGATTTTTGTTTTCATTTTCACAGTAAAATGACCTTAAAACTTTAGTATCTTGAGGGTTTGATAGGATCTATAATTTGGGTGAACATAATTAGTTGGAAATCAATAGAATATATTGTAAGAAGAATGAAAAATAAAGGAACTCTTGCATCATGCTAGTTTTCTCTCATTTAATGCACATTAGGATTCCATAATAATGTTTCCAATGTGGACTAGAATGCATTTTATCATTATTTGAAATGAGTCAGTATAAGAAATTTGTAAAGTGAATCCAAAGTATTTATTTCTCTACATCGAGATCCAAAATGGTTGGTGAAAAAAAAACCAAATCACCTAATTTATTTGAAATGAATTATGGTTTTTGAAAGGAGATAATGGAGTCTCACTTGGACTCTATGCCATATGGTGTACTTGATGCTATCAAAAAATACTATGCTCCTCTAGAATCAAGTACTCTTGCTAATCGAAGAAATTAAAGCCCATGATAAAAATGAAAGGGGAAGGAATTCAATTATTAGTAGTCTAGGTGAATTATAGCTGCTAAAATTCATGGGTTACAAATCCACATTTTGTTGGCGTTATGCGATTTTTGGAGATATGCAAAGCGGTCATGTGTGGATACATAATTGGTTGTACTTGATGGAAATGTATTTAGTTATCATGGTTACAGTGATCAGTAAGCATTGAACATGATTGATAAAAGGGAAGATCAACTAATTATGTTGACTGGTGTTCAAGAAGAACAATATCAAACATAGATTGTGGTAGCGGTCAAGTTGTGGAATGATTCAGATGGTGCGATCAGAGATACTACATGTATATGGTATGTTTGCACTAAATACAATTATCTAGACGTATATTTTAGATGACAAAAATATAAAGATTGATTAATATTTGATTGATGATAACAACCACTTATCAGAATTTGACCAGTGCCTAATCATGGGCCATAGAGTCAGAATAAAACATACATACACCAGGGATAATTAATTGAAATACAAATAAAACCTCAGATATAATGCCTTACAAACTATCTTCTCACCCTCATGCCCCTGTATCAAATTCCTGCATAAACCCTAACCCTTTGTAATTATTTGCAAGGTTTAGACCCTCCTTGAAAGCAACTCACAAATAATGATATAGTTACCTCATAACCAGTACATTTAAGATGCCTTACAAATTAAACATACAAGAGCTAATTGTAAATGCAAAAATACATCATTGGTATCAAAATGGAGATTCCATTGTATTTTTATTAATAAAATCCTGATCTCAATACATTCAAATTTATTCAGAACCAAAGCCTAGACACCATTCAGAAGTCTGCTTCACAGTCTTATTTTTTTACCATCCTTTACAATATGTTACAAAATGCTATATATAGCCAGCACTAGTCATCTTGGAATCCTTAAAGATCAAGGATGCAACAAGCTTTAGATGACTAGGCTAAAAGATAACATTTAAGAATACAATAAAAAAAATGACAAGTGGATAGAAGAACCACTTTTGTTAGAAGATATTCTAACTGATTCTTTGTCCTATGACCACATGGTGATTGCATTTTCCTTGTACTTGCTGGGGATATGCCATCTAGAACTCATTGTCTCTGATGTTGGTGATGCATGATATCCATTTTCAACTGCATCAACTACTTCATCTTTTCTACTGTTGATCTCCTTCCAAGTGACATGTTCTTTCTCTATTTCATCTGTCCAGAATGCAAAAAATGACCTGGCCTTGCCCACTATCTCAATGGTCTGAGGAAAAAGTAGGGTACTCTCTAAAGTTAGTATACTATTAGTTCTTACCGCTAATGCTTCACTCATTTTACGGTATCACAACCACTCATCTTTGATGTTCCCATTCTTCCTAAAGAGGTTTGGGAACATTTCATATTTATCCTGTGAATATTCTCTTTTTCAAATTCAGCACCTTTCTCATGACCATGTCTCTCCTGATATCCATATCCAAAAGTAATTTGACACATTTGTGGGTGCCAGTCAAGACTATGTCAACATCATTAATTTTCTTGCAAGAGGTGTGAAAGAATTTTAATTCCTCTACTTTCCCTTTCCATTTTCTCACCAAATGATCCAGATTGTCTTTATTTTCATGATATTCATTCATAATATTGACAATCTTCTTACCTTGAGCAAATATAGCAGTGGGTACTACTTCATGAATACAATGCATAAGAGCACTGTGTATTTTATCTGCATACCTCTTCTTTACCCTTGCTTCTTCTTCTCTAAAGGCCGCAAACTGCTCTACCCATTCCTTTTTCTGCCTTTCTAGTTCTTCTCTTGCATCTTTTAGCATGGCCCTTTCCTATTCTATCCCTTCTAAGGTGGTGGAAGTAGATGGTCCAGGGGAAGGAGGGTAGGTGATGATGGGACTTGATGAGGAAGTTTGGTGGGATCCTTGTGCAATCCTCTTCTGTGGCATTATTTGTACTATTTGCCTCCCCTCCAGGAATGTAATTCTCTCATCCTTTTGCAGGGATTTAACCCTTTCATCATTGTATGCTTTCAATACAAATTCATACTTTTGGTTCAGGCTATTATAAGCATCTTTCTCCTTTTCAGCTACCTTCAAACTCAAATTGGCAGTCTGAAAAGAAAGGTTAGCTGTCTCAATACCCGAGGTATTAGAAACTCTTTTAACAATGATGCTACCCGTGTCCTGAAATTGGTCATCTTCATTCAATTTCCTTTTATCCTTCTTCTTCAAAGACCAGATTGCTAGAGCTGCATGATCTTCACTAAACTGGGCACCAATTGATGCTCCAGTAGTGCTCAATAGTTTTTCCTCCTTCCTAACATCATCAAAAACTATGGCGTCAGCCAAATCCCAATGGGGTAAGATGAGGACTCCTTTCTTTTTTACCAACTCCCTACCCTCTTCAGGAGTGATTTTGTCAAATTTAAACATTATCTCTTGCTTTACCTCCTTTTCAATATCATCTTTGGTAAGATTTGGTTGGGCTTCCTACAACCTGTAGCACTTATCTTTGAACTCATCAATGTGAGTTCTCCATAGAAACTGAATAAAGGCCCTAGCCTTACAAAAATTGTCATCTAAAAGGAATTCTTCACTGGCCTGTTTGGTTACAGGGTCTAGCTCCTTACCTGCAAACTCTACCACTATGAGATCCAAAGTTATATGCCTAGGTGCCTTTGGCACTCCTTCTTGTAGCTCTTAAGCAGTAACAAAAACTTGGCATGTGTTCCCCAATTGGACCAATTGCTCAGCAATAGCTTGGTCGTCCATATGGATAGGGAACTGTGAAGGAGATTATAATTCACTCTCTTTCTCTTTTCCTTCTACTTTATGTTTCTTGGGAGATGGAAAATTTTGGGCACTGGCATCTGCCGGCCTTTTGCCTTTCTGATCAGAATTCTTGTCAATTTTGGGCATAATGGTGCTATACCCTCTTCTCTTGTAGACTACATAATTCCCTGGTGGGACTACGCTGCCTTGTGAAAGTTTGTTCAAGATGACCTTAGACTTTTCCAGCTCAACTTCCATTATTTTTTGTTTCTTCTCACTGAGAGCCTACATAATAACTTCAAACAATGCCATCAAGGACTCAATATTTTTAGCCCAGGGAAAAAAATCCTTCAAAGGCTCATAGGATCTATCAAAATTGTGAACAAAGTCCAAAGAATTTTTGTACATGAGCCACTTTTCCTTCCTGACCTCCTGGTCACTCAGATAAAAAACATTTCTAAAAATATCCTCGGGGAAATTAAATTGGTGCTCTAACATTAAGCACTTGGTTCTCTTTCTGAACATGCCCATTATGAAATCTTCATTGTCTACACACCTGGATACAGACATTTCTAGATGGTAGGGTTCAAAATACTTGTCAAATTGTGTCCACCCAGGCTTTGTGATGATGAAATGATGGGCTCTTGTAAGGGTAGGGAAGATACTTCCCTTCATTTTGCCTGTCAGGGCTTCTTCCTATAATCCACCCAATTGTCTCATAATCTCTACAATTCCAATATTTAAAGGCACTCTGTAGGGTAGAACATTGGAGGTTCCTCTAAATCCATAAATCCTTATTATTGTAGAAATAAGGTATAAAATCAAATTTCCCCATTTGTGGGCAATTTTCAACTCCGGGGAAAACTCCATAGGTCTCAATAATTTCATCATATCTGTATGGATCCTTGCATTCTGTCTGAACAACAATGACTTAAGGCTAGTGGCAAAAACCTTGTCAAAGTATACGTAACTGGCTTCTTTTCTATTCCAAGATAGATCATCACTCCACATTTGAACAAGTAAATCCTCATCACCTTAGAACTTAGTTAGGTCCATCTCTTCCTCAAAGAAGTCAGCACTATTGAAAAAAAACATGTGCATCATAAGGGAATACCACCCCATTGGTTTGAGTATGTTACTATCTTGGATACCTATTAGACCTTCAAGCATTTGTTGGGCAATGTAAGAAGCATAGTCAAAAATTACTGATAGGTGGGGATGTAGAATCTAAACCACCATGAGCATCATATGAACAAGCATTATTGTTTCTTCATCCTCTCCTAAAACCAGACACAGAGCACCATACATTTTATTAGCCTTACCATTGAAATAGTCCAACTTAAATGGCTCTGGTGTTGGGTCCTACTACAATAAAATCCCCTATTTTCTTAAAGTATCCTTTCAGGGCCTCATTTCTGTAGTATTCCCTTTAGGTTTGGTATACTTCTTTAAAGTAGCTCAAGTCAATATCATCCATTTCTACTAAGGTGTCACTTAAATTGAAAATTATTCTGATTTCATCGGCTGTGACAGTCAACAACATGTTTCCTTGTGTATCCCTAACAACCCTAGATACTCTGTCATAAGTGTTGGATATCAGGGTGAACAAATCTATATCCATGAAAACCTCGTACTATCAATTTTCCCACGTCTAAGTCCCATATATTACAATCTGGGGTAGGAGCATTCCTTTGGTTGTAGGCAGTTTTAAACAAATTTAGACCATTTAGACTGGTTTTAACATCTTTGGCCCACCTACCTGTGTCATATAAACCCTCTCCTACTCTAAAGCGGAGATGAGTTGGGACTATTCTCTTAATTTGGGTTGCATCACCCATGGACCCTTTTAATTGCTGCAACAGGTCCTCTCTAACATTTCTTTTTTGATAATCTACCTCTCCTGAAAGTTCAATTCTAGGGGCCATTTTGAACCTAGGGCTCTTTTGCTGAGATGAAATTCAGATTTTAAAACTATAATTATGAAATATTTTTGAATTTCAAATCTTACTGGAAACCTAATTTTGTTGTATCGGAGAAGACTTACCCGTTCTGCAATTTTGTCCTAAGGAGCTAAAAATCGCTGCAATTTCGTTCTTCTCTTGAATGATTTTGGTAAATTATAGCGACTTCAAGCTGAAACAATGAATTATGCTGCTTCAATCAAATCAATCTTTCGCATTGAATTGAACTGAAATGGCCAAACATTTTGCAATCAATTTTCCTGCTTCAAATTCATGGCTTAACGACTCACTGAAACTCATTTTAGTAACTTTGAATCTGGGCTTTAGATTTCAAGCAGCATCTTCTTCATCTGACGGCCCTCTTCTATTCCTGGAAACAACTGTTCATTTGGGACACGTGTCAGCATGAATTAATCGCTTAACTAATATATGTCATGCTTCTTCTCCTTAAGCGATTAATTCTACTGTTAGATTCACCTTAACCTATCTGGAAGTTATCTCACCTTGAGTTTACTGACTACGACTGCAACTTCATCACCTGGGACACGCGTCAACAAGGCTTAATGGCTTAATCACTAGATCTTGATCACTTTGCCTTTAATCCATTAAGCAGACCGTCCAATCCTTTCATACTTGCAACCTTATTAACATGATAACTGCATTGTACATGACCCACCTTTTATGCCATGTGTCATCATAGCTTAATTGCTTATCCATTAGATCTCAAGCACTTTACCTTCAAGCGATTAAATCGACCGTCGATCTTTCCTGTAGGTGTTGTTCCTTTAATCCTATCTTTACAACCTTAGCCAGACCCACTAGGACACATGTAATCATGACTTAATGGATTAGATTATAGATGTTGATCACTTTCTCTTTAAGCCATTAAGTGGGTCATTAAATCTTCTCAAACTTCTCCAACTTTTATCCCGCAGTCAGCTTTACCTTTAGTGGAATACACGTCAACCTCTTGACATGCGTCAGCACTGCTTAATGGCTTAGATGATAGATCTTGTGCATCTTTGAGATAAGCCATTAAGTGGACTGTAGGATTAGAAAAAAGTTTTCTGTGTTTTACTCATTACCAACTCAGAATACCCGGGTCCACCAACTGCCACATGTCTTCATCACTTAATCGCTTAATTGATAGATGTCGTGCATCTTGCCTTTAAGCAATTATGGCAACCGTTAGATCTTTATGAACTTTAATTACCTTTATGTCACCTGCAAAAAGACCCATGTTACTTCCTTTGACACGCATCAACACCACTTAATCGCTTATATGATAGATGATGCACATCTTGGGACTAAGAAATTAATTCTACCGTTGATTCTTTTAGGATCTGCCCACTGATTAATTGAGAAATTTTATGACCATTGGACCCACCAAAGACACGTGGCATCATGGCTTAATCACTTACATGATAGATGTCGATTGGTTTGAGATTAATCTATTAAGTGGGTCGTGCGATTAAAACAAACTTGCTCAACAGATAAAAACTTTAATTAAAACATCAACAGACTTTGGACTTAGGGAATAATGTAAGATCACGGTGTTAGGACTGACAACTTTAATAAACATGACCGCTTTAAAATGAACCCATTTCAGACATGATTTAAGTGAAAAAGTAACATGAAATTAGAAGACATTTTCAACACTTAGGGTTTTTATGACCAAATTTACACTAGGAGACATGGAACAAGGGTTTTTCAGCATTTCCAACTATGTTGAGGGGTAGAACAAAATTTTCAGAGGTATGAGAACAGTTTTAACCATGATTTTAAACCTTTAGATAACATGAATGATAGGAGATTACAAAATTTTACAAGGTATATTCCAAACAGGAAATATTACCAATAGTGGCTCTCTCTGAGGATGCTTAAATGCTAGGTGATGCTTAAACGCTAGGTTACAACAAGATTACAGATCTCTAGAGAGGCAGACCACAAACCAGACTAACCTACTACTGGAAACAAACACACAACAGAAAGAAAACACACCTACACATATAATACATATTACTG
Source organism: Thuja plicata (assembly GCA_018584345.1). Lineage (NCBI taxonomy): Eukaryota > Viridiplantae > Streptophyta > Pinopsida > Cupressales > Cupressaceae > Thuja > Thuja plicata. The sequence goes on from MU227352.1 coordinate 787,173, forward strand.
TACATGGAAAAGAAAAGCTAATTCAAGAAATTTTTCAGAAATTGTCCATTCACTGACAATTCTTATTCTTCATCATCTAGATTCTTGAGGAAATAAGAATCTTTTCCAAAAATCTGAGATATGACAAAAGGCCCCATCCATAGTGACTCAAAATTTTTGTGCTTGCCTTTGTCTTCAGCCCTGGTATTTCATTGAAATACAAAATCACCAGGCTGGAACTTTCTTTCATTTGCCCCTCTATCAAAAAGATACTTCATTTTTTGTTTTAATTTGAAATTTTCTCTCTGGCTTTCTCTCCTTATTTCATCCAATTCTACCAACTGAACTATTCTTTCTTCCATAGGTTCATAAACTTCCATTTCTTCATCTTGGATAAACTTATAGATTGGGAACATATTATTGACATGCATTCTTGATTGAATACCATAAACCAATTCAAAGGGATATTTTTTAGTGGCCCTTTTGACAGTGATTCTATCCACCCAAAGGGAAAGTTTCAATTTTACATGCCAAGCTCTTTTATTTCCTTCTAAGGTATTTTTCAAAATTTGTAAGATACTCTTGTTGCTAGATTCTTCTTGACCATTGGCTTGAGGATGGTATGGGGATGAATAAGACATAACAATTCCCATATCGGAGAAAAAATTAGTAAATTCTTCAAACCTGAATCACATGGAATTATCCATCACCAACTTGAGGGGAACACCAAATCTTGTAATTATGTTATCCATCAGAAAGTCAATGACCACAGTGCTTGTTTCTCTTTTAGTTAGAATTTCCTTAACCCATTTTGTAAAACAATCAGTTACCAATAGAAACTAGCTATGGCCTTCACTTGATTTCTCAGCAAATTCTCATATGAAGTCCATTCCCCACATAGCAAAGGGGGCCTCTGCTACTATAGGGTTCAACAGTAATGCTCCTGAATACTTCATCTTTCTTGAGAATCTTTGGCATGGCTCACATTTCCTGACCACATTATGGGCATCTTGGAAAAAACAAGGCCAATAGTATCCAGCTCTCAGAATTTTATGAGCTATGGACCTAGCAGAATAGTTCCCTCCACACATTCCAACATGCATTTCCTTCAACATCTTCTATGATTTAACTTTGTCAAGACATAATATCAAGATACCATCTCTACTTTTCCAAAACAAGTCTCCATGCAAAAAAACATATTTCTGAGCTTGTAATCTTAAACTCCTCCTTTGGTTATCACTTAGGTTATTTGGACACTTAGCATTTTTCAGAAAATATACAATATTGGCATACTAGGGTTGCATTTCAATACTTGTTAAGCAATTCTCATTTATATCAACACTGTTGACCTGGACCAAATCCAAATTTTCTTTTGTCATCAACTTTTTCAATCCTAGTCCTCTCACCAATTTAGTGATATGGATGTCCCAATCAAACTCTTGAATTTTGTTTATCCATTTGCATCTTTTTCCTATTACTTCATTCTGAACAAAAATGTCCTTGACAGTAGCATGAAGAACATAAGCATTTACCTTTGCACATACCAAATATGGCCTGAAAGTCTTGACTTCCTTTACCAGATCATAGGCTTGCTTGTCCATTAACTGATAGTTAACTCAGTTGACTGCAATGACTTGTTGAAAAATGCAATGGGATGTTCAAATCCCTCACCATCCTTTTGCAATATGACTGTTGTAATAGTAAGGAATGAAGCAAAAGTAAACAAAGAGAAGGGCTTGGTGTAATCAGAGGATGCAAGGATTGGTGCTTCTTGAATAGCTTGTTTTATTTTTTCAAAAGTTGACTGTGCTTCCTGGTCCCATTCAAACTTTACATTTTTCTTTAGCAATTTGACAATAGGCTTGACTAGCTCTGCAAAGTTGGCAATGAATCTCCTAACAAAATTAATTTTCCCTAGAAATGTTTGTATGCCCTTTAAGTTCTTGGGAGCAAGTACCTTTTCAATGGCTTCAACTCTTTTAGGATCTATCCTTACTCCCTCTTTTGATACTATGTGTCCCAGGCGTTTTCCCTCAGTAACAACAAAGTGACACTTTTTTGGGTTTAATGACACTCCATATTCCAATTCTTTTATCATCACTTTCTCCAATTGATTGCAATGATCCTCTGCCCTTTTTGAAAAAGTTGTCAAATCATCTTGGTATACTACCATCAGAACATCTATAAGATCTTTGAAAGATACATCCATGGCCCTTTGAAAGGTTGAACCAACATTTTTCAACCCAAATGGAATACAAGCATAAACATACGTGCCCCAAGGAGTAGTAAATGTTGTTTTGAATTGCTCAGATTCTTTGTCCAACACTTGATTGTACCCTAAGAACCCATCCATCATAGACAACAAATCACACCCAGTGACTTTATGCAATATAGCCTCCATGTTAGGTAGTCCATAGTTATCCTTCAATGAGGCCACATTCAGATTTCTGAAATCAACACACAATCTTATGTCCCCATTTTTCTTTCTTACATGGACTAAGTTAGAGACCCGTGGTGAATGTCTTATTGGTTGAATAATACCTGCATCTCTTAGTTTCATCAATTCTGCCTGCATTTTGGTAGCTAGCAGGGGATTAATGGGCCTTTGTTTTTGTCTGAATGGTTTAATACCTTCTTTCAAAGGGATATCATGCTGAAATAAGTCTTTTCTATAAGCTTTCAAATCCTCATAAGACCATGCAAATACATGCTTATATTTCTTCAGCAATTTTATTAAATTCTGTCTCACATTGCTATCCAATTATTTACCAATATAGACTAATTGGGGAGATGTTTCAGATCCCAAATTAACTTCCTCTAAATCTCCCACCTTGGCATTGGACTTTTGAGTCATATAATTGTCATTTATGTTGAACATGCCTTCCAATTCAACCAACCCTTTGGGAATGTGATTAGTATCCAATTGGATGACTTCTTGATCAAAGATATACTCCTTATTGTCCACAACTGATACTAGAGATTCACAATCAATCTTCTGACCATCATATTGATCTACACACTGGATAAACTTGAGGATATCATCATCATCCTCAAATACTTGCCAATTATGAATATTGTCAGGAACTGCAGGCCTACTTTTTATTTCAACCACAGACATACCAGTAAGAGTAGCATCATTATTTTTTAGGGCAACATTGGCCAGGAAATCTGCCATTATGTTGTTGGATCTCTCTATACATAGGATATTGAAGGCATCAAAGAATTCTATCCTATCCCAGATAGCATACTTGTAAATTTTTAATATGTCATCTTTAGCAACATAATACTCCCTAATCTGAGATATAATTAACTTGGAATCCCCATGAACTTTTAAAAACTTAATGCCATGCTTGATAGCAATATCCATTCCCAAAATTAAGGCTTCATACTCAATAGTATTATTTGTACATTGAAAAGTCAGCAGGAAAGAGTACTTGAAGGTGATACATGATGGGGAAATCAATAAAACTCTTGCTCCAGATCCTTCCTTTGAGCATCCTCCATCAAAGTACATTTACCATAGTCCATCTTGTTGCAACAACAATTCATCCACAATTGGGTCAGTGTTCTTTAACTGTGGCTTGATTTCTTCAACAGTAAATTTTTCCATATCAACATTCACACAAAAATTCAATTGGTCAAGTAGAACCACCTCCACAATGAAAAATGACTGGGGTTCTCTGTACAACTTGACCTCATGTCCATTTATAGGGATAGTTGCATAGGACAAATATAACTACATTTTTCAACCTACTATTGTTTCCCACTGCCTTGACAGAAGCATACCATAATATAGTTTAGTGTCCACTACCACTATATCCATTCTGTAAGTTGCTTCAGGTAAAGAAGCAATTTTCACCTCAATATCTTTCATTGTTCCTATCACAAGAACTTCCCTTTTGTCCATAGTATAACAACTTCCAGCAGATGTAGTGACCTGGAGGCCCAATTCCTTCATAACATGATAAGACATCACATTTTCTGCAGCTCCAGAATCAATCATACAGTTTTTTACCAAGAAAATATTAACCATTAAGGTGACATAGATGATGACATATAACTGATTGAATGTTTGACAATGTTAAGTTGAAGATGATACAAGACATTAAAACAGTTAATAGTTTGTATTGTCATTGATGTCAACTTGATATAATATGTATGGTCATATACATAATGCCAAATACTTTAGAGAATCAATAGAACAGAGGTTATGCTTTCAGCAATGCATAAAAGTCAAGTATTCACCAAGTGACAGACTACACCGACGGAGTGCAAACCATCGGTAAATACAAAGATAAAGTCACAGTGATGCCCAACGAGTAGAAGACAGTGTTGCTTGATTAAGAAGAATCACAGGATGCTCGACGAGCTGAAAATAGTGTTTCCCGATGAGCAAGATCCAATGATTCCCGACAGACAGAGATCCCAAAGCTAACTGAAGTTGTACCAACAGAACTAGCAATTGTTACCGGCGACAAACTGCAGAATTGACCGACAGAATAGAGGGATCAGAAAATGACAAAATATCTAGTTGGAAAAGCTTAAATAAAGATGTAACTGGTTGTTTTATTTATTTTATTTTACCACAGTTAAGTAAGTGATTTAAAGATGATTTACACAGATGGCAAGAAGATAACTATGAGATAAATCAGGAGTTAAAGTAGTAAATCAATTTGGCTGGATTGTTTTTCATGCCAAGAATAAAGAATCAAGAACCAAGAATTAAGGAATATCATGTCTATATAAAAGACAAGTATAATTCATTTAAGAGAACACTCAGATACACAGGGGAGTGATTTGATAGAAGATGCTGAAGAGAAACTGATGAAGGTTAAACTTCATACAGTCCTAGTCAATCAAGCTAAGGGAGAGCTAAAGAATTTTGCAGACACCGACACACTGTGAAGCACAGCATCACAGAGAAAAAAGAGATAAGTACAAAGGAATTGAATTGATACATTGTTCAGAAAGGTATTGTATGTAAATAGATATGAATATCTACAATTCAAAGTTGCATTAGAAATAGGTCATTGTGTTTTATTTTAACCATTGAAGCATTAAGTCTCTTAAAAGAGCAGGACTTAACAGTCTTTTGTAATTGAGGTATATCCTAACAGATTACTAGAATGTTGACTCATGATAGTAGCATTGGTCTTACCTAAAGTGTATTGACAGTCTAAGAAGGAGGCTAATTCAAGGATGGTAGTAAGATTAGCATAAAGCCTATTGATAGTCTAGAGACTAATTCAAGGATGGTAGCGTAGATGCCATATACTAAGTGACAACCTATGTATAAAAATCCTCTAACAAGGTCACACTTAATAGTGTGTTTGTAACCTTTAACAGGGTTGGCTCCTATTAGGGATCACTTCAGAAGAGTGAAAATTTGGGGTACCGGTCCCAGTGGTTTTTCCCTTAACAGGTTTTCCACATTAAAATCCTTGTGTTATGTGTGTATGGTTTATTGCTTTATTATTTTACATTTCACATACGCATCTATGGATTGACTGGTATACTCTGCATATTTACTGAGTATCGGTAAATAAGTTTTACTGCTTATCAGTTATCAAAGAGAAGAAGGATAGACAAGGTAAACTGATAGATAGTTATTTATTTCAAGTATTTCTAAGGCATACATCTTGTAGGGACTTAATAATCTGAGGAGTATTAATTGGTGGATTGAAGTTTAAAAGGATAAATTATTGAGGCCACTGATTCACCCCCCCTCTTAGTTATTACTAACAATTAGTATCAGAGCTTGTGTGCTTAGAAGGAAGGTTTCAAGACCTAAGTAAAGATCACAAGATGAATAGACGAGATGTGCCCAAGTTGAACAAGGACAACTTTGCTTCATGGAAAAGTAGGATAAAGCTTC
>MU227352.1:796032-835236 GCA_018584345.1 Thuja plicata
GAAGGGTTTGTAGATCCAGACAAGAGGAACATGGTATGTAGACTTCACAAAGCCTTGTATGGATTAAAACAAGCTCCCAGAGCCTGGTATGAATGACTTCATTCCTATCTAATAAGTATTGGATTCACGAGGACTAGTGAAAACAATAATCTTTATTTAAAACAAGATACTAATGCCAACACTTTGGTTGCTGAAATATTTGTTGATGACATCATATTTGGAGGCAATGATATGCTATGCAAATCATTTTTTGATGAGATGAGAAAATAATTTGAGATGTCTATGTTTGGAGAGATCAAGTTCTTTCTTGGTCTATAGATCATTCAACAAAGTGAAGGTATTTTCATTACACAGTCCAAATACATCAAAGAAGTTCTAAAAATATTCAAGATGGAAGATTCCAAACCTGTTGGAACACCAATGGCTACTAGATGCAAATTAACTAAGGAAGACAAGACAACAGAGGTAAATCAGACTCTATACAGATCAATGATAGAGAAACTCATGTATGTTGTACACACTAGACCAGATATTGCAGATGCAGTAGGAATTGTTGCTAGATTTTCTGCTAACCCCAGGGAATCACATATAACTGTTGTGAAAAGAATTCTAAGATATATGAAGAATACTGAGGAATTTGGCTTATGGTATAGAAGAGAAGGCAGATTTGAACTAAAAGTGTTTACCGATGCTGATTGGGCTGGAAATCTTGATGACCGGAAGAGCACAACTGGAGGAGAATTATTTATGGGTGATAGACTTGTCACATGGATTAGCAAGAAGCAAGGATGCATCTCTTAGTCTACTGTAGAAGCAGAATATGTTGTTGCTGCTGCAAACTACTCAAACATTGCATGGATCAAACAATTGCTGGAAGGTATGCATATGAAAATCATAGAACCAGTAGTTATCTATTGTGATAACACCAGTGCAATAAATATTTCCAAGAATCCAGTCATGCATGCAAAGGCTAAACACATTGCCATCAAGTATCATTATTTAAGAGAACAAGTTCAAGAAATAGAAGTGATACTTGAATATGTGCAATCAAAGGAACAACTGGCTGATATCTTCCCCAAGCCACTGCCCAAGGATACATTTGAGTACCTGAGAAAAAGACTAGGGGTCAAACCCATATCTATCATTCAGTAAAAGGACTGAAAGATGCATCAGCCATCTATTATCAGAATATCATTCATGATTGATGCAAGTAGAAACCGAACTTCAAAGCTACATCTATATACAGAAAGGTATATATCAGAACCAAGCACTAGAGCAAACTGTTATATTGATGATGGATAAGGGAAATTCAAGGAATATATTATGGAAAGAAAAATTGCTTGACAGAATGTCAGATATTTGTGAAAATATTTGTTTTCCATTAATGTCAAAGGGAGAGAATGTATTCATATTATCACCATCGTCAGAAACTATATATTATCAGATTACTCCAAACAGGGAGAGATCATATCTATAGGGAGAGTATTTGTATAAAAGTTGCAAATACAAGACAGAGACATCAAAGAAAAAGAGAGAGAAATTGACACAGAAAGAAGACACAACACATCAAAAGAAGAAACATGAATGCTGCAAGAATCAAATCTAAGCTAACACAGAGCTTACCGGCGGTCAGACATTTTTATTAGTTATCAAAACAAATTGTTTGGTAATTTGATGAATCTCAACAATTGTATTTCATTTTGTATTAGAAATAGTATAGTGTGATAATATAGTATATTTCCATCAATGCCAAAGGGAGAGATTGATGACATATAACTGATTGAATGTATGACAATGTTAATTTGAAGATGATACAAGAAATTAAAATAGTTAATGTTTGTATTGTCATTGATGTCAACTTGATATCATCTATATGGTCATATACATAATGCCAAAGACTTTAGAGAATCAATAAAACATAGGTTATGCTTTGACCAATGCATAAAAGTCAAGTATTCACCAAGTGACAGACTACACCGACGGAGTACACACCATCGGTAAATACAGAGATAAAGTCACAGTGATGCCCGACAAGTAGAAGACAGTGTTTCCCAATGAAGCAGAATCACAGGATGACCGATGAGCTAAAAGAAGTGTTGCCCAATGAGCAAGATCTAATGATGCCTGACGGATGGAGATCCCGAAGCTAACTGAAGTTGTACTGATGGAACTATCAGTTGTTACTGGTGACGAATTGCAGAATTGACTGACAGAATAGAGAGATCAGAAAATGACAAAATATCTAGCTGGCAAAGCTTAAAGAAAGACTTAACTGGTTGTTTTATTTTTTTTATTCGACCATAGTTAAGTAAGTGATTTAAAGATGATTTACACAGCTGGCAAGAAGATAACTATGAGATAAATCAGGAGTTAAAGCCGTAAATCAATTTGGCTGGATTGTTTTCCACACCAAGAATCAAGAATCAAGAAACAAGAATTAAGGAATATCATGTCTATATAAGAGACAAGTATAAATTATTTAAGAGAACACTCAGATACACGGGGGAGTGATTTGATAGAAGATGCTGAAGAGAAACTGATGAAGGTTAAACTTCATACAGTCTTGATCAATCAAGCTAAGGGAGAGCTAAAGAATTATGTAGACACCTACACACAATGAAGCACAACATCAAAAAGAAGAAAGAGATAAGTACAAAGGAATTAAATTGATACATTGATCAGAAAGGTATTATACATAAATAGATCTGAATATCTGCAATTCAAAGTTGCATTAAAAATAGGTCATTGTGTTTCAGTTTAACCATTGAAGCATTAACTCTCTTAACAAAGCGGGACTTAATAGTCTTTTGTAATTGAGGTATATCCTAACAGATTACCAGAAGGTTGAATCATGATAGTAGCATCAGTCTTAACTAAAGCCTATTGACAGTCTAGAGACTAATTCAAGGATGGTGGCATAGATGCCAGATACTAAGTGACAACCTATGTATAAAAATACTCTAACAAGGTTGCACTTAACAGTGTGTTTGTAAGCTTTAACAGGGTTGGCTCCTAACAAGGCTCACTTTAGAAGAGTGAAAATTTGGGGTACCGACCCTAGTCATTTTTCCCTTAACAGGGTTTCCATGTTAAAATCCTTGTGTTATGTGTGTATGGTTTATTACTTTATTATTTTACATTTCACATATGCATCTATGGATTGACTGGTATACTCTGCATATTTACTGAGTATCGGTAAATAAATTTTATTGCTTATCGGTTATCAAAGAGAAGAAGGACAAACAAGGTAAACTGACAGACAGTTATTTATTTCAAGTATTTCAAAGGCATACATCTTGTAGGGACTTAATAATCTAAGGAGTATTAATTGGTGGATTGAAGTTTAAAAGGATAAATTATTAAGGCCAATGATTCACCCCCCCCCCCCTCTCAGTTATTACTAACAATAGAATGGGTCAACAGATAATGGTTCTTGAGTGATTATATTTCCAATACAGATATTAGAAAATTCTTTTCTTTTTTCTTTTCCTTTCACTAGTGGACTATCTTTTCTAGTATCATTTGGTGTCAAAGGTATTTCCTCTTGGTTGGGAATAGATATATCAGCTATCCCTCTTAAAAGTGCCAGAGAAGCTTCTTTGTGCTCCCTTATTTTCAGCATTTCCATGAGTGGGACTGAGACTTTCATTTGGGTCAAAGCATGTTTCATGTCAAAAAGAGGCAATTCAGAAGACATATCACTCATTTTTCTCACTTTCTTGGATTTATCATTGGGTATTAATTCCTCTTTTGCTTCTTCATTTTCAACATGATCAAAAGAAGATCCTCCTTGTCTTTCATGCTTTTCATTTTTATCTTCCTTAACATGAAAATCCTTAATAACTTGAGGTGAATCTTTTCTGACATAGACAGGGGTAGACTTGCCTTGAGTTGGTTGTACTATTCTATTTCTCAGGTTGTATGCATTTCATGCGTGATTAATTGTTGCAATAGTCAAAGACCTCTTTTTCTCATCAGTGGGAGTTCTGAAATGAGAATGTGCGTTGTCACTTCCGACTGTGTTTATAGTTGCTTGTGAAACACTGTCAACCTGATCATTTTGATAGGGTGGATTTTGTAATTGATTTTCAAAGAAAGAATTATCTTCTGCACACAAATTATTAGAAGATGATTTAGTATCAGAAAACCATGGGTATGGTTTCTTTACTATGAACATATTTATGGTAGGGCCTTCTTGTTCCCTTTCTTCTATTTGATCAAACAAATCCTGGGCTACTACACACTGATAGGAAGAATGTGGCATATTGCAAGCATCACACCAGGGAGTGTTCTCAACATAGTTGGCATTGTTCCTTTTTAGGGGATCTGGGGTTTCTTTAGCTTTTGGGTTATCTTGTCCTTCAGGGACTGGCTTACCATTGCTCCAATTTTTTTTATATGGATAATCTCTTAGGTTGGGTTGTTTTTCAAACCTTTGATTAGTGTATTTACTGTCACGGTACCTTCCTCTATCATTTTTATCCATTTTGGCAGCATGATCTTTCACTACACTCACCAGTTTATCCACTGTATCATCTACTTTGACATTTTTGTTGGCTGACCCCTTTTCCTTCCAAAGATTATTGTCTTCCCTCTTCCCCAATTTTCCTGATGCTCTCCTATTACTCTCAATGTCAATTGATATTTTATAAGCATCCCTTAAGGTTGTAGGGTTTTTATCTCTGAGAAAGTAGGACATTTTTCCATCAGCAACATTGATATAAGTGGTGAGGCATACTTCCTCATCTAACCTCAAGACTTGGAAAAGTTTATTCATGGCCTTTTGGAATCTAATGTTAAAATCAGCCATGCTCTCATTAGGGAATTTTTTGATGTTATTGAATTCATTTAACATATATCCATAATTAACATGCTCTCTAAATTGTTCCCTAAAATACTTTACAAATTCATCCCAAGAAGCAATACTATCATTAGGTAAATTTCCAAACCAATCCCTAGCATCTTCTGTTAATGACTGAACAAAAAGTTTCATAATAACATCCTCATTTTCAATCTCAAAGTCAGTTATCTTATCACTAAAAGCTTTTAGATGCTCTTCACACGTAACGACATTATTTCCAGTGAACTTGGGGATTTTATCTCTTAGCTCATTGGGGATCACATTAGGATGACCAGTAATACCTTCAAAAAAGAGAGCTCTATATCTGTTCATGTGGATAGGCCTTCTTTGGAAATTTCCAAGTACATTATTACCACTTGGTCCAGTAGCTCCTCCTTAATTTTGAATAGGTGGGGGAACACTTTGCTTAAGGTTGGTGGTTTGAATGCTTGGGTGAGGACCACCAGGCTGAGCACTTGCACTTGGGTTGGAATTTTTAACATTTGAATTCAAACTAGAAGATTGCACTTTATGATCAACCCCTTGATTATGTGGGATTGGGCCAACATATTTCTTTTGTGGTTGTGTTTCATGATTAATTGACATAGAGCTACTTGTAGAAGTATTAGTAGTAGCATGTAGAAAGGTTATCTTCATTCTCATGTCTGATGCAGCAGCTTCTAATTCTAACTTCTTCAGTTGCTTGGCCAAATCCTCTTTGTCTTTTCTAGCTTGTTCCAATTCAAGATCAACTTGAGATGCTCCTATAGGGATGGTCAAGTTTTTCTTAGGCTTCTCTATAGTCACACCAACAACCTTTTGTTTACCTTTGTTTGGAACCTCCTTTTTATTTTTCTTAAGCTTTGCATTCTACTCAATCTCATATGAGAACAGTTGCCTAATGACTGACCCTTCCTTCTAAAATTCATCATTGTCAGGGTTCAAGATTTTATTTGGTTCTTTGTTCCTTAAATCATCAAGGTTACCAAACAATTTTGGATTCAAACCTTTAACTTCTTGACTTGGGCTTTTAGCCTTAAGGTCATTCATTCTAATCTCAGCTAAGAGCTCTTCTCTTTCCACTAGTAATTCATATATCTTTTGTCCACATTTCTTCTCTGATTTAGCTATTTCCTTTTCTTGTTCTTTCTTTCTCCTTCTTAAATCCATAATCTCATCTTGCAACTTATCAAAATCATATGAAGTCATTTCAGAAGGAGAGGTCTCTTCTGGTGGAGCAAGATTTTCTTCTGCAGGAAAGAAACCTATATCAGTATTTTCTCCATCCCTGAAGGGATCAAAATTGGCGTTAGCTCTGTAAGTGTCAATTGGTCCCATGGGTCCTGCATCTTCAAATGAAGATGTCTTTCTCTCTAGAACGAGATTCTCCATCCTCCCTTTAGAGGTATGGTGGGAATCATGTTTGGATGTACCTCTCTTGGACCATTGTTTCCTTTGAGGTGTATGGAGCTCCTCTCCAACATCCTTTTCAGGATTTTCTCTGAAGTATGATCTAGTATTCCTTTGTCGACCCATCTTACAGAATAGACAAAAAATTTCAAAATGTTTAATGTGCAACACTGGAGTACATAGAGGTTAGAATTGCCACCTCTTTTTAGAGGACAAATATATATAAAGATTGAGTACTTTGTCCTGACTCAGGTTCTCTCTTCTAGAAATAAGTCAAAATAAAACTTAAAAACAAAGTTTCTTGCTAATTCCTTACCTGGAGATCTTAAGAAAATGCTCCTTCACTATTCATATTACTGAAAATGAACTCTGTGACTTTCCTTGAGGAATGTAAACTGTATTAAGCCAAAAATTTTGCAATCACCAGTCACTCTATCTTAGAAAAGATTCATATCATTTTCAGGATCAAAACCCTCAAATAGTGTGTGATAACAGATAAACAGAATATACTTGCCTTTATGACTATGAGGAAAAATAGACTAACTTTCAATATTGCAAGGACAAACTCTTTCATGAACATGACTCTTAGAACATAACAAATCCCAAGCAGAGTCACCAATTTGTTAGCTTTTTTTCTTGTAGGATCAGTATATAGTAGTGATTGCTAGACTCTTTAGTTCCCAATCTAGATTCTCACAAGGAAAAGGCTAATTAACAAGGATGAAAATCCTTCTACACTTTGGGCTCCACATACCCAGGCGGGTGCACCTTCAACAGACTACTATCTTTCAGCAAGTCTAACGGTGGATTAAGGATTCATTATCCTTCTTCTTTTTAAGCCACTTGGCTTAGGAAGGCTAACCTATTGATTCTCTCTTCAAGGTATCACTAAGATAAATTGCACTAAATACAATTATCTAGACATGTATTTCATATGACAAAAATATAAAGATTTTTTAATATTTGATTGATGATAACAACCACTTATCGGAATTTGACTAGTGCCTAATCATGGGCCATAGAGTCATAATAAAATATACATACACCAGGGATAATTAATTGAAATACAAATAAAACCTCAGATAGAATGCCTTACAAACTATCTTCTCACCCTCACACCCTTGTATCAAATTCATGCATAAACCCTAACCCTCTGTAATTATTTGCAAGGTTTAGATCCTCCTTGAAAGAAACTCACAAATAATGACACAGTTACCTCATAACAAGTACATTTAAGATGCCTTACAAATTAAAAATACAAGAGCTAATTGTAAATTCAAAAAGACATCATTGGTATCAAAATGTAGATTCCATTGTATTTTTATTAATAAAAGCCTGATCTCAATACATTTAAATTGATTCAGAACCAAAGCCTAGACACCATCAAGAAGTCTGCTTCACAGTCTTATTTTTTTACCATCCTTTACAATATGTTACAAAATGCTATATATAGCTAGCACTAGTCATCTTGGAATCCTTAAATATCAAGGATGCAACAAGCTTCAGATGATTAGGCTGAAAGACAAAATTTAAGAATACTATAGGACAAAATGACAAGTGGATAGAAGAACCACTTTTGTTACAAGATATTCTAATTGATTCTTTTTCCTATGACCGCATGGTGGTTGCATTTGCCTTGTACTTTCTAGGGATATTCCATCTGGAACTTGTTGTCTCTGATGTTGGTGATGCATGATATCCATTTTTAACTGCATCAACTACTATGTTGTGCTTCCTCATCCACCTGCATATCCTCTCCTTCACCTGGATCAGTTATTGTGTACCTGTCCTTCTAGGAAGTATACACCTCATCACTCGGCCAAAAGCCAAGAACTTCATCTTTTCTATTGTTGATCTCCTTCCAAGTGATATGTGCATTCTCTATTTCATCTATCTAGAATGCAAAAAATGACCTCGCCTTGCCCACTATCTCAATGGTCTGAGAAAAAAGTAGGGTACTCTCCAAAGTTAGTATATTATTAGTTCTGACTGCTAATGCTTCATTCATTTCTAGTACCACAACCCCTCATCTTTGATTTTCCCATTCTTCCTAAAGAGGTTTGGGAACATTTCATATTTATCCTATGAATATTCCCTTTTCAAAGTTAGCACCTTTCTCATGACCATGTCTCTCCTGATATCCATGTCCAAAAGTAATTTGACACATTTGTGGGTGCCAGTCAGGACTATGTCAACATCGTTAATTTTCTTGCAAGAGGTGTGAAAGAATTTTAATTCCTCTACTTTCCCTTTCTATTTTCTCACCAACTGATCCAAATTGTCTTTATTTTCATGATATTCATTCATAATATTGACAATCTTCTTACCTTGAGCATATATAGCAATGGGTACTACTTCATGAGTACAATGCATAAGAGAAATGTGTATTTTATCCGCATACCTCTGCTTTACCCATGCTTTTTCTTCTCTGAAGGCTGCAAACTTCTCTACCCATTCCTTTTTTTGCCTTTCTAGTTCTTCTCTTGCAGCTTTCAGCATGGCCCATTCCTGTTCTAGCTCTTCTAAGGTGGTGGAAGTAGATGGTGCAGGGGAAGGAGGTTAGGTGATGATGGGACTTGATGAGGAAGTTTGGTGGGATCTCTATGCAATCCTCTTCTGAGGCATTATTTGTACTATTTGCCTCCCCTCAAGGAATGCAATTCTCTCATCCTTCTATAGGGATTTAACCCTTTCATCATTGTATGCTTTCAAGATGAATTCATACTTTTGGTTCAGGATATTATAAGCATCTTTCTCCTTTTCAGCTACCTTCAAAGTCAAATTGGTAGTATGAAAAGAAAGATTAGCTGCCTCAATACCTAAGGTATCAGAAACTCTTTTTACAATGAGGTTGTACGTGTCCTCAGATTGGTCATCATCATTCAATCTCCTTTTATCCTTCTTCTTCAAAGACCAGATTGCTAGAGCTATATGATCTTCACTAAACTGGGCACCAATTGATGCTCCATTAGTGCTCAATGGTTTTGCCTCCTTCCTAACAACATTAAAAACTATGGCGTCAGCCAAATCCCATTGGGGTAAGATGAGGACTCTTTCTTTTTTACCAACTCCCTACCCTCTTCAGGGGTGATTTTGTCAAATTTAGACATTAGCTCTTGCTTGACCTCCTTTTCAATATCATCTTTGGTATGATTTGGTTGGGCTTCCTACAATCTCTGGCACTTATCTTTGAACTCATCAATGTGAGTTCTCCATAGAAACTGAATAAAGGCCCTAGCCTTAACAAAATTGTCATCTGAAAGGAATTCTTCACTAGCCTATTTGGTTACAGGGTCCATCTCCTTACCTCCAAACTCTGCCACTGTGAGATCCAAAGTTATATTCCTAGGTGCCTCTGGCACTCCTTGTAGCTCTTGAGCAGTAAAAAAAACTTGGCATGTGTTCCCCATTTGGATCAATTGCTCAAAAATAGCCTGGTCATCCATATGTATAGGGGACTGTGAAGGAGAGTATAACTCACTCTCTTTCTCTTTTCCTTCTACTTTATATTTCTTGGGAGATGGCAAATTTTGGGCACTGGCATCAGCCGACCTTTTTCCTTTCTGATCAGAAGTCTTGTCAATTTTTGGCATGATGGTGCTATATCCTCTTCTCTTATAGACTACGTAATTCCTTGGTGGGACTACCCTACCTTGTGAAAGTTTATTCAAGATGGCCTTAGCCTTTTCCATCTCAGCTTCCATTATTTTTGTTTCTTCTCACTGAGAGCCTACATAATACCTTCAAACAATGCCATCAAGGACTCAATATTTTTAGCCCAGGGAAAAAAATCCTTCAAAGGGTCATAGGATCTATCAAAATTGTGAACAAAGTCCAAAGACTTTTTGTACACAAGCCACTTTTCCTTCCTGGCCTCCTGGTCACTCAGATCAAAAATATTTCTAACAATATCCTTGGGGAAATTAAATTGGTGCTCTAACGTCAAGCACTTGGTTCTCTTTCTGAACATGCCCATTATGAAATCTTCATTGTCTACACACCTAGATACAGACATTGCTAGATGGTAGGGTTCAAAATACTTGTCAAACTATGTCCACCTAGGCTTTGTGATGATGAAATGATGGGCTCTTGTAAGGGTAGGGAAGATACTTCCCTTCATTTTGCATGTCAGGGCTTCTTCTTGTAATCCACCCAATTGTCTCATAATCTTTGCAATTGCAATCTTTAAAGGCACTCTGTAGAGAAGAACATTGGGGGTTCCCCTGAATCCATAAACCCTTATTACTGTAGAAATAGGGTATAAAATCAAATTTCCCCAATTGTGGGCAATTTTCAACTCCGGGGCAAACTCCATAGGTCTCAATAATTTCATCATATATGTATGGATCCTTTCATTCTATCTAGAAAAAAATGACTTAAGCCTAGTGGAAAAAACCCTATTGAAGTATACATAACTGGCTTCTTTTCTACCCCATGATAGATCAGCACTCCACATTTGAAAATGCAAATCCTCATCACCTTGGAACTTAGTTAGGTCCATATCCTCCTCAAATAAGTCAGCATTATTGAATAAAAACATGTGCATCATAAGGGAATACCACCCCATTGGTTTGAGTATGTTACTATCTTGGATACCTATTAGACCTTCATGCATTTATTTGGCAGTGTAAGAAGCATAGTCAAAAACTACTGATAGGTGGGGATGTAGAATCTAAACCACCATGAGCATCATATGAATAGGCATTGTTGTTTCTTCATCCTCTCCTAAAACCTGGTATAGGGCACCGTACATTTTCTTAGCCTTATCATTGAAATAGTCTAACTTAAATGGCTCTGGTGTGTTGGGCCCTACTACAATCAAATCCCCTATTTTCTTAAAGTATCCTTTCAAGGCCTCATTTCTATAGTATTCCCTCTGGGCCTGGTATACTTCTTTAAAGTAGCTAAAGTCAATATCATCCATTTGTACTGAGGTATCACTTAACTTGAAAATTCTTCTAATTTCATCGGCTGTGATAGTCAATAGCACGTTTCCCTGTGTATCTCTAACAACCCTAGATACTCTATCATAAGTGTTGGCTATCAGGGTGAACAAATCTATATCCTTAAACACCCTGGGTACTATCAATTTTCCCACGTCTAAGTCCCATATATTACAATCTGGGGTAGGAGCTTTCCTTTGGTTGTAGGCAGTTCTAAACAGACTTAGACCACTTAGACTAGTTTTAACATCTTTGGCCCACCTACCTATGTCATATAAACCCTCTCCAACTTTGAAGCGGGGATGAGTTGGGACTATTCTCTTAATCTGGGTTGCATCACCCGTGGACCCTTTTAATTGCTACAACAGGTCCTCTCTAACATTTCTTTTCTGATAATCTACCTCTCCTGAAAGTTCAATTCTAGGGGCCATTTGCAACCTAGGGATTTTTCGCTGAGATGAAATTCAGATTTTAAAACTATAATTCTGAAATATTTTTGAATTTTAAATCTTAGTGGAAACTTTAATTTTTTTGTATCAGAGAAGACTTACCCATTATGCAATTATGTCACAAGGAGCTGAAAATCGTTGCAATTCCATTCTTCACTTGAATGATTTTGGTAAATTATGGCTACTTCAAGCTGAAAAAATGAATTATACTACTTCAATCAAATCAATCTTTAGCATTGAATTGAACTGAAATGGCCACACATTCTACAATATATTCACCTGCTACAAATTTGTGGCTTAACAACTCACTGAAACTCATTTCATTAACTTTGAATCTAGGCCATAGATTTCAAGCAACATCTTCTTCATCTGATGGCCCTCTTCTAGTCTTGGAAACAACTATTCATTTGGGACATGTGTCAGCATGACTTAATCGCTTAACTGATAGATGTTGTGCTTCTTCTCCTTAAGTTATTAAGTCAACCATTAGATTCACCTTAACTTGTCTAGAAGTTATCTCACCTTGAGTTTACTGACTGTGGCAACAATGTCATCACCTGAAACACGCGTCAACACGGCTTAATGGATTAATCACTAGATCTCGATCACTTTGCCTTTAAGCCATTAAGTAAAACATTCAATCCTTTCATACTTGCAACCTTATTAACATGATAACTGCGTTGTACAAGGCCCACCTTTTATGCCACTTGTCATCACGACTTAATTGCTTATCCATTAGATCTCGAGCACTTTACCTTTAAGCGATTAATTTGACCATCAATCTTTCCTGTAGGTGTTGTTCCTTAAATCCTATCTTTACGACCTCAGCCAGACCCACTAGGACACGTGGCATCATGGATTAATGTCTTAGATGATAGATGTCGATCAGTTTCTCTTTAAGCCATTAAGTGGGACGTTAGATCTTCTCAAACTTCTCCAACTTTTATCCCACAGTCAGCTTTACCTTTAGTGGAATACACGTCAGCCTCTTGACATGCATCAGCACCGCTTAATGGCTTAGATGATAGATCTTGTGAATCTTTGAGATAAGCCATTAAGCGGACCGTAGGATCAGAAACAAGTTGTCTGTGTTTTACTCATTGCCAACTCAGAATACCCGGGTCCGCCAACTGCCACATGTCTTAACCGCTTAATTGTTTAACTGATAAATTTTGTACATCTTCCCTTTAAGCTATTACACCAACTGTTATATCTTTCTGAAATTTAATCACCTTTATGCCACTTGTGACAGGATCCACATTACTTCCTTTACATGCGTTGGCACCACTTAATCTCTTATATGATAGATGATGCACATCTTGGGACTAAGCGATTAATTCTACCATTGATTCTTTCAGGATCTTACCACTGATTAACTAAGAAATTTTACTACCATCGGACCCATCAAAGACATGTGGCATCACGACATAATTTCTTACATGATAGATGTCAATTGGTATGAGATTAAGCTATTAAGTGGGCCATCCGATTAAAACAAACTTGCTCGATAGATAAAAACTTTAATTAAAACATCAACGGACTTTGGACTTAGGGAATAATGTAAGACCACGGTGTTAGGACTGACAACTTTAATAAACATGACCGCTTTAAAATGAACCTATTCGAGACATGATTTAAGTGAAAAAGTAACATGAAATTAGAAGACATTTTCAACGCTTAGGGTATTTATGACCAAATTTACACTAGGAGACATGGAACAAGGGTTTTTCAGCATTTCCAACTAGGTTGAGGGCTAGAACAAAATTTTCAGAGGTATGAGAACAGTTTTAAGCATGATTTTAAACCTTTGGATAACATGAATGACAGGAGATTACAAATTTTTACAAGGCATATTCCAAACAAGAAATATTACCAACAGTGGCTCTCTCTAAGGATGCTTAAATGTCAGGTTATAGCAAGAATATAGATCTTTGGGGAGGCAGACCACAAACCAAACTAACCTACTACTAGAAACAAACACACAACAGAAAGAAAACACACCTACAAATATAATACATACTATTGTGCATGGAAAAGAAAAGCTAATTGAAGAAATTTTTTAGTAATTGTCCATGAACTGGCAATTCTTGTTCTTCATCATCCAGATTCTTGAGGAAATAAGGATCTTTTCCAAAAATTTGAGATATAACAAAAGGCCCCATCCATAGTGACTCAAAAATTTTGTGCTTGCCTTTGTCTTCAGCCTTGGTATTCCATTGCAATACAAAATCACCAGGTTGAAACTTTCTTTCATCTGTCCTTCTATCAAAAAGATACTTCATTTTTTTTTGTAATTTGACATTTTCTCTCTGGCTTTCTCTCCTTATTTCATCCAATTCTACCAACTGAACCATCCTTTCTTCCATAGGTTCAAAAACTTCCATTTCTTCATCTTGGATAAACTTATAGATTGGGAGAAAATTATTGCCAGGCATTCCTTATTGAATGCCATAAACCAAATCAAAGGGAGATTTTCCAGTGGCCCTTTTGATAGTGATTATATCCGCCCAAAGGGCAAGTTTCAATTTTACATGCCAAGCTCTTTTATTTTCTTCTAAGGTCTTTTTCAAAAAATTTAAGATATGCTTGTTGCTGGATTCTGCTTGACCATTGGCTTTAGGATGGTATGGGGATGAATAAGACATAACAATTCCCATATCGGAGCAAAAATCAGTAAATTCTTCAGACCTAAATCACATGGCATTATCCATCACCAACTTGAGGGGAACACCAAATCTTGTAATTACATTATCCATCAGAAAGTCAATGACCATAGTGCTTGTTGCTCTTTTAGTTGGAATTTCCTCCACCCATTTTGTAAAATAATCTATTACCAACAAAATCTAGCTATGGCCTCCACTTGATTTATCAACAAATTCTTGTATGAAGTCCATTCCCCACATAGAAAAGGGGGCCTCTGCTACTATAGGGTTCAACAGTAATGCTCTTGAATACTTAATCTTGCTTGAGAATCTTTGGCATGGCTCATATTTCCTGACCATATTGTGGGCATCTTGGAACAAACAAGACCAATAGTATCCAGCTCTTAGAATTTTATGGGTTGTGGACCTAGCAGAATAGTGCCCTCCACACATTCCAACATGGATTTCCTTCAGCATCTTCTCTGATTGACCTTTGTCAAGACATAATATCAGGATTCCATCTCTATTTTTCTAAAACAAGTCTCCATGCAACAAAACATATTTCTAAGCTTGTAATCTTAAACTCCTCCTTTGGTTATCACTTAGGTTATTTGGACACTTAGCATTTTTCAAAAAATATACAATATTGGCATACCAAGGTTGCATTTCAATACTTGTTAAGCAATTCTCATTTATATCAACACTGCTGACCTAGACCAAATCCAAATTTTCTTCTATCATCAACTTTTCCAATCCTAGTCCTCTCACCAATTTATTGATATGGATGTCTTTATCAAACTCTTGAATTTTTTTTATCCATTTGCATCTTTTTCTTGTTACTTCATTATGAACAAAAATGTCCTTGACAGTAGCATGAGGAACATAAGCATTTACCTTTGCACATACCAAATATGGCCTAAAAGCCTTGTTTGCATTTACCAGATCATAGGCATGTTTCTCCATCAACTGATAGTTTAACTCAGCTGACTGCAATGACTTGCTAAAAAATGCAATGGGATGTTCAAATCCCTCACCATCCTTTTGCAATAGGACTGCTGCAATAGTATGGAATGAAGAAAAAGTAAACAAAGAGAAGGGTTTGCTATAATCAGGGGATACAAGGATTGGTGCTTCTTGAATAGCTTGTTTTATTTTTTCAAAAGCTGACTATGCTTCCTGGTCCCATTCAAACTTTACATTTTTCTTCAGCACTTTGACAATAGGCTTGACTAGCTCTGCAAAGTTGTCAATCAAATATCCTAACAAAATTAATTTTCGCTAGAAATTATTGTATGCCCTTTAAGTTCTTGGGAGAAAGTACCTTTTGAATGGATTCAACTCTTTTAGGATCTATCCTTACTCCCTCTTTTGATACTATGTATCCCAGGAGTTTTCCTTCAGTAATAGAAAAGTGACACTTTTTTGGGTTTAATGATAGTCCATATTCCAATTCTTTTATCATCACTTTCTCCAAGTGATTGCAATGATCCTCTGCCCTTTTTAAAAAAGCTATCAAATCATCTTGGTATACTACCATTAGAACATCTATAATGGCATACAAGCATACACATAAGTGCCCCAAGGAGTAGTAAATGTTGTTTTGAATTTTTCATATTCTTTGACCAGCACTTGATTGTACCCTAAGAACCCATCCACCATAGACAACAAATCACACCTAGTGACTTTATGCAACATAGCCTCCATGTTAGGTACTCCATAGTTATCCTTCAATGAGGCCACATTCAGATTTCTAAAATCAACACACAATATTATGTCCCCATTTTTCTTTCTTATAGGGATTAAGTTAGAGACCCATGATGAATGTCTTATTGGCTGAATTTTACCTGCATCTCTTAGTTTCATCAAGTCTGCTTGCATTTTGGTAGCCAGCAGGGGATTACTGGGCCTTTGTTTTTGTCTGAATGGTTTAATACCTTCTTTCAAAGGGATATCATGCTGAAATAAGTCTTTTCTATAATCTTTCAAATCCTCATAAGACCATACAAATACATGCTTATATTTCTTTAGCAATTTTATCAAATTCTTTCTCTTATTACTATCCATTTTTTTACCGATATAGACTAATTTGGGAGATGTTTCAGATCCCAAATTAACTTACTCTAAATCTCCCACCTTGGCATTGGACTTCTGAGTCATATAATTTTCATTTATGTTGAACACGCCTTCCAATTCAACCAACCCTTTGGGAATGTGATTAGTATCCAATTGGATGACTTCTTGATCAAAGATATACTCCTTATTGTCCACAACTGATATTAGAGATTCACAATCAATCTTCTGACCATCATATTGATCTACACACTAGATAAACCTGAGGATATCATCATCATCCTCAAATACTTGCCAATTATGAATATTGTCAGGAACTACAAGCCTGCTTTTTATTTCAACCATAGACATACCAGTAAGAGTAGCATCATTATTTTTCAGGGCAACATTGGCCAGGAAATCTGCCATTATGTTGTTGGATCTCTCTATCCATAGGATATTGAAGGCATCAAAGAATTCTATCCTATCCCAGACAACATACTTGTACAATTTTAATATGTCATCTTTAGCAGCATCATGCTCCCTAATCTGAGATATAATTAATTGGGAATCCCCATGAACTTTTAAACACTTAATACCATGCTTGGTAGCAATATCCATTCCCAAAATTAAGGCTTCATACCCAGCAGTATTATTTGTATATTGAAAAGTCAGCAAGAAAGAGTACTTGAAGGTGATACCTGATGGGGAAATAAATAAAATTCCTACTCTAGATCCTTCCTTTA
The DNA here is from genome assembly GCA_018584345.1 of Thuja plicata. NCBI lineage: Eukaryota > Viridiplantae > Streptophyta > Pinopsida > Cupressales > Cupressaceae > Thuja > Thuja plicata. The sequence goes on from MU227352.1 coordinate 813,112, forward strand.
AGCATCCTCCATCAAAGTACATTTTTCATAGTCCATCTTGTTGCAATAGCAATTCATCCACAATTGGTTCAGTGTTCTTTAACTGTGGCTTGATTTCTTCAACAGTAAGATTTTCCATATTAACATTCACACAACAATTCAATTGGTCAAGTAGAACCACCTCCACCATGACAGATGACCGGGGTTCTCTATACAACTTGACCTCATGTCCATTTACAGGGATAGTTGCATAGGACAAATCTAACTACATTTTTCCACCTACTGTTGTTTCCCACTGCCTTGACAAAAGTATACCATAATATGGTTTAGTGTCCACTACCACTATATCCATTCTGTAAGTTGCTTCAGGGAAAGCAACAATTTTCACCTCAATGTCTTTCGGTATTTCTATCACAGGAAATTCCATGTTGTCCATAGCATAACAACTTCCAGCAGATGTAGTGACCTGGAGGCCCAATTCCCTCATAACATGATAAGACATCACATTTGTTGTAGCTCCAGAATCAATCATGCAATTTTTTACTAAGAAACTATTAACCATTAAGGTGAAATAGATGGATCAACAAATAATGGTTCTTGAGTGATTATATTTCCAATATAGATATTAGAAATTTTTTTGTTTTTTTGTTTTCCTTTCACTTGTGGACTGTCTTTTATAGTATCATTTGGTGTCAAAGGTATTTCCTCTTGGTTGGGAATAGATATATCATCTATCCCTCTTAAAAGTGCCAGAGCAGCTTCTTTGTGCTCCCTTATTTTTAGCATTTCCATGAGTGGGACTGAGACTTTCATTTGGGTCAGAGCATGTTTCATGTCAAAAAGAGGCAATTTAGAAGACATAGCACTCATCTTTCTCACTTATTTGGATTTATTATTGGGTATTAATTCCTCTTTTGCTTCTTCATTTTCAACATGATCAAAAGAAGATCCTACTTTTCTTTCATGCTTTTCATTTTTATCTTCCTTAACATGAAAATCCTTAATAACTTGAGGTTAATATTTTCTGACATAAACAGGGGCATACTTGCCTTGATTTGGTTGTACTATTCTATTTCTCAGGTTGTATGCATTTTGTGCCTGATTAATTTTTACAACAGTCAAAGACCTCTTTTCCTCATCAGTGAGAGTTCTGAAATGAGAATGTGAGTTATCACTTCCCACTGTGTTTATAGTTGCTTGTGAAACACTGTCAACTTGATCACTTTGATAGGGTGGATTTTGTAATTGATTTTCAAAGCAAGAATTATCTTCTGTACACAAATTATTAGAAGATGATTTAGTATCAGAAAACCATGGGTATGGTTTCTTTACTGTGAACATATTTATGGAAGGGCCTTCTTGTTCCCTTTCTTTTGTTTGATCAAACAAAGCCTGGGCTACTACACACTGATAGGAATAATGTGGCATATTACAAGACTCACACTAGGGAGTGTTCTCAACATAGTTGGCACTATTCATTTTTAGGGGATCTGGGGTTTATTTATCTTTTGGGTTATCTTGTCCTTCAGGGACTGGCTTACCATTGCTCCATTTTTTTTATATGGATAATCTCTCAGGTTGGGTTGTTTTTCAAACCTTTGATTAGTGTATTTACTATCATGGTACCCTCCTCTATCATTTTTATCCATTTTGGCAGTAAGGTCTTTCACTGCACTCACCAGTTTATCCACTGTATCATCTTCTTTGACATTTTTGTTGGCTGACCCCTTTTCCTTCCAAAGTTTATTGTCTTCCCTCATCCCCATTTTTCTTGATGCTCTCTTATTACTCTCAATGTTGAATTAAGATAACTTTGCATCATGGAAAAGCAGAATAAGATTCCACCTATCAGGTATTGGTAATGATGTTACTCAATACCTAGATAATGAATATGTATTTCCTACAAGACCTCACACACTTGAGAAATTGAGAGAAAATCATGAGCATAATTGCATGATGATAGAACTTGCTTCCTCATTCTCCGATGTTGAGTTTGAATATGTCAAAACCTACACCTCTATAAAGAAAATGTGAGATAAATTGAAGCTGGTACATGGAGGAGATGCTAATGTACTAAGAACCAATGAAGAAAGCCTAAGAGGGAGGTTTGATGACCTAAGGATGAAAGGAGGAGAAAATATCACTTAATATAGTTGCAGAATCAAAGAGGTAGTCAATGTTATCTGAGGATTTGGAGGTGTACTTGAAGAAGAGATAGTGGTACATAAAATCCTAAGAGTGTTACTACCTGTATATGCTATTAGAGTATCTGCTATACAGTAAATGAGAGAAGTTACAAACAATAATGTTACTCTAGATAGTCTAATTGGTAGACTGATTTCATTTGAAATGAATAAATTTGAATAATAGTGTCTTACCATCTATAGAGTTTGCATTCAAATCTTCTTTCAAAATAAGTAAGTCAAGTCATAAACACACTATGAGGAATGATAGTGAAATTGATAGTGATGACCAAGGACTAGATGAGATTGAAGCACTAATGGAAAGAAGATTGCAGAGAGGCAAAGGTAGATACAAAGGTAAATTACCGCTTGTATGTTTTAATTGTAAAGAGGTTGGACACTTTGCTGCAAGATTTCCTAACAAAAAAAAAGATGACAAAAGTAATGATAGAACATATGAAAAAAAGTTTGATCGAGGTGATAACAGATATTACCAAAACAATCGACAATTTGAGAGAAGAGATACCCGAGACTACAAGGACAAAGGGAAGAAAGCTTGTTACCTAGCTGAGAACAAAGCTGATGATACTGACACTGAATTTGATGAAGACATTGAGATGGTATTTGTAGCCATGAAAGATGATTCAGACAAATAAGAAAGGTATGTAGAGACTGCACTCATACCTAAGGTTAGTAAGAATGATGTCTGGATTATATATAGTGGCTACACTCACCACATGACTGGTGATAAAAAAAAATTTCAAACTTTTGAATACTACAGTAAGAATGGGTAATAACACACCTTGTCCAGTTGAAGGTAAAGGAACCATAATGTTGAATAACCTGATCAAATGTGAAAATGCTTACTAGGTAAAAGGACTTAATTATAATCTATTAAGTTTTTCAAAACTAAATAACATAGGTCACCGAGTAGCATTTGAAAATAAGAAGGCAAAAATCTTCAATGAATCAGGAAGGTTGATCAGAACTGGTGAACAAACAAAAGGTAACCTTTTCTATCTTGATGACATAAACACCACTTGTTTTATGGCTAGAAACAAAGACATATGGTTATGGAATAAGAGATTATGTCATGTGAATTTTGACAACATGATAAAGATAAGCAATAAAAGAAGAGTAATATGCTTACCAAGCATGTCAAAGCCCGAGCATATCATGTGCAAGAATTGTCAAAAAGGTAAGATGAAAAAGTCTAGTTTCAAGAGTAAAGCTTGTACATCTAATTCTATTATAGAATTATTCCATACTGATCTATGTGGACCCATGAGGAAAAAGAGTTACTATGGTGACAGGTATTTCATTCTCTTTGTAGATGACTATTCTAGAATGATGACAGTTATGTTCTTAAAAGATCAATCAGAAACATTCAAGATGTTTAAATGGTATAAGGCTATGGTAGAAAAAAAAAGTGGTAAGGAATTGAAATGCTTAAGATCAGATAGAGGAGGGGAATTTATTTCAGATGAATTCACTAACTATTGCAATCAGCATGGAATTAAAACACAGGTTTCTACACCAAGAACACCACAGCAAAATGGAATTGCTGAAAGAAGAAATAGATCCATTGTTGATTGTGCAAGAACACTGATGATTGAGAAGAGCATCACTCAAAATTTCTGGAGGGAATCTGGCAGTATTGTTGTCTACACATTGAACATAGTACAATTGAAGAAGGACATGAAAAAGACACCCTATGAGCTATGGTATGGTTATACACCAAATGTAAGTTACTTCAGAATCTTTGGAAGTCAATGTTATATTTTCAAAGATGAAAGAAATGGAAAGCTTGACTCCAAAAGCAAAAAAGGTATCTTTCTAGGGTATTCCACCAAAAGCCAGGCTTATAAATGTCTTAACAAGTCCTCTAACAAGATCATTGAAAGTGAAAATGTAAGAATAGATTAATTTGCAGAGAAGAATGATAAGGAAAGAAGAACAGAACTAGAAGACTAAAATAGTTTTGTTTACACTGAAGAACCTAACACTCTACCAAAACAATAGTGTATCGCTCCCAAGAAACAAAACATTGCACCCGAGCATCAGGCTGCAATTATGAAAAATTAGGAAAATCCTCAAAATGATGTTCTGAGAAATGGAGATCAGAATGAAGGTCAAGATGATGATCAGAATGATGGACAAATAGCTAAACTAAAACTTGCCAAGTATGTCAGAAGACATCATCCAAAGAATCAAATAATAGGATACAAGAAGGATGGAATGAGAACAAGAAGTAACTCACTAAACACTAGATGTTTACTTTGTGATTTTGAGCCTAAATCTGTTAATACTGCACTTGAAAATGAAGAATGGGTCAGTGATATGAATGAAGAGATAGAACATATTGAGAAGAATTGTACATGGACATTAGTACCAAGACCAGATGACAAGAATGTCATCGATACCAAATGGATATTTAGAAACTAGCTCAATGAGAATGGATAAGTCACAAGGAATAAAGCAAGATTAGTATGCAAGGGGTATGCACAAGAGGAAGGTATTGATTATGGTGAAACCTTTGCACATATTTCTAGACTAGAAGGAGTTATAATTCTTCTTTCTTATGCTGCATACAAAGGATTCAAGGTATACCATATGGATGTCAAATCTGCATTCCTAAATGGAATACTGGAAGAAGAGGTATACATTGAACAACCAGAAGGGTTTGTTGATCTAGATAAGAGAAACATGGTATGTAGACTACATAAAGCCTTGTATGGATTGAAACAAGAACCCAAAGCCTGGTATGAAAGACTTCACTCCTGTCTCATAAGCATTGAATTTGGAAGAACTAGTGAAAACAACAATCTATACTTAAAAGAAGATACTAATGGTAATATTTGGATTGCTGAAATATTTGTTGATGATATCGTATTTGGAGGAAATAAAATGTTATGTAAATAATTTTCTAATGAAATGAGCAATGAGTTTGAAATTTCTATGTTTGGGGAAATCAAATTCTTTCTTGGTCTACAGATTCTTCAGCAAGATGCAGGCATATATATCACTTAGTCCAAATACATCAAGGAAGTGTCGAAGATATTCAAGATGGAAGATTCCAAACCACTTGGAACACCTATGGAAACCAGATCTAAGCTAACAAAATAAGACAAATCAAATGAGGTAAATCAAACCTTGTATAGATCAATGATTGGAAAACTAATGTATGTTGTTCATACCAGACCAGATATAGCACATGCATCTGGAATAGTTGCAAGATAATCTGCTAATCCCAAAGAATCACACATGACTGTTGTTAAGAGAGTTCTAAAATATATAAAGAACACCAAGGACTATGGCTTATGGTATAAAAGAGAAGGAAATTTTAAGCTTCAAGTCTATACTGATGTTGATTGGGCCGGAAACTTAGATGACTGAAAAAGCACAACTGGAGGAGCATTCTTCATAGGTGACAGACTTGTCACATGGATCAACAAGAAGAAAGGATACGTCTCACAGTCTACTGGAGAAATGTGGTTGTTGCTGCAAACTGCTCTAATATTGCATGGATCAAAAAATTACTAGAAGGTATGAATATGAAAATTCTTGAACCAGTGATTATCTATTGTGATAATACCAGTGCAATAAACATATCAAAGAACCCAGTCATGCATGCTAAGACTAAGCATATTGCTATCAAGTATCATTACTTAAGAGAACAAGTGAAAGCAAAAGAAGTGATACTGGAATATGTTCAATCAAAGGAACAATTAGCTGATATATTCACAAAGCCATTACCGAAAGATATATTTGAGTACCTGAGAAAGAGACTAGGGGTCCAGCCCTTGTCTATTGGTCAGTAAGCTGACTAGGAGGCTGCATCAACCTACACATAATCAAAAGATCATTCATGTTGATGCAAGCACAAAGAGATGGACTACAAAGATACATCTATACATAGCAAGGTACAAATCTACACCAAAAACCAGAGATAAATTTGGCTAATACAGAGTTGTATTTCTGATGGATAGGGAAATTCAAGGAGTATATTATAAAAAGGTGAAAGGATATAACTTTGGCATAATAAAAGATTACTTTGGCATTGTTTTCAAAGGGAGAGAGATTCAAAGAGAGATATTATCATTATCCAAAGGGAGAGTATATCCATAATATCCAAAGGGAGAGATTACATATGAAATATCCATTAAAGGGAGAGAAGTAACATGAGGGAGAGAATGCATACTAAAGGAAATATTGTTGTCAAAAGAAAAAGAGATGATCAAGGAGAGGAATAGTCAAGGTAGAGCACATATCAAAAATAGAATCAGAAGTTGATACATCTATCCAGTAAAGGGATTAAAGATTGAAGAAGGCACTCTACAAGAAAAAAAATCTAAGCTATATGAGCTTACCGATAGCCAGACATTTGTATTGGTTATAGAACAAAAGAATTGTGAGAGATTGATGAATTTCAACTTGATATATTTCATATTGTATTATAAATAACATCGTCTGATAATATAGTATTTTTCCATCAATGCCATAGGGAGAGATTGATGAACCATAACTGATTGAATGTTTGAAGATGTTAAGTTGATCACCGAAATTTAGATAAGATAATGCAAGGCATTAAATCAGTTAATAGATTGTAATGTGATTGATTTCAACTTGATATAATCTGATTGGTTATATACAAAGTTTCAAAGACTTCAGAGAATCAGAAAGATAAAGATTATGCCTTTAGTAATACATAAAAGATCAGTATTCACAAAGTGACTACAAACACTGATAGGTAGTGCACCCCGACAGACAAAGAAACTCAAAATTAAAGTCACAGTTTTGCCCAAGAAAGAAACCTGACAAGCATTACTGACGAGTAGAATCACAAGCATTACCAACGAGTAGAACTTCACAGTAATTCTCGACGGACAGACAACCCTGACGGAGATGCCTGAGGAGAACAAAAGTGTTGACCAAAGCTATCAAAGAGTTAAACACCGAAAAGAACTGAAGTTTAGAAATGACAAAATACTTAGCTGGCAAGAGCTAAAGATAGAGTTAACTAGTTGTTAATATTGTTTTCATCGACAATTTAAAGCTAGAGATAAGTGAAATATTTAAAGAAGTTTTATTACAGTTGTCAAAGAGAAATGTACGAGATAAAACTGAACTAAATCTTTAAAGCAAGATTGGCTAAAATTGTGGATCATGCCAAGAAAAAGATAATCAAGAACTTAGAAATGGTGATATCATGTCTATAAAGAGACACTCTAATTCATTATGAATTAGTGGTGAATAGAGAAAAATGATGCTAGAGAAACTGATGAAGAAAAAATTCATATAGTCCTAATCAATCAAGCTGAGGAAAGAGCTAAAGATCTCTGCGGACACCGAGCAATAGAGAAGAACAGCATCACCGAGTAGAAAGAAGTGGAGCAAAGGTATTGAAAACACACATTGATCAAAAAGGTATAATGAGCTTACAATAGATCTAAAAAATTTCAAGTCTATAGTTTTATATGTGAATAGATCATTTACTGTTTTAGTTTAACCATTGGATCAGAAAGTCTCTTAACCAAGAAGGACTTAACAATCATTTCTATATTGAGATACATCCCAAGGAGTATCAAAAATTTTGATCATGAAGATAGCATGAGATGCCAGATACCATTTGACAAACTACACTTTGTTTGGTCATAGAAGGTAGCATAAAGATGCCAGATATCAAGTCACAAACTATTCAATTTAAATCCTTTAACAAGGTCACACCTAATAGTGTGTTTGTAACCTTTAACAAGGTTGTCTCTTCACCAAGCTCACTTCAGAAGAGTGAGTGAAAATTTTGGGATACCGGTCCCAAGTGGTTTTTCCCTTAACAGGGTTTCCATGTGTCGATGTGTTTATGAGTCATTACTTTAGTGTTTTGCATTACACATAACTAATTCTAGATTGATCAGTATATACTAAGCAATTTACCAGTTTTTAGTAAATGAAAGACTGCTAATCGGTGAACAGTAAGAATAAGGTTTAACAGTATACTTCGGGTAGTAGTTATTTGTTAATATTGTTTGAAGGCATTCATCTTGTAGGACTGAAGATAACTAGAGGCATAATATTGTGGTACTAAGTTTTTGGGTTGATTTATTGGAATGTTTTTAAGGCCACTGATTCACCCCCACCCCTCAATTATTCTAACAAATGCTACAACACTTCTTCACTCTAACAAGCCATAACCCTTACACCATTTTTCTTATAGAAAACCCTAACCCTAAAAATTTATTGATGGGTCAACCTACAAAAATGTTTGATGAGTCAACCTAGGGAAATGGTTGATGAGTCAACCCCAAAAGTGCTTGATGAGTTAACCAAAAAAAAACTAGGTCATTTCCTTGAACCCCAAGAATTGCAGAAAAGTGTACAGTACTTGTCTGACCAGTCACCACAAATCAATAATAAGGAATATCACAAATAGGTTCAATAGATGTTCCTATCACAAAGTATCTATCTGGATGTGTAATGGAATAAAATAGGAATGTGAGAGGTTTTCACTAGGATGTGTGGAAAAACTAGGAAGCTTAAACCTATCCCCTCTAATACATTGGAAGGAAGATGACCCACTAGGCTTAAGTAGGCTTAAACACTGAGTGGATGTCTTGATCCATTTCTTTTATGGAAGATGACTATGCAAGTGAAAATGGAAAATGAAATATCATGGGTGGATGAAGAGAGAAAGGATTTTTTGTTGGCAAGTGATGTTTTTGGAGTGTTATGTGACACTTGAGGGTTGTCATTTATGGAAACACATCTAATACAATGATCACTTGGAGTTAAGTATAGTTTTACAGAGACAATCTTGAAATTGACTAAGTATAGAAACAGAAGTACATAGTATAACAATATTTTTTTTTGGATAGCGAAGATTGTATATGATAGTTGATGACTTGTGAACTTAGAGGAAGACACTTTGGGATATGCATGACCTTCAGTTAAGGTCGCTTGTGTTTTGGTGTTGATTAGAGAGAGTTAGAGTGTTTTGAAGACATGCGAAGACAATGGAACAGTGAAACAGAGCAATTGAACAATCGCGATGATTGAGGGAGTATGAGATAGAATCCAAACATGTTAAGTTGGATTTTTATTATGAATTACCTATACTTTGGTTGAAAAATATTGCCAACATTGTATTTACTTTTTGTATAAGTATTTTTTCTGTAGTGTATCTGAGAGACGACTAAATGATGTAACACACACACACACACACACACACACACACACATATATATATATATATGAAGAACATTTTGTAAAGTGAAGAAGAGTGAAAGAGATGTTAGAGATGATTTATGGAAGATGCAAGATCTGAGGTTGACAGATATTGTTGAGGACTACAACTAGAATTATCTAAGCATTGCATATGCTTGTTTTGTTCATTACTGAGAACACTTTGTAATAGAAGTATTGGTTGTAAGAGTTGTAAGCTTAGTGTACCTCTAACATGGTGTTGTATACCTTTAGCATGGTTGATATTAATTTAACAAGGAAATGTACTATGTAATACTCAATTCCTAACATGGCTAGGTCTCCTATGAGGGAGATTATACTTTAGTGCATTTTTTTGGGTACCATCCCCACCGTGGTTTTCCCTTGGCTAGGGTTTCCTCGACAACAAATAATGGTGTAATGAGTTGTGTGTTATTTTCTTATGTTCTTTTTATTTCAACAATCTTATGGTTTATTTGGAATTGGTTTAAGTTTAATTTAAAGTATTGTAATTTTGATTCACCCCACCCTCTCAGTATTATTTAATCCTAACAATTGGTATCAGAGCTATTGCCCCTTGAGAGGAATTTTAACAACTTAAGGGAGATCAAGATGGATTCTGTAAGTTTTGAAGAAAACTTTGAAGAATCACTTGAAGACCTTGACAAAGAAAAAGCAGAGAATGGTGACTTGAGATGAAAATTGAGAAGAGCTGAGGGATTCATTAAGAAAATAAAAGATCAACTTGAACTTTCCAGAAGTCAAAGATAGGATCTTATGGTTTAGATAAAAGAGGATTCAGACAATGATAATTCAAATCAGATAAAACAACTTGAACAAGAGAATGATACTTTAAATCTTAATCATGAAATTATGACTAAAGAGATTCGACAAGAAAATGATGCAAAAAAAAAAACTAAAGAAGCTTTGAAGGATGCTAATATTCTGATGGGACAAATGAAGACTGAACTTGATCACTACAAGAACAAGTATCTGGAATTAGATAAATATAATCAGATCATAAAAGGTGAACTTTTTGAGACAAAGAAACACATTGAGATACTTCACATGAGAAGTGACTTGATCGAAGAAAAAAGAGAAAGACAGAAACCTAAAGGACACATGACTGGTGTTGGATTCAATGAAGCTGAATGTTCCAAGAATCAAGAAGAAAAATCCGATGTGAAGATTGATGGAGAAAAATCTACTCTTGAAGAACCTAAAGAACAGATCAGACCTTTCAGAGGTAGATGTTTTGGATGCAACAAGGTTGGACACATGAAGAGAGATTGCAGAGGTAAAGCCCCATTCAAATATTTTTCTGGTTATTTCTTTAATTGTCATGCATATGGGCACAAGAAAGCAGAATGCAGGAAACCTGATCAATCAAGATACAGACAAGATAACATTAGGAAAGAGTCAACAGATAAAACCACATGTTATAAATATAATAACCTTGGGCACATCACAATGTATTATAAGTTACAGGTAAATTAGAATATATCACCTCCTATATGCTACAAATGTAACAATCCAAGGCATATAGAAAAGTTTTGCAAGTACAATAGAGCAGACAACAGAAGAGTACCAACTCCTAATGATACTAAGAAGAATGACAATGATACTGGTAAGAGTCTTGCAAATAAAAGAAGTGAATTTGACATTTATTTCAAGAAAGAACAAGATAACATCAATGGTAAGGTATGGAAAGTCAAGGAGTCTAATGAGGTATTGGTTCAGGGAGAGACAGTAGATGCTACTGAATCTTTGCCTGATGCTAACAAAGTTGAATCAACCTAAATGGTTGAATATGGCCTTAGGGGGAGCATTGGATGAAGACACTGGATTATATCCAGTCCTTGATTCTAAGGAGTAAGCTCATGCAAGCTTGGTTATAGTATATGAAAACATTGTGGAACCTATATCTATGATCGCAACATCTAAAGATTCATATTCTATGATCTCTATATTTGTGATTAATAGGACAGTGTGCAAAGTTGAGTTTATTGGGTAAAGTGCATTTTCTCACTTAGCGATGAATAAAAGATATCTAAGTTACTTATTTCTTCACCATTTGAAGAGCAGTGACCAAGGAGAGTAGAGTTTAGAGAGTATCAGACTACCAAGAAGTCACTTTGCATGATTGATCAAAGAAAAAATTCAAAATTTAGCGTGTTTAAGGTATTTAGACTATCTACTCAAGAAGAATTTATGGATGCACCATTGATTTATGATGCTATGGATAGACCTAGATATAAATTCAAGAAACATCCCTTTAAGTCTTGTGAGGACAACCCTGAAGGAGCCTTTTCCCAAACACCACATGACGTCTTGTACGTAGAGGATATTAGGGAATACATAAATTGAAAATATGAGACATTGGGAGATGATGAGATTGCTACCGAAATGGAAGACATGATAGGTGATGATGGTAAAATGAAGGATGAGTTCAAACACCTAGATAACCTGAGCATTATGAAAATGACAAACATGTATGAAATCAGCTAAGAAGAATGGTTTAAGATAATACTTATCAGAGTTCATGACTAATTCATTTAGATAGGGAAGAAACCTATAAGGATCTATAGTCATTTGAGTCATGACATAATTGGGCTAGACAATACTGGAGTTATCCCTGTAGCAGAAAAGAATACAAAGAAACAAGTTGAAACCTTAACACATTCTAAATGGGACAGGCGAGCAATGATAGTGAATGACATTTTCCTACAGGATGTAAGACTAGTTGAAATGATACTTGGTTATAAGCTTTACTACAGTAGTAGACTAATTCAGTCTCAGCATGAGTTATTATGGTGGCTGATGGGACAATAATTTGTCTTTGTTTTATGTTAATTTTTATACTCTCTTTAAAACATTACCAAGACATTTGTGAACCTTTTAGTATTTGAACTTGCAATCATGATATAAGTACACTTAGAACCACCAAAGCCTATGGGTAGCTAGTAGTGACATATTTTGCTAAACATTATATATCTATCACGGTATTTCATATAACTATTTGAATGTGTGTTCTAATATTTGGATTGAGTTGACTAGTTGACTTGAATATATAAGCATATGCTACTAACTTACCAGGAAAAAGGAGTGGCTTGAGAGTGGATCGACAACATTGAAGAGGAAACATTGAAGTCCTAGCTATGGCATGTGTATATATATATATGCTATGACATGTATATATATATATATATATTTGTATATGCTACTAACTTACCAGGAAAAAGGAGTGGCTTGAGAGTGGATCGACAACATTGAAGAGGAAATGTTGAAGTCCCAGCTACGATGGGGAGAACCTTTATGACAACCACAAGAGATTCCTGATACATTGGAGGAGCCATCATCTTAGGGAATATAGGAACATAATTTTGCTATATTTTCTCTCAACGGTCAATATCTTGTTGAATCGGTCATCCAGACTTTATTACATTATGTCATGGGCTGTTACATTCTCCCTTTCTCTATGGCATTATTTAGTCAGACCTTATCTATATTCTTTGAATAAAAATCAATCCTCTATATAAAGGGATTTTTTTGTTAGTTTGTAGAGTTGGAAAATATATTATTGTTGCATTTTCACAACAAAGTTACTCTTTCTAGTTCCGTACATTGCTTTCATTATGATGTAATCAGTTTCTAGAAATATAATGAAGGAGTGATTTTGATTTACATTTTGTGTTAGTAGTTAGAAGAATCCAATCAAGGGGGCCCACTTGGGAGGTGGATTAGATTATAATAGGTTATAGTTGCATTCATCATTTACAACATTTTAAGTAGATTTTAATGTTTCAATCCTGCAACATTATAACTCGTGTATGTTCCTGCAACACTTGCAAGGATAATTATAGTGAATGCTTTGGGTTGATAGAATAGTTTTAAGTTAAGTTTTTAGTTTTAAGTATTAATTTCATTAAGCATTCATGTGTGTTGACTTTCCTACAGCAATAGCGTAGGTCTCTTTCATGTATTTCTTCCTTCCTGCAGCATAAGTGATATGACTCTTTGAGAGACATAGTGCACAAATTATGTTGTCCCATTTCAAGTATACATCCCTGGGTTGACAATTTAAATGCACTTCATGATAGGAAAACTAATACTTATTTTGAATACACTATTCCTAGGAGAAGCTTTGGCATGATTATTATTGCCTATTGTGGGGTTGTTCATTTTTGGCCCCTAGGAGTGGATCGACAACATTGACGAGGAAATGTTGAAGTCCCAGCTGCGACAGGGAGAACTGTTATGACAACCACAAGACATGTCTTCTACATTGGAGGATCCATCATCTCAGGGAATATAGGAACATAATTTTTCTATATTTTCTCTCAGCGCTCAATATCTTGTTGAATCTGTCATTCGGACTTTATTATATTTTGTCGTGGGCTGTTAAATTCTCCATTTCTCTATGGCATGATTTAGTCTGACCTTATCTATATTCTTTTAATAAAAATCAATCATCTATATAAAAGGATTTGATTTTTAGTTTGTAGAGTTGGAAAATATATTATTGTTGCATTTGCACAGCAAAGTTACTCTTTTTAGTTTTGTGCATTGTTTTCATTATGATGTAATCAGTTTCTGGAAATATAATGAAGGAGTGATTTTGATTTAGATTTTGTGTTAGTAGTTAGCATAAGCCAACCAAGGGGGTCCACTTGGGAGGTGTATTATATTAGAATAGTTTAGACTTTCTTTCAGCATTTACAACATTTTAAGTAGATTTTACTATTTCATTCTTGCAACATTATAACTCATATATGTTCCTACAACACTTGCAAGGATAATTATAGTGAATGCTTTGGGTTGATAGAATAGGTTTAAGTTAAGTTTGTAGTTTTCAGTATTAATTTCATTAAGTAGTCATGTGTGTTTACTTTCTTTCAGCAATAGTGTAGCTCTCTTTCATGTATTGTTTCCTTCCTGCAGCATAAGTGATATGATTATTTGAGAGACTTAGTGCACAAATCGTGCTATCCCATTTCAAGTATACATCCCTGGGTTGACAATTGAAATTTACTTCATGATAGTAAAAGTAATCCTTATTTTGAATACATTGTTCCTAGGAGAAGCTTTGGCATGATTATTATTACCTATTGTGGGGTTGTTCATTTTTGGGTGTCGTTGTCAGGGATGGTGTCAAGTTGAGAACCTTAATGAGTCATTTTTCATTTTTAGATAGTTCCCTATTTTTTAGATAGTAGTATGCAGTCATAAACTTGCTTCACAAATTTACGTAATTATTTGCATGCATTGAAGAGGAAGAAGATGAGATGAATAGGATAGATTTATTTCAAGATAATATGCTAATCTGAACAAAGAAGTTGAAGAAGTTGAATTACCTTTTGTCGACGCAAGTCCTGAATTCCCTACAGCATATTCCTCTAAAGCAAGGGCTTTTGATCTAGTTGGCCTTTGACCTTTTTCTAAAATTTTGGCTAGGTTTCTTGATAATTTCACTCCAAGTGCACCTGTCGTTCATAATCCTATGGCTAATGTTCCTTTCCAGCAACAATTCCATTTCAAAATACCTCCTGTAATGGCACAACCTACCTTTCCATTTCCTCTTCCTAGCCTTATCAACAATGCTAACCTCAAAAACATACCCATTGTTGCACTTCCAAAAATCTATGGCCTCATAACTGAAGGTCCTGACACCTTTCTATTTGAATTTGACATTCTTTGTCGAAGCTTTGACTACAACACTGATGGCCACAAGCTTAAGTTGTTTCCAGCAAAATTGAAGGATTTCACCCTATGATGGTTTATGGGCTTAGGTACTAATGCAACAACCAGCTGGGATGAGATGTAGACTCCATTTATACATAAATACAAAGAGTATTTATTGCAGACTCTATTGCAAGGGGGTGACCCAAGAGGAGATGAAATTTTTCAAATGTCATAGAAGGAAGATGAAACTTTGGAATATAATGTTTCACACTTCTTTTATAACCTACAAAAGAATCCTCAACATGTCCTGGAGGAGGATTCCCAAAAACTCATTTTCTTGAGGGGAGTAAATGATAACTGTCTAGAAGCACTGGACCTCGTGGCTAGAGGAGATATATCCCAATCTTCCTAGGATGACCTTAATAAAATATGCATTAACTATTCAAGATTAGCTGTAAAAAAGGGCGGAGGATTTCAGTCTACAGTTTCTAAGGGGAACAACTCAGGAATTTCTAAGATGGAGATCTTGAACCTACTGTCAAATTTCAAGAAAGATATCATTAATGACATTGCCACACACTTGGATACCATGACTATCAAGAAGAAGCATGTAGATGTCAAATCACAGTTAGCTGAGTATTGTCCTCACTGTCACAAGAAGAATAAATATCGTGGGTGCAAGCTGGTGGAAAACTTGGAGATCTAACATCTTCCTATTGAGTACATGAAAATAGAAGGAGACAATGAGAAAGTGTTCTTTTTTTCTCAACATTGGCCATGGGCTTCAAGACAAGGTATGCCTCAGGATCCTTTGAAATTTTCTAATCCATATAATAATCAATGGAAAAACCATAATTATCAAAATCCTTCTCAGTACTCCCAACCTTCTTGGAACAACCAGTGGCCTCAGCCTCAAACTCAATGGTAGCCACCATAGGGGAATTGGAAACCATATAACCAATGGAGAGGGCCTCAACAATAGCCTAATCAAAATCCTGGTTATCCACCCTTACCACCTTCATTGTATCAACCTGCAATAATTCCACCTCTTGCAGCCACAAGTCCTACTCTAAAGCCAACCCAATTACCTGTTCAGCCACAACCCAATCCTAATAATAAGAAACAACAACAACCAATGTATGCTACTGATACTCAGAAATACCTTACCTATGCACTAAAGATATTTGATATCCACTTGAGATCTAGTACTACTCTTCCTACACCTGAACCTCCTGGTATAACAAAAGTTCTAGACACTCTTGTAGCATCAGCACTACTTCCAAAAGTTACTTTGCCAAATATTTTCCAACCAATTGATATACCAAGTAAAACTAATGTTCACACCTCAGTTAATCCTCCCTTTCCACAAAGGCTTAGCACAGAAAAACCTATATCCCAAGAAGAAACACCATTTGATATCCTTGACTAGTTGAAAAACACGCATATCCAGATTCCACTATTTCAAGCTATCAAAGATGTTCCTCTTTATGGAAAATTCATTAAGGAAGCATGCCTCAAAAATCCTAGATGTAAGAAAAAGGATCCCCAAATAGTCCATGTTATAGGTCAACTTGCAGATATTATATTGGGGAAGATAGTCATACCAAAGTACTCTGACCCTGGAAGTCCAGTTGTTGATCTTATAATTAATGGTCAGTCTATGAAAAATGCTCTAATTGATTTGGGAGTAGCTATAGATTTTATGACTAAGGATACCATGCATAGTTTGAGTGTATAGGGATTGAGAACCACTCCAACAGTCTTACAACCTGTAGACAATTCCACTGTCACCCTAGATGCCATCATAGAAGATATAGTAGTCACATTGGATTACTTGGAATATCCTACTAACTTCCTGATACTATCACCTAAGGTAAATTTGGTTGGTTATCTAGTTATTCTTGGAATATCTTTGTTAGCCACCACTCATGCCCATATTACCTCTAGATCATGTAACATGATAATTTCAAATGGCCAAGCAATCAAGAAGCTAGCATTATATCCTCCTGCCCGACCCCAACCAGATTTGAGTACTTCTATTTGGATAGATTTGGGAGATGAGGAAGAAGATCTAAATTATGTTTCTCAACTAATTATGTTACACAAACAATCCTTCCTAAAATTACAAGAAGAATATGATGTGATTCAATTATCCTTACCAATGAGTGTTTCATAGAAAAATATATTTTCAAAAGCTTTGTTCTACAGTTGTGTATCTATGAGGACTATATTTTTCCAGTAGACCCTGATGTTATCCATCAATTACTACACTATGAGATAGCTATGAGCCCAATCTCTAAGGTGTCAATGCTAGAGATGACAAAAAATGTGGAACTTTCTCCTGGTTACAATATTCATGTTAACAGTAAGTTGTCACCACAACAATTGGCATTGTTAACTCAACTCCTCTGTAAGCATGAAAAAACATTTGCTTGGGATTATGGATACATGATAGGCTTGAACCCAAAACTCTGCACACATATAATCTACATCAATGAAGGTAGTATACCACTTCTCCAACCTCAGAGAATAATTAACTTAGCCTTAAGAGAAATTGTAAAAACTGAGTTGCAAAAGTTGTTGGATGCTCATTTTATTTATCCAATCTTTGATAGTAAATGGGTATCACCTCTGGTCACAGTGCCTAAAAAGGGGGTAAATGGGTGGAAGTAAAGGCCATGAAGCATGCATGTGATCATAAATTGGTAGAGTTTCTATATGAGGAAATCTTCACCCATTACGGTGTGCCAGGAGAGCTTGTAACTGATTAGGGAGCACTATTCACATTCAAACTGATCACAGAACTTATGAAGGAATACAATATCAGACACAGGAAGTCTAGCCCCTACCATCCTCAAGCCAATGGTCAAGTGGAAGTTAGTAACAAAGAGATTGAATCCATTCTAACAAAAATAGTTCATCTGCACCATCGTGATTGGAGAAGCCGACTCTCAGAAGTGGTATGGGAATATAGAACAACATGGAAGAAAACCACAGGGTTCACTCCATTTGAATTACTGTATGGGAAAGTAGCAATGTTACCAATTGATTTCAAGCACAAAACATTGTGTACTGAGCTGGAGTTAAACATTGACCTTCCTGCAGTACAAAGAGAAAGGCTACTACATCTCAACTCCTTGGACGAAATGCAAAAAAACTACATTGGAGCGCACTAAGATAGTACTGAAATAGAGGAAGAAGTGGCATGAATCTCATATTAAGAAAAAATACTTTCAAGTAGGTGATTGGGCATTACTGTATGATTCCAGATTCCAAGAAATACTAGGCAAGCTACAGACAAGATGGCTGGGACCATATGAAATAGACCATGTCTTTGCCAATGGAGCAGTCCAGTTGACAACTATTGACCCATTACATTTCAAGATATTGGTCAACAGGCATCGGCTTCATCTGTATCATCATCCCCAGACCAAAGAAGACTTCCTATAACAATTTAGACATAGAACTCCAAACAATCAATGGGTAAAAGTTCCTGCAACTGAGGGTGAAAACCTTCTTCCTGCAGCTTCAACATAACATTCCTTCGTGCATGTTCATAATAAAAACTTCATTTTCAAATAAAGTTCCATTCTCCATTCTCCATTCATATTCTATATTCTTATTTCCAACCCATTCTTCTTCTCTACCTTCCACCCACCCATCCTCCATGCCATCACCTCTTTCCATATTTCTATGTTTCAAATAAGAGCCACATCAGCTTATGCATGTAGCCACCGCAATTGTTCCACTCTCGCCACCTTTTTCACGCATGTGGTAATGAATTAATAGGTACAAATTTTCAAATTTATTTCCACTTTTAGCACATAAATTTTGGTAATTATATCTAGTACTACGATAAATCTATGATTAAGGCACTAAGCCCATTCCTCACCCTGTGCCAAGTGTGACAAGTGTGGACAGTTGTCTTAATTTCAAGGGGGTAGGGAAGTGTATTAAGTTTTCATGTCATTTCTAGTTGTCCCTATCACTTCTCGTAAGATTACCTATAAACTCAAATCTATACTTTTGCCTTGTCTCATTAAGTCTCTTTACTTTCTCGCATAAGTGTCGTACTATAATTCCTGAATTATCCCAGATTTTTAGACTTGATGTGACCTGAAAGGACATAATTAAACTATGTGGTAACTCACACTTAAACTTGTAGTTATAGTTATAATTTCCTCTTTAAAAGTGTCATTATTATTGTTTATGTCAAATATAACAAAAATATTGCAAGAGAAAAATTCGTAGTTTCAAGAAGTGTAGTTTGAAAACTTAAATTTAGGGTGACTCAAAACGGAATAAGGTATTCGGAAATTGCAGAGTAGAAGAAATTGAGAGATTGAAAAGCTATAGAAAAAATTTGAAGGAAAATATTTGGAAAAAATGGGATGGCAGCTACAGTGGCATGGGCCTGTGGTTCATGGTGTTCTGCTCACAGATATTGAAGCAGTTTGGAGGTTCAATGTGTGTGGTTGGCTGGGGTATTTCCTGCAACTGCCAGAATTTGATGAGGAGGTAGTAGTAGAATTTATGAGTACATTTGAAGAGGGAAGGGAAATCGTATGGGGTTTAACAGATTTTTCAACAAAGGAATGCATAACAGAAGTAACTATATTACCAGCAATTGGGGAACATTATCCCAATGAACATGCTGCTAGGTCAGCTCAAGCCCAATTTACTCTTCCTACAGACTCTCCATTGGAGATAAACAAGCAAGGATGCAAATGTATGTCTCTCCCTCTGTCATTCAATGAGCTGGAAATGCACATTATAAGGTACCTAACCTGTGAGGGAATATTTTCAAATTTACATGCATGTTATTTCAAGTTACTTAGCTATGTAAGGCATAGTCTTCCAATAAATGTTCCTAATTTATTATATAACATGATAAGTATTAGTGTCGAGGAGACCCAGAAGGGGAATGCAAATTTTGTCTCCCACCATGCCCTAATTAAACTGTTAGTTGAAAAATCCCTTAGGGAAGTTTCTCCTTTGGCTTGGTCAGAATTTGTTCAGTTTAAAACCTTGCAACCCCAGGTTGAGCCTGTTGTGCCACCCAGTAATAATAATGCAACATCCTTAGAGCCAACTAAAGTTGTTGAAACAACCACCCAAGAAGGGGAACCTCAAAAACTTGAAGAAAATAGACCTTCACCTGCTCCTGAGAGAAATGTCCCTACCTCTTCTCAGAAGAGAGAAAAATGAAAAGTAGGTGAAGAAACTTTTGTTCCTGCAGGTGAACCACAAAACCCCACAACTTCAAAAGGAAAGAAAAAGAAATTGGCTCCTGTAGAAACTACTCCTACAGTAGCGAGGTTGAATAAAGCTAGTAAAAATAAGGTTATGGAGGTTGCAGAGACTCCTGTATGGAGAATTCCTTTGAAGAGAGGAAAAATTCCTCAAGTATCCCCAGAGTGTCAATTTATTCCTTCAGAATAATCTGTTGTAGAACCCCATGTACAATATATTGCAAATAAATCCCAAACTCCACCTGAAATCCCAGACCTTTCTCAAAATTTAAATGAGAAATGTGATGATGAGCCTGCCATGCGTCAAAATGACACTAAAGAGAGTCATAAGAACATTCAATGAAGCAATGAGGAAGAAGTTCAAATGCCTCAATAGTCAGCCCACTCATAGAATTCCCTAGTGCATTATCAGAGGACTTGGTTCACCAACTATTTAGAGCAGGCATATAGAGAGTAGAGGAGATTGAACAATCAGTTAGAAGAGTGTGGCCCACCTAATTTGAATCCCTTCTCTTTGACTTGTACAATCAATTTGTTCTTAAAACAACCCTATGGAAGGAAGAAAAGAATAAAATGCAGAGAGTGATAAATGACCAAAATGAGGAAATACAAGACCTAAAGGAGCAATTGGAGAGGAAAAAATAGAGAATGGATCATGCCTTGAAACTGGCTTATCAGATTATCACTTGTAGGCCTCCTCCTAGGGTATATGCTATTTGTTTAAAATAATAGTTCCTCTTATTTCAAATGATGATTACCTTGAAGATCATAGATTCTAAGTTCAAAATAGCTTAGGAATTCTATGGTTTGTACCAAACCCTTCCTTCCTGACAGCATAACCTGCTCTGTGAGTTATACCTGCACAAATTCATTATTCCCAAGGAGACTAAGTGGAATCCTTTGCTTTATATTAGGGATATACATCTGAGGGAATTAATGTCATGGATTCGTAATGAAGCAAAATATGAAAGGAAATTAGAAAACTACGGGGACTAGGAAAAGATAGAACCACTAACTTTAAGGGCTGAAAGCAATAAGCCCGATGTGTTGCTAAGAGATTGGTTCAGCCTTACCTATGGAAGCATAAAAGAAGAGTCTAAGAAGAATTTTTCTAATATCAATGAAGAGGTTTATGCAGAATATCAAGGGATGTCCTACTTTTATTTTCAAAGAGCCCTGGCTGGTGCAAAAAATAGATGGATTAGACTGTCAGAAGTTTTTAAGAAATCAGAGCCACAAAATCCTATTAATCTTAAGGCAGTGATTCACAGGGCACCAAAATACATCTAGCTAGGAAACCAAATCAGACATGAGCTATGGTTTCCCCTTACAATTCACTCACCTATTCTTCTATGGCCTCTTTACGACATCAATGCTACAAAGTTGGATCAACTGTAAAAGGATTATAGGATGGACTTCTAGGAAAAAACCAGAGGGTTCTACTATACCTTTAAGAGAAGAAGGAGAGGAAAGACATAGGTTGGGGAGTTTAGAGGAATTGCAAATAAATTTAATGCTTGAGGCCAAGCATTTTACTTGCAGAGGGCAGATGATGGGACAATAATTTGTCTCTGTTTTATGTTAATTTTTATACTCTCTTTAAAACATTACCAAGACATTTGTGAACCTTTTAGTATTTGAACTTTCAATCATGCTATAAGTACATTTAGAACCACCAAAGCCTATGGGTAGCTACTAGTGACAAATTTTGCTAAACATTATATATCTATCATACTATTTCATATAATTATTTGAATGTGTGTTCTAATATTTGGATTGAATTGACTAGTTGACTTGAATATATATATATA
>MU227352.1:835420-850347 GCA_018584345.1 Thuja plicata
ACTACATTAGAGGAGCCATCATCTCAGGGAATATAGGAACATAAATCTTCTATATTTTCTCTCAGTGGTCAATATCTTGTTGAATCGGTCATCCAGACTTTATTACATTTTGTTGTGGGCTATTACATTCTCCCCTTCTCTATGGAGTGATTTAGTCAGACCTTATCTATATGCTTTGAATAAACATCAATCCTCTATATAAATGAATTTTATTGTTAATTTGTAGAGTTGGAAAATATATTATTGTTGCATTTGCACAATGAAGTTACTCTTTCTAGTTCCATGCATTGTCTTCATTATGATGTAATCAGTTTCTGGAAATATAATGAAGGAGTGATTTTGATTTATATTCAGTGTTAGTAGTTAGAAGAAGCCAACCAAGGGGGCCCACTTGGGAGGTGGATTAGATTAGAATAGGTTAGAGTCGCTTTCAGCATTCACAGCATTTTAAGTAGAGTTTATTATTTCATTCTTGTAGCATTATAACTCATGTATGTTCCTGCAACACTTGCAAGGATAATTATAGTGAATGCTTTGGGTTGATAGAATATGTTTACCTTAAGTTTGTAGTTTTCAATATTAATTTCATTAAGTAGTCATGTGTGTTTACTTTCCTACATCAATAGTGTAGGTCTCTTTGATGTATTTTTCCTTCCTACAGCATAAGTTATATGACTCTTTGAGAGACTTAGTGCAGAAATCGTGTTGTCCCGTTTTAAGTATACATCCTTGGGTTGAAAATTTAAATGCACTTCATGATAGGAAAAGTAATCCTTAGTTTTAATACATTGTTCCTAGGAGATTCTTTGGCATGATTATTATTACCTATTATGGGGTTGTTCAATGGCTTATAGGATGGTAAAGGAAAACACAACATTCAATCTATGTGAGGTTCTAGCACAACAATTTTTAGAGAATAAGAAGTTAATCAAGAAGGATAAATTTGAGGCTTTTAGATTTGGCTCACTTCTAGTTCATATGTATATCCATATTGAGCATAATTTCCCTAGAATTCACCCTAGAGCATGGAAAGACAACATACCCACTGGTATTCATATATCATAGAGTTACAAAAGACAAAACATCACATGGGTGGATGGAGAACTATTTGGGATGACCAAAATTATACAGATGCAAATGAAAGAAAGATTCAAAATTCTTGAAGAGTTGGTTGAGAGATACAAGGATACAATTTGTTTCATGGTTGAAATTGATTGTGTGTGCTTTGAGATAGTTATACCAAGGAAGAAATGGTGTTACCCTATGTGTTATGAAGTTAGTTCAGAAGTTCCAATTATGCAAATAGATCATGTTTTGGCATCATAAGTTGATACATCTAAGGAGAGATGGGGCACATATGAAGAGAAATCAACTAAAGTTAGAGAAGAACAGTGTAGAGGTATAAGGAAGAGAAAGATAGAGAAAATGGCTGATGAAATGGAAGATAAGGCCATAATAACTAAAGAGGAAATGAAATATGTGAGGAAGAAGATAACAAAGAGATCTTCTAGGTTGGCAAACATTTCTACTACAGCCCTTCCACCTCCATAAATTGAGCAGATAGTTAGTCCACTTTCTAATGAGATAGATGTATCTACACCCTCACCACCACAGAAGACATTGCAGGAAGAGATAACAAAGCTAGTACCTTGGAGAAACACAAGGTCCACTAAACTAGACTCGCCTCCTAAGAAATAGAGGACACAAGAAGAAGAAAAGCAAGTTGAAAAAGAGACCACCAATGTAAGACAACTATGAAGTCATATTTGAAGATGCTAGAGAAAAGAGATATTGAGAAAGGGAAGCTTGTTTCATTGGCTAATTACTATGACAGGTATAAGGCATCTGACAAACTAGTGATTGAAGACATAGTGATTAATCATTTAATTTTTTTCAAGAAGAACCTATTAGAGATAGAGGGTAGTATACCTAAGGAATTGTATGGTAAAGTGGAGATTAGAAAAAAACTTTCCAATATAGAAGATGAGGCGATTAGGAGTCAAGCTATTGAAAATATGTTGTCATTAGTTTATATACAAGAGAGAGAGAGAGAGAGAGAGAGAGAGAGAGAGAGAGAGAGAGAGAGAGAGAGAGAGAGAGAGACTTTGTTGAGAACTAAAGCAAGGTTAGTGAAAATTATGGGTGGAAAATATGATGAAGTCATAGAAGAGACTCAAAAGGCATTATATAATATACTTATGAGCAATATTCCTGAGAAAAATTCACCTCCTAAACCTACTATGCCTACACCTATAGGAATTGGAGAGATCTCTAAGTCAGTTGAGACAAATGTTGAGATAAGTGAAGTGAGTACTCACAAATAACCAGATTTCTTTGTTGTTGGTGTGCTTGTGACCCTTGAAACTTTACTTGATGAAAAAGACCCATTTGAAGGAAACATTGATAATACAGTGGTAGATGAAGAGGAAGAATAGAAAGAGGAAGAGCAGAAATAAGAATCAGAACAGAGAGATGAGATAGTTACATTGAAAGGAGAAGAGGCAAGATTTGAAGTAAATCATGAAATTGACACATCCACTATTCTATTGTTGGCAAGAAAGGACAAGTTTGTAAGAACATGTGTTGATAGTATGGATGAGGATGAACTGATGAGACCATCCTTCATCATATTCACAAAGAAAAAAGAAAGATATGAGTAGAAAGGAGACAAAAAGGATAAGGTAATCACTCGAGTAGTTGATACTGTGAATAAACTACTTCCAGTACCTATTATGTTTCAAGGAAAAGATGATGCAGAGAATCTGAATATGGCACTAGATTATTTTGATAGTCACTATGAGTCCTTAGTGAAGATCGTTGAAGAGAAGGTAGAGAAAAGTTATCTAGAGAAGAAGTTGAAGGAAGTATGCCAGTCTATTTCATGGGACTTGGGCATTCAGAGATCAGCTACATTAAAGGCCAAAAGTTGTGTCACACATGGAAGGATGTTATACAGCTATTGTATGAACCCTATTAGACACATTCAGAATATTGAAGACATTATTGTGAAGGATAGGGTTGGACTGTTGTGAGACCTCCTCACATATGTATTGGAGATGGACAGAGATGTATCAAATATTTTTGATAAGTTGAATGTCTTGGATATAGAAAAAGGGAGAGTAATGATAATATTTGGTTTGCTGAAGAGTCTAATCACTCCCAAGCTATCAATTCTTGAAGTTCATCTATCTGATTTGGAGAAGACTACAGATGCACTGAAAAATTCTATGCCCACAAAGTTAAAAGTAGTAGAGAATTCATCCTATGCATTAAATGGACTAATACATGTTAGTCAGTTGTTGATAGAGTCATGGAATGCATAAGTGAAGATCTTGGAAGATTCCTTTCAAGATGTTCTAAAATTGGTGAGACATTTTTCTAAATTTTGGGTACACCTTTTCCATTTTTTTCAAAGGGAGAGAAGAGAAGAAAAATGAGAAAAGAAGAATGAAAAAAAGAGAACAGCTAGTTGGGACACTTAGTCATTTTTTGCTAAGTGTTGCCATCAATGCCAAAGGGAGAGATTGTTGGCAAGTGATGTTTTTGGAGTGTTATGTGATACTTGAGGGTTGTCATTTATGGAAACACATCTGATATAATTATTTCTTGGAGTTAAGCATAGTTTTGGAGAGACAGTCTTGAAATTGACTAAGAATAGAAATAGAAGTACAGAGTATAATAGTATTGTTTTGGATAGCGAAGATTGTATATGATAGTTGATGACTTGTGAGCTTAGAGGAAGACACTTTAGGATATGTATGACCTTTATTTAAGGTCACTTGTGTTTTGGTGTTGAATGCAGAGAGTTAGAGTGTTTTGAAGACATGTGAAGACACTGGAATAGTGAAACAGAGCATTTGAACAGTCGTGGTGATTGAGGGAGTATGAGATAGAATCCAAACATGCTAAGTTGGATTGTTACTATGAATTACCTATAATTTGGTTGTACAAGATCACCGACATTGTATTTACTTTTTGTATAAGTATTTTTTTTTTTTTGTATTGTATCTGAGAGCCGACTAAATGATGTAACACACACACACACATATATATATATGAAGAACATTTTGTAAAGCAAAGAAGAGGGAAAGAGATGTTAGAGATGATTGATGGTAGATGCGAGATCTGAGGTTGACAGATATTTTTGAGGACTACAACTGGAACTATCTAAGAATTGCAGATGCTTATTTTTTTCATTACAAGAATGATTTGTAACAGAAGTATTGGTTGTAATATTTGTAAGCTCATTGTACCTCTAATAGGGTGTTGTATACCTTTAACAGGGTTGATATTCCTTTAACAAGAAAATGTACTATGTAATACTCATCTCCTAACAGTGCTAGGTCTCCTAACAGGGACATTATACTTTAGTGCATGCTTGTGGGTACCATCCCCACTAGGTTTTTCCCTTGGCCAGGGTTTCCTCAACAACAAATAATGGTGTAATGAGTTGTGTATTATTTTCTTATGTTCTTTTCATTTCAGCAATCTTATGGTTTATTTGGAATTTTTTTAAGCTTAATTTAAAGTTTTGTAATACTGATTCACCCCCCCCCCTCCTCTCAGTATTACTTAATCCTAACATTTTCTACACGTATGGACAAATTATGGACTAAGAAACTAATTTTGGAACTAGATTTGGGAAGCAGAAATAATGAGCAAACTAAATTTCATCCCAAAATATGAGGTTAAGGGTGACCTAGAAGATCATGGGCAAGTCAATTGTTAGGGGAAAGTCAACTCAAGTTTGACCCAACACTTTTTGATGAAATGGCCTACAAATTGTAATTCTCAACCTATCATTTTCATATCTCCTTTCACGCGGGTTTCACCTATTTCCTACACATAGAAAAAGAGGGAAAATAGTTATGGAAAGGATTTTTTATATATCGAAATGAAAATGCTTGAAAAGGAAGCATGTTGATATGTATCAAAGTCTTAATAAAATGCCAATACCATCTGCATGAACCTACTTGATCTCAAAATTCTCATGAAGATGCTTTATGTTTTCTTTGAATTTTCCTTCACACAAAATCTAGGACAAGAAGATCATGAATGCCTTCACAAATGCTTAGATCTAAAAATTATTCATTGTCTTCCATGTCATGAATGATTGTACTCGATGCTTGAATTGGAATCAAATGTTCCTTATTTGAAATCCCTTTATACCTAATGAATTCTCAAATTCCTAATGCTTACCAAAATGAGGGAGGTAACCTTGTTTATATACCTCTCTTGGTCATTTTTGGGTGCAAAACTCAAAGGAGGTTGACAAGGATTTAGGAATCCTACTAAAATAAAATAATTATTACCCAATTCAAATTTTGGGCCAATTCTCAAGGTCAGGGGAAACTCTTAGGTCACAGGTGACCTAACTCGGCCCTAACTCACCCAGTATGGACTCAAATTTGGGCCACAGGTCTGATTTGATAATGGGGATGCCAAAAATATGCATGAAATTGAGGGTAGATCAAGCATAATGGATATGGAAGCATTGGCCACATGATAACCTTCTTCATATGCTTTTCAATGTTGATGTAGTTATATTTTATGATGGATACATATTCAAGGAATTGTTTGATTGTTAACTAAGCTCAATTTCATAATTGGTAAATTCAAAAAATTTAAGTGCTAATCAGAGTAATTACACATGTATACAAGGTAGTAAATTTCCCACATTTTGTTCCATTTTATCATATGGTTTTGCCAATCAAGAATTAATTTTTGTAGTGTATTAGGAACCTCCTACTAAGATTTCAAGTCTTAGTCACTTCTACAACATAAGTTATAAAGTTTTGTTTTTTGAAGCATAGTTTGATAGCTATGCATGTCTCAAATGTATCACCAGAATGCCCTACATTCCTCCATAGTGATTAGTTGGCTCATGAAATCTTAGGAATATGTTCTATATGTAGAAAGGGTTCATCCATTCAAGTTTCAAGTATTTTTCTTCTATAGTGCAATATTCTTTATGATGAAGTGTGCCAGTATGTTAGAGTTTCCCTCTCTTATTCTACTCAGTTGATTATTTCTATTTTGATAGAATTAAATGATTGATTCCTTCCAGAGATGATTGTGGAAAGTTTAAATATGGTATTGAATATATTCATCTCTATCTTCATGATGTTTTTGGTTTCTCTTTGCTAGTTTGGAGGCAAACAATCAATAATTTTCATACTTGAACTAACATGTTGTCTTCCCTAATGTGCAATTAGATCTTACCTATTATATTGACTTCAAGGATGTGTTAATATTGTGTTTGAGGTTTTCCTTATCTTAGGTTGTTCAACAACCTAATTTTGTGATTGATACATGCATAGAAGGAAAAAATCACCGACCTCAAGACCAATTAAACACCCAAGGGATAAACTACCCCTTATGCCACTTCACTTTAACTGTTGCTCGAGTCTGATAGGGGATCAAGACAACTAGGAGATAAATAAATTAATCAACTAAGATGGAGATATAAAAGAAACTAAAATAAATATAAACTACTGGAATAGATAATAATATTTTCACTATCAGAAGTAGAAATGTAAACTATAGAGATTAACTATTGAAATATGTGAGCTCACTGCCTTGAACACCAATGCGAGTCAAGGATGAGAAGTGGAATACATTTTTCTAGTACATATAGGGCATATTAATTGAGGCATAAATCCAAATACTAAATAAGATATGAAAATTAAACACACTAAGATTTTAAAAATACTAAAGTGGTTAAATAATGCAAGTAAGGACCAAGCAAAATAACAAAGGGTGGTAGAAATAATTACAACTAAAAGAGATTGAAGAGATATTGACAACACCAAGTAGCTACTTGAATTATTCTCCTGTAATAAACCTATACATACAAAGACAAGGAGAATGGTTTTGGGTTGTATAGAATCTTTCCATAGTCAAACACTTGTTTTGGTGTTTCCACCTCCACAAACAACCAGATAGATAATTGGAACAAACAACGGTGGATAATAATAAATGAAAATAATGTGATACGAACAATATCATATGCTCAATGAAACAAAAAGGAGGAAGAGAGAATCCCCTTCAAAACCACAAAGTGAGTATCCCATTGGAGTGAAGGCCAACTAAATGAGACAATAAAGATACTAAGTTATGAGGATGGAGAAGCTAAATGCAAGTTATCCTAATACAATAATAAACTAAATGTAGGAGACAAATTGTAGAGATCAAGTGTGTTTAGAAGTCAAAATATAGCCAAGAGAGAGAAAATAAGACCAAATGAATCTCAGAAATGATATTATAATGAAAATGGGTCCAATCTTATTACAAGTGGATGGTGGTAAGAGGCATTACACTATAGGGGTGGCAAGCATAACACTTTAAAGGATCAGTACACATCTAAAGATTTGGAGGATGAGTTTGCACCACATGGATGTATCCATGTTATGCACATGTCTTGGGCTTACTAGTCTATGTGGCCAAGAACCTTAGTGGGTGATGACAAGGTTAGACAGACCATTTCATGGAATTTCATGTTTCAGCTAAGGTAGGGACATCACATAATGGAAAATTTCACAAGAGTGCAAATTTTTGACATTATGTTTTGCCCCCACTTTAGCGAGCATATCATAATAGATAATACAAGATAAAGTAAAGAAATTTTACTTGAATTACCTGAGGTATTTTCATCTACATACGATTGACCCTAGCAAGAAATACCTAAATTGTTGTTGAGCCACATCTAACACATAAGTTTCAGACAAGCATGCTAGATGATGAAGATAACCTATTAGATAAAGACCATTGATGGTACGTTGATATAGGTAGAAAGTTGTGTTATGATAGATAGCCATATGTATCATCTTAAAATGGAAGCACTTCCATGTTAAGAATGTTTATCCCTCCTTAGGGGGTGTTTTTGACCATCATCATATTGTCCTCTCATTTATGCACCCTCTCTTGCTTCTCTGCCAATTTAGGACCCTGATTGAGCCTCTCCGGGCACAATTTATCCCACCTGGTACATTTTCCAAGGGTTTTGACTCCCTGGGTCAAGGTCAACCTTGACCTTGACCTAGGTCAAGGTTGACCTTGATTTTGACCCAGGTCCCCCTTCCCAATTGGAAAGTTTGTCAGCTACCGGGGGTCATTCAAAAGTTCATTTCCCACTTCTAGGTCGATTGTTTCGGGTTCCAAAGTAACGAATCTTGAAATTATATTTAATATAGGTCCTATTCTATGGTTATAGGTCTAATTGGAATTTAATTCTCCTATGTAGGCCTCTCTAGAATATTATACCCTATATTTGTATATAAGGAAGTTTTCTCCTCTCATTATCTCTAAGTATTATCACAAGTGAACAACAATCAACTAAGCAAGAATCCAACTGAATAAGACTAAGTAGAAAGAAAGAATTCTAACTATTCTCAAGATTTCAAAGTTAAATCAAGGTTTTCAATTCTTCCTCTAAATCATTCAAGTTCAACATTGAAGATCAAGGATTCAAGCATTCAAGCCTTTGAAGGGATTTGGTTCAAGCATTCAAGATTCATCATTCAAACCCTAGATCTATCCATCATGGTGGTGTGATATTCCTTCAAGATCCTTTGTGCATCCTCAAGATTCATTCATTATTCCTTCAAGGTGGATTCCAAGCATACAATCATGGAGGTTTATAGTTTCTAATATTGAGTCCAAGCTTTCATATTTACATACTTGTTTACATTCGAAGTATAATTGCATATCTATTGTCATAGCTTCATTATTAGATCTACTTCTACTACTTGCTAGAATTCTCTATTTCAATTATTGATTTCAAGTTTAATTCCTAAATCGGGGTTTGACAAAGGCAAACCCCTTCCCCCCCCCAACAAACAAACCTTTTTTCTTGCAAGGATAGGTTCGTAACAGTGAATTGGAGTGCAGATTCAGATACCCTTTTTGGAAAACTATCAGGATCCAGAAACAAATTTTATGTCAGACTATGCAGGTCAGAATCAAACTTTTTGGGTTAGAATCAGACCTTTTGGGTCAAAGATGACATTCATTTTTGGGTCAAAATCAGACCTGAGCTAGATTCATAAAATATTTCTGGGTTTTCTCTGTCTCTGCATTTTTGTTCCAGATCCGGTTGGAAAATTCCTAAAAACTCAGTACAGACACCCGAAAATAGCATCTTTAGATCTGTTGCATTTTGAGGTTAGTTCTTGTCTTCAATTCATTTCAATTAAATTTTTAATCTTCCTAAATCTATTACACACTCTCTTCTATAAAATGGAATTTAGGGTTTTGCTCTTTATCCCTATCCTTAACATGTTGATTCATTTATGCATTGACACTTTCTTAGGGGTTAATCAATTTGGATCTTCCCTTTATGGAATTTGGGGTTAAGAGGACAATATTACCTTCTCCACTATCTCAACAATACATTCAATTGCTACTCCACATCACTATTCATATCTTACATTTTGATCTCTCCCCCATTTTAGATCTTACACTTTATACCTATATATTTATTTATTTATTTATCTTTACATTTTGGTGAACCCGTGATAGACAACTCTTTCTTTTTCATGTTAGATGCTTTGCCTCTTTTCCTTAGAGACTATCTTTTGCATACATATTAAATTTTATGCTCTTACATTTTAAAATACAAAAAAAAAAAATCTACATACTCATAAAAATACAAAAACATTTCTTGCATTTCATTCACTACGAAGATCTTTAAGATGCTTTTGGGTATGGTTATTTTCCTCATTATTCTTCTTTTAGCGTCTCTTTATAGTACTTATGATGTTTATGAAAGTATCATCCTGTAAGGAAGAAAATGTTTTGGTGTTTATGAAATGTGGATTCATTTAACATAAAATACCTTACATTTAAATAAGTTATGGTGGTAAATAAGATGCTTTCCTTCTATCCTTAGATATGCAAATTAAAGATTCAAGTTGATTAACCCAAGAGGAAGGAACAATGCATAAATGAATCTATCATTTGGAAACAACAATAAGGAAGGAAGATCTTATGTACCCAGTTTAATTTGTTAATTTGAATGTATTTTAGATTTAGATAAATTGATAACCTTAATTGAATTGAATAGAATAAATGCACTAACCTTGAAATATTGCAGATCTTAAGAATGTTTTTTTCTGAATCCTGTGTTGAGTTTCTACAAAATCTGAGATCAAATCTGGAATAGAAATGCAAAGACAGACAAAACCCAAAAATCTTTTTCTGTTCTGAGATAGTTCCAATTTGTACCCGCAAGTCAATGTCACCATTTTCCATAATTTCTGATTGTGCCCTAGTTCATAATCGACCTAAAAAGTCTCAGACTAAAATTCTAGTTTTGAATCCCAAAATTTTGCCGAAAAGGGTATCCGAATCTCCGTCCTGATCTGTTGTTCTGAACCTGTACCTACAAGAAAAAGGGTTTGTTTTTTTGGGGGATGGGTTTGCCTTGGTCAAACCCCAGTTTTTGAATTAACCTCAAATATATAATTGAAATTTCATAAATAAACAACGTAAATGAAACAATTCACCTTGCTCATGTAAAAGTCCCTGTGGAGGATTTGAATCCTTGAATCCACAAATATAGATGCACCAAATGGATGAATAATGTAGAATGGTCCTATGTAGAATGTCTTCAATCAATTGCTTGTAGATCTTCAACACCAATCTTGAATGGGTTCTTGAATTGGAAGAGGCTTGGAGGAATGTGGATGAAGAAATCTTCAACAAGAGGGCTCCATGGAGCTTGAATCCTTCAATGGCCACCAATGGATCTCCTTGATGAAAATGGATGCTTGAGAAGTGCTTGAGAATGGATGAATACTTCAATGGCTACTTTGGTTTGCTTCAAATCTTGATTATTCTCCTTTGGAATTCACTCTTCAAGTCTTTGAAATTTCTTGCAATTATGCTTGATGATCATAGTTCATGGTTTAGCCAATCTTAGAGAAAATGAGAGGAGATAGCTTCCTTTTATATGAAATTAGGGCACAATCTTCTAGAGAGGCTGACATAGGAGAATTAAATTTTAATTGGACCCATTCTCCTAGAAGAGGACCTATATTAAATATAATTTAGGATTTATTGTCCCAAAATCTGAAACAGCTGACCCGAAAGCGGGAATTAACTTTTTCCAAAGACCGACATCCGAAAACCCTGAGATTCTAAAATTTGAACCTCAGGCCTGGAAAAGGTTGATTGTGACCTAGGTCAAGGTTGAGATTGACCTTGACCTAGGTCAAGTTCAAGGTCGACCTTGACCCAAAAAGGTCGACCTTGACCCCGAGGTCAAAGTTTGAGTTTCTCAGTCTGGGGTGCCAGAAATAGGTTGGAAAAAGTGGAAATGGGGCAGAATAGGGGGATAAAGCCAAATCAAGTTGGGAACCCATTCAAGGTGCTTGACATGACCCCAAACCACTTACTCGGAAGGCTAAACCATTCTACCATAGAAGTGCTTCCATTTTTGGACTATACATTTAGCCCCCACTTTAGCAAGAGTATGGACTCAATACAAACTATTGGTAAAGGAGATAAAAAAGAATAGATAATCTTATTGGAATCAAAAAGGGAAAAAGGAATCCTCAATCCCCGAAGGGACTTAAGTCTTTATCAACCATAAGATCATGATAAGAGAGACATCACCAGTTAAGAAGAAAGAGAGAGAAGGTATGGTTACCTTGCCCAATGAGAACTTATGTCCCGTTGTGAACCACACAAGGAAAAAGTGTAATTGGAAAGATAGAGTTGAACTGCCTAGTGAATGTGGCTACTCACTAATCAACCCATCAGGGAGATCCATTATTAAGTATACCTTCTGACCTTAAGGGATCAAAACATTGTAATTTGAAACTGGAGGGATCAAGGGATCCGTGTAAATTTAAACTGGAGGGATCAGGAGATCCTAAAAATTAAAATGTCCATGCTTTAAGGATTAGTCTTTAATCCATAAAGGGAAAAATTTTAAGTTTTGAAAATATTTTGAATGTGTGTGTGTGCAAAAGGTGAGTAGAGCATATTTCCCCATGTTAAAGTCATTGCTAACACTTTAACAGGAGCAATGGCTTTGATGGAAACATAAACAAATCTACTTATTACGTTTCCACTACAAGATGCCCCAAAATGAAGACCAATCAAGGGAAATATCACATAAACATACAAAGAAAATAGAAGGGATCTACCTACTGTGGGGTCAGTATGATCATAAGATAACATGTACATATAGATATTGTAATGCCCCGCCAGGGAACCCAGGAGAACTAACCTAAACTTGACACTGAGTTAACAAGATAAATTTTTTTTAAATATTTACAAACACAATAATGATAACAATGCGGAAGCAATGCAATGAGATACACGACATACACATAAGTACAACTCATACATAGATACCAATCCTTGAGGGTTCCTTGATGTAGAATCACTTAAGCAAGATAATCTATGAATAACTACAATAAAGAACTAACACAAAAGATACATCAAAGGAATCCAATAATATACATCACATAACTCACATCCTCTGCACATGTCGCAGGGTATGTAGTAATCACTCTAATACAAGATCACAACTGATATGATAAGATCAAAACCTCCTAAATAAACATGAATACAACATGATACATCCTCCAAAGGATGTCAACCAATAAACACATATGGTACAAATATACAATTCATGAAACTGTACAAGTCTCCAAAAGAATTAGAAGATATAACTGTAACAAGGATCATCCAAGAAAGAAGAAGAACCATCAGATCTCAATGGTAATAAGAATCACTACCACCCGACCGCGTGGAACCAAAGGTCCACTCCCACCGTGCTGAGGAGATAATAACAGGCCCACTCACATGGGTATACAACATGAAGGCAATCAAAGATAACCAAGCCATCATAAAGA
This sequence comes from Thuja plicata, assembly GCA_018584345.1. Taxonomy (NCBI): domain Eukaryota; kingdom Viridiplantae; phylum Streptophyta; class Pinopsida; order Cupressales; family Cupressaceae; genus Thuja; species Thuja plicata. The sequence goes on from MU227352.1 coordinate 848,287, forward strand.
ACACATAGGAAGATGCTAGAAGCTTTCTGATCACAACGAGAAAGACTAAAGAGAAAGCAAAAATATGGAAAGATAAAGACAACTAAAAAACCAAGATCATACAAGGTACATCATCCAAAGATAAAGGAACATGCATAAGATATCAAAACACCAACGCAAACCAAATACTAAATCCAAAAGCCAAATGTCATAGACACAACCATAACAGGTACAATAGGACCTATGGAGGAGACTTAGGCTACATAGTATGGGAGTGTCATCACATGATCATATACCTGAGTTACCCAGGACTGGTCTCTATGGACCCTGGACCCTCAAGCATCATCTATTTGAGTTTACCCTGGTCTAGTCACTCTGGACCCCAAACGCTCAACATGCTAACTAATCTTGTATTTAATGTAATCCCCAAGTTTTATTATTAAGTTATCACTTATTAAACAACTTACAATAGGTCACCCTGGACTAGACTCTTTGGGCCCCGGAATCCTATTGCAAGCCACTCCCCTAAGATGCACCTAACTAACAATCCCCTAAGCTCAAGGTCATAAATAATCTCATGACTCATACACTGGTTCCTACCCATATAGGAACTATTGGTTCTCACTAACCATAACAATACAAGACAATCTCAAAGGATCACATATCCTGACTTCAGAACACACTAGGTTCAAAAACACAACCGAACCAACATAACATAATAAGACACATATACTGGAAATCCATGCACAACACCATGCCGAATCAAGCCCCAAAACCCTAACAGATGCCCAAAAATGATAAAGTTCCCAACGCACATCATTCTAATAACATATAGACTAATCCATCATGACATAGTAAAACACAATTCCAGAAGAGCTAACAAAACACCTTGATATCATGACAATAACCAAATTTGTAACCTTGTTATGCAAATTCGCTAATTTGAAACAATTACTATCCAACTATAATTAAATCTTCAAGAAAATACAAATAAAGCTCTTATATAGATTAATTTATAAAGTTCCACATATATAAATTAATCTAAACAATAATTTCTAAAATTTGAATATAACTACATGAAGTATGAAGATACAATGTAAGAATCAAATAACATTACTTAAGACATTCACATTATCTACCAATCAAATAAATAATCTTCATACATTAATGAGGTAGAACAAACACTATAAAGGTATAAATGCTCTATTAATAATAATAAAATTATTATAAATAGTCTCATTTAACCCCATATTTTACAACTACCCATATTAAAATATTTAATATAATAGTTAATAATCTCCCATTAACTATAGTTTTAAATAAACTGATTGAGACTTAAACTAATAAATAAATAAATAAATAAAAACAATTTATAAATAAACTAATTTATAAACAAACTAATTTATAAATAAACTAATTTATAAACAAACTAATTTAAATATCAATTAAATTAATTTATAAACTAAATTAATTAAATTTATTATAAAAAAAAAAAAAAAACTTTTTAAACCCAATAACCCGGTGGGCCCCGCGGGTTACCCCACGCGGGTTTCCCCACGCGGTCACCTCACTGTTGTGGCAGTGGGTACCGCGGGTGGTACCCCGCAGGCCCACTGCATCAGCAGTGGGTGCCACGCCACCCTTGGGTGGTTGGGGGGTGTGGTGGCCCCCGCCACCCACTCACATGCCTTTCAAAAAAAAAAATTGATTTGATTTTATTTTAATTTTTTTCCTCAAACACATTTAATATGAATTCTCTTTTTTTATTTTATAATATATATATATATATTCAAATAAACCTTTTGTCTATTAATATATATATATATTATATTTTTATTTTTTTTTACTAGTGTAATTTTAATAAATAACCAGGACTGTATTTTTTTAATAAAAAATAGTAAGCTATAGATATTTTTTTAATTAATTTATAGCAATAATAAATAGGCCTAATTTCTTTTTCTTTCAAAGATTAAACCTTATAAGCCATATTTTCAACAATATTGACAATAAAATTATAAATAAAATAGGAGGAATATTTTATTTTTCTCTTCCACATGCAAGATGATAAAAACAATAATAACC
>MU227352.1:861491-873389 GCA_018584345.1 Thuja plicata
CAAGTTGATCAACCCAAGGGAAGGGTTAATGCACAAATGAATCAACTATTTGGAAAGGAGAATAACAAAGGAAATACCTTAAATTCTGTTAATTCTATGTATAGGAATGATATATGACTGTAATTGATGAGATCTGAGAAATGCACTAACCTTGAAATATTGTAGATCAAAGAATGCTATTTTCTGAGGTCTATAGACTGTTTCTAAAAAATCTGACAGTTGATACCGAACTGAAACGCAGAGAAGAACAAAATCCAGAAATCATTTTTTGTTTCGATGTTGTCTTATGAAAAAGGTTGATCTTGACCCACAAATGTCAACCCTGGCCCAATAATGTCAACCCTGACCTACACATATCTGAAAGTGACTTTGTTTGCGGATCCTGAAAGTTTGCCGAAAAGGGTATCCAGATCTGGGCTCAAATACACTATTTTGTACCTATACCTACAAGAAAAAGGATATTGTTTTGTTGTGGGGGAGGGGTTTTCCTTAGTCAAACCCCAATTTAGGAATTAACCTTGAAATTAATAAAGTGTAGAATGCTAACATGTAGTAGAATTGAATCTAACAATGAAGCTATGATATTCAATAGATATGTAATTGAAATTTAGATGTATGCAAGTATGTAAATATGAAAGCATGAACTCAATATGAACCATAAACCTCCATGATTTTATGCTTGAAATCCACTTTGAAGAGATTATGAAAGAGTCTTGAAGAGGCACCAAGGATCTTGAAGGAAGATCACACCACCATGATGGCTAGATCTAGGATTTGAATGATGAATCTTGAATGTTTGCACCTAATCCCTTCAAAGGCTTGAAAGCTTGAATCCTTGATCTTCAATGGAGAACTTTAATTCTTGAAAAGAAGACTTGAACACCTTAAGAGCTTGAGGATAATGGATGCTTGAGCAAAATCTTGATTAGAGATTTTTGCACTTGGAAGACTTAGAGAAAATGAGAGAAAATTGCTTCCTTTTATATGAAATTAGGGCACAATCTTTCAAAGAGGCCTACATAGGATAATTAAATTCTAATTAAACCCATGCCCCTAGAAAAGGACCTCTATTAAATATAATTTAGGAATTAATGCTTTGAAACCCAAAACAGCCGACTCGAAAGCGGGAAAACTAAATGTTTGATGAGCCCTGACAGCTAACAAGATTCCAGATTTGAAAGGGGGACCCATTTCAGGGTCAAGGTCGACCCTAACCTAGGTTAGGGTCAAGGTTGACCCTGACCCAGGGGGTCAAAACCCCTGGAAAATATGCCAGGTGGGGTGGGAGGTCCCCGGAGAGGCCCAATCAGGGTCTTGAACCAGCACAGAAGCACGAGATGATGCAGAAATAGGATGATGATATGGTAGAGGTCAAAAACGTCCCCTAAGGAGGGCTAAATTCTCTTAATATGGAAGTGCTTCCATTTTAAGATGATCCAAGTTGGAAGGGGATTAGTATAGGTAAAAGGTACACTATGGTATGAAGGTTGTGAGGTAGGTAAAGATACCAGTGGAACACTCACAGGAATAGATGAAATTGGGAGAGATGTAGTCCTTAAAGGAGGAGTATAAGTAGGAATTCTAGGTAAATGAATAGAAGAAGGTCCCTCAATAATAATAGGAGGAGTAAATCCTAAAACTTGATCCTCTTGAGCTAAAGGTTTAACATTCGAATGCACAAGATGAGTGATACCGCGCAAGAAATTAACACCTTGATCACTATCATGAAGGACTTTCCTAAGAGCCTTTATAGCTTTAATGGAATCTTGATTATGGTTTTCTTGAATAAGCCAATTTCCCATTTTATCAAGTTCGGTTGAAATTTTTTGCACTTGTTCAGGAGGAACTCTTAAAGTATCTTCCTCATCATGGGATGAGTGAGAAGAGTTATGCTCCATAGAAGGATTGGAATCATGAGTATTCAAGTTTTCATCCAGGATCCTATGGAAAGGAGAGGAAGATTTGATATCAAAGGAACCTATGAGTCTATGACTTCTTCTAACCGGGATACTATAAGTAGGACTAGTAGTGGTAAAGCTCATACACCAATTCAATGCAAATTAATTAACTAACAAAGAGTTTGATTTTAATTTCTTGAAAGGGAAATGAAAGAACATAAAAGAAAGCTAATCTAATATGCATGCAAGATCTAACATAAAATATGTAAATCTAACACCAAAAAGAAAGAGTTTTCTATTGCGGGTTCACCAAAATGTAAGGAAGAAAATGTTTGGGTGTTTATGATATGTGGATTCATTTAACATAAAATACCTTACATTTAAATATGTTATGGTGGTAAATAAGATGCTTTCCTTCTATCCTTAGATATTCAAATGAAAGAGCCAAGTTGATTAACCCAAGAGGAAGGATCAATACATAAATGAATCTATCATTTGGAAACAAGAATAAGGAAGGAAGATCTTAAGTACCCAGTTTGATTTGTTAATTTGAATATATTTTAGATTTATATAGATTGATAACCTTAATTGAATTGAATAGAATAAATTCACTAACCTTGAAATATTTCAGATATGAAGAATGTTGTTTTCTGAAGCCTGTGTTGAGTTTCTGGAAAATCTAAAACCAGATTTGGAATAGAAATGCAGAGATGGACAAAACCCAAAAATATTTTACTGTTCTGAGATAGTTCTGATTTGTACCCTCAAGTCAATGTCACCATTTGCTAGAATTTTTTATTGTGCCCTAGGTCACAATCGACCTAAAAAGTCTCAGACTGAAATTCTATTTTCAGATCCTGAAAGTTTGTCAAAAAGGGTATCTGAATCTCCGTCGATCTGCTATTCTGAACCTGTACCTACAAGAAAAAGGGTTTGTTTGTTGGGGGGAGGGGTTTTCCTTGGTCAAACCCTAGTTTTGGAATTAACCTCAAATATATAATTGAAATTTCAGAAATAAACAAAGTAAATGAAACAATTCACCTTGCTCATGTAAAATCTCTTGTGGAGGATTCGAATCCTTGAATCCACAAGTATGGATGCACCAAATGGATGTAGAATGTACAATGGAGAATGTAGTATGTCTTAAATCAATTGCTTTTAGATCTTCAACACCAATCTTGAATTGGAAGATACTTGGAGGAATGTGAATGAAGAAATCTTCAACAAGAAGGCTCCATGGAGCTTGAATCCTTCAATGGCCACCAATGGATCTCCTTGATTAAAATGGATGCTTGAGAAGTGCTTGAGAATGTATGAATACTTCAATGGAAACTTTGGCTTGCTTCAAATCTTGCTTCTTCACCTTTGGAATTCACTCTTCAAGTCTTTGAAATTCCTTGCAATTATGCTTGATGATCATAGTTCATGGTTTAGCCAATCTTAGAGAAAATGAGAGGAGAAAGCTTCCTTTTCTATGAAATTAGGGCACAATATTCTAGAGAGGAAAACATAGGAGAATTAAATTCTAATTGGACCCATTCCCCTAGAAGAGGACCTATATTAAATATAATTTAGGATTTGGTGTCTCGAAGTCTGAAACAACTGACCCGGAAGCGGGAATTAACTTTTTCCAAAGACCGACACCCGGAAACCCTGAGATTCTAAAATTTGAACCCCAGGCCTGGAAAAGGTTGATTGTGACCTAGGTCAAGGTCGAGGTAGACCTTGACCTAGGTCAAGGTCAAGGTTTATCTTGACCCAAAAAGGTTGACCTTGACTCTGAGGTCAAAGTTTTAGTTTCTCAATCTGGGGTGCCATAAATAGGTTGGAAAAAGTGAAAATGGGGTAGAACGAGGGGATAAAGCCAGATCAAAGTTAGGAACCCATTCAAGGTGCTTTACATGACCCCAAACCACTTAATTGGAAGGATAAATGAGTCTACCATAGAAGTGCTTCCATTTTCTGACTATACACATCCATTTCATCATGTTTGTTACTCTTCATGTTTCACTTGCTTATGTTATTTTGAGATTAACTAATACTAGTCTTCCTACTTTTAAAACTTTCATTAGGGATTTATGTAGCGGACTTATTAATCTTTTGGATTATGTGAAGAATTTGGTAAATGATACTCCATTTCCTAATCTTCCTAATCCTAATCCTATCCTTCCTAATCCAATTCCTAATATTCTCGATCCTATTTCTCCATCTTCTATCCCTAGTTCTTTCCACACTTATGATGGGTCTCAAACTAGGGTTCATGATGTAGATGTGAAAGAATTCTTTCATTTACCTTCCCCTTCTTATCTGATCCATGATGATATTAAAGGAAAGAAAAAGAAAACTCCTTCTAAACCTATCATTCTGCCTTACACAACATTTTCTCATGACCACCATAACCGATTATCTCTTACAAAAGCTTTACAAGATATGTACACTACAGGATACACTATGGAATATAAACAAGGCTACAAGGGTTTAGGGCTTGGTGTTAATGAACATGGAATTCAAAACCTGATTCATTTATCCCCTAAACAAGATATGCATTATATAGGCTTCCTGCCTTCTCAAATCAAGATGATTGATTTTAACCGCCCTCCTCTTCATGTTCTTCTTCCAACACCTTCCTTAGATCAACCTTATACTCCTCAAGATGTGGTTAAGAAAGTGTATGTTCATTTAATGAATTCTAAGAAAGAAATATTTAAACCTATGCCAAAAAATGCTCTCTCTACATACAAATGTCCTTTTCACTACAGTCGCATTTAATTGTTGATTGTGTGCATTTCAAGCTATATGTTAGAGAAAGAGCTGCTTTAGGAATTTTTTATGCCTTGCATACCCATCCCTACATTTTTTTGGCAATTTTTTGGGTCCCCCTTTTTTCTTTTGGTTCTTCCTTTGTTTCTTTTCGGTCTTCTTTTGTTTTCTCTGACCTTTGCCTCTACGCAAATGTTGGTTGTCGCTTCCTTTTGGTTTTTCCTCCCTCCGAGGGCCAGTCCAAGAGTGTTTTCTTCCTTTATAACAGCTTAATTCCAGACCTCAGGATTCTTGTATCGTTGCTTCCTCTTTAGTAGGAGGGTGTGGTTGCACAGGATTCCTAGGCCCGGAGTTTGGAGGCTTTCCTTTTCTCAGATTTTGCGGAAGGAAGTGGTGCATTTTCACCTAAAGAGTATAAATTGGGTTTCACTTGTCATTTTTAAACTTACGAGGAAAAAATTACCCTTAGAGAAATTAAGAGCAAATTGTGCATTTAACAGCGAGCTAAGTGTAATTTTCTTTGATTGATTGATAGTGATTAATAGTGAATTAGATCTCAGACCTGTGTGCGTTCAAGCCATCCTACGATATTCTCAATGTGTTCATGGGTTTCTAGAGTTATTTGCCTGCAGAGCACCTCCTGTGCCCTTCCCTTTGCATCTTTGTTTTTAGGTAGGTCATCTTCTGGCCCTTCTTGTTGTTTTTGATTTGTGTTCTGTTTCTTTTCTTTTGGTTTTGCATTTCATTTCCTTTTTTTTTGGGCTTTGTTTGTTTTGTTTTTGTCTTCTTCGTCACCTCCAGTTGGTGGGATGGCTTTGCAAGAAGGTTGTCTGCCCTCTGTGTAGTTGTATATTAGTGTAAATAGTTGTAAAGCTTTTGTAAATATGTAAATAGCACCAATAGGTTAGTTGTAGGACGCTCATGTCTCTAAATTCCATTTTCTGGCTTCCTGCTAGTTGTGTTTGTAGTGTGTAGTTTCTGTAATTATCTATAAATGTGTGTCTAGTCTATATATCCTTCTGAATCCTATCCATCTTTTGGTGAGCTTATTGCACCCTTTGCATCATTTACCTAAATTCAAGCTTGGCCACTAGTTTTTGTTGGACTCGAACTTGGCACCTCACCTGTTCGAGTTGATACCCTTTCTCTTTCCTCCGTCACTTCAGTATTGATGGTAGGATTAATTCCCCCTGTGCGTGAGAATTTAAAATCAACCCAAGTGGCATTCATTCCTTGTGTGTTAAGACAATTGTCACAATTAATGTCATTACTCCATTTATTGCATGACCACGTGACAACCCATGTCAGCCCAGTATGGCAATTGCTAGGTCATTTCAATAACGATCAATTTCTCTGGACTCCAGGCTCCATGTAAATCTCGCAGCCTTTATTTCCTTTGTCACATGAACCAGAACCTTTGGAACCCCAGGGTGTTGATTAGATCCAAAGTAGGTTATTTTTTATATTTCATTTTCAGGATTTGATGTCAACTAACATATTTTTGAGGACAGGTGCGAAATGGTGGTGAAATCCCCAGAACCCAGGAACTTATTATATTTTATTATGTGTATTAATAGTTTTCCAATCTTGCAGGCTACCAACAACTCAAATTTCAAACATGTCTGAGGTATCTTCTCCTCCCAAAAGTTTGGAACTCCCATCTACCTCAACAAGGGTGGCCACTAAGACAAGGGCCGAGAAGGCATTGGAAAAGCTCCCACTCATAGAAAAATATCTAAGGGAGGGTGCCATCGTGGGATCCAAGGTGGATTCCAAGTTGCATCTTATCACCAAAATAGAATTCAAACTATGGGCCGAATTGCAGGGCCTGGTCAGGACAATGTTCACTCAGCATTCTACAAGAGACAGCATGGCCAAGAACGTGACTGCCTCTGGCATCATCAAGGCCGCCTGCTTCCCATGCTCTGTACAGTCCCTAGAGTTGATTCTCACACTGGTGGAGCACTACAACATAACTATTTTGGTTTTCATACTTTTTGCTTCCCTTCCAATGGGCTACCCAATTCCCCAAATGTCTCTTGATATATTTGATGCATTGCTATGTGGATATATGCACATGCAATGATTTATTGTGGTTATGGATGGATAATGCTTATATGTGATGGATTTATGTATGTGATGTATATGGTGTATTTATAATGTAAATGGAAATGGATTGTAATGATTAATTCAATATGGTGTAAAATTTAATATACATGGATAATAAATGTTAATGTAAGATAATGATTAATGTTATGGATAATAAATGGATAATGAACCTAATGCAGCTAAAAGAGTAAAAAATGCATTTAAATGAGTATTATTACGTGATTTCATTACATTGAATTTGAAGTCAATACTTAAACTCATCATCATCATCATCATAATACAACTAACACAGTAAATGAAATAACCTAAGTGAATGCAACTAGGACATTGTTATTGTGTGTATCAATCACAACTAATAGGATCATTCAGCTAGCTTTAGAAGGGAGGGGAAAAAATAGGAACCTTGCCAAAGGTAAAATACAATATGACCCTAACAAAAAATGCATCCTAGCTACATGATTGTTCATGGGATTATATTGTGTTTATGTCAGAGAGTACACTCTAGTTTGATTTCACAAAAGGAGGTATTCACTATGTGTTAGAAAACACAAGTGACAATGTTTGTTTGTGTGGACTAGACTCTCAGACAAATAGATAGATTTAGGAACATAGATGTAAGATTTTAGTCACAATGGTACCGATGCAATGACACTCATGGGGAGATTTAGCACGCCCAAATATTGTTGAGGGATTTGGTGGTATGTGTAGGAATTCTGCCCGCAGTGAGGCAAACATAATCATTATTATGTATCTAATAATAAATGCACTCAAAACTATCACAAATAGATCATACCACAAATGATGTGTATTCCAATAGACACCATTCAAGATATACCAAGATATTGAAGATCGAGGCAATCATGAGGAGGGAATTTTGAAACACAAAGATAAAATCAACAAAAAGGCATCATGACCAAGCATTCATTCAGTTCAATGTTCTTGCCATGAACAAGATTGTGGGATGGAGGACTGATAAGCCAATGTTGGAAGGGTACATCCTAACGGGCAAAGATTGATTTGATATTGAAATGGAAATTCGCTGGCAATAGCTTATGAAATAAATAATGGCTGAGAAATTCAATCTAAAAGTAGATTTGTGAAGACTCTTTTGTGATCATTGTGTCTGGGAAAAAGCTCAGTGTCATGGGGTTAAGCTCAACATTCAAGAAATTTGATGACAATTTTTTATTGCGAAGGTGAAGAATCAGCGGAAAGTGAATTAGGACTACGTAAGATTTTTGCATAGATATGGGAAGTATAAGGTTTATTATGGAAAAGTGATGAATAGCGTGTGGCATGGTTTGAATAGATGATGGATCTAACTACACATGGTACCTGAAATAGGTTTTCACAATGGTACTTACCCATTGCACCACTGAAGTGGTTTTAACAAATGGATGAACTTATTTCTCTTTACTTTTTTTATTTTTTATTTTTTGATATTATCAAGGTGCTTGTTTGCCAGGTTTTCACCATGATAATAGATTTTTTTTAGGAATTTTTATAATTTTTATATTTTTTCAGGGCAATTTTATGTTATTTTGGGATTTTTGCTGATTTTCTAATTTTTTCAATTTTGTACTGATTTTTTATTGTACAAAAGGTATTGTTGATGCACTACACACAGAAGCACTTGAGATTCAAGTTATTTATAGGATTATGGATAGGATCTCCCTCTAGTGTTGCAATCTGATATGCTCCAGATCCAAATTTAGTTGTAACCACAAACAGTCCCAACTAGTTAGGCTCAAACTTTCCTTTCTTTTCACAGTTATGGAGATTCTTCATGTTGTGCTGTAGGACTAGATCACCAACTTCAAACTCACAATGTTAGAAATTCTTATTGAAATACAAGAACATGCAATTTTGATATACACAGAGATGGTTTAGGGCGTTGAGGCACCTCTCATCAAGGAGTTCAAGCTCTTTTAAGTGAGAAACTCGATATTCTTCTTCGGACATCAGATTCTTAAAGGAGATTTTGAGGGAAGGGAGCTCAATTTTGATGGGAAGGATGGCCTCAGTAACGTAGACAAGGACAAATGGAGTAGCTCCAGTGGGGGTATAGATCAAAGTGCAGTAGGCCCAAAGGCTAGGATTCAATGAAAGATTCTAATCATGACCAGCATCATTGACTATCTTCTTGAGGATTTTTAGGATGGTTTTATTTTTAGCCTTTGCTTGACCATTAACTTTTGGGAAGTACTTGGAGGAACAATGTTGGGTGATGTCAAACTTATTACATAGCTTGAGGATTCCCATTATTTGTGATAATATCTTGAGGGATGCCATAGCGACAGGTAAGATAGTTCAAGATAAACTTTGAAATCTATTTTCTAGTGGTTTAAGTAAGAGGAATAGCTTCAACCCATTTTTTAAAGTACTTGTGGCAGTAATGGTGTATTTGTGGCCATTGGAGAAATTTGAAAATATATGACCAACAAAGTCAAGTCCTAGCTAGAGAAAGGTCAAGGTGTGATGGTAGGCTGAAGGGATTGGGATAGTGTGTGTATCAAATTGTCATGTTGTTGACAAGGTACACATTTATTTACATAGTGATAGGCATATTTCTCCATGATAGGCCAATAGTATCCAGTGCATAATAATTTCTTGGCCAAAGTGAGCCCACTAGAATGGGATCCATAGATCCCTTGATGTACTTCCTCTAAGGATATTTGTGCTTCCTCTAAATTTAGACACCTCAGAAGAGTTTCATCAAACTACTTTCAAAATAGGGTATCACCAAGGATTTTGTAACGTGAGGTTCAGAGGATAAAGGTCTTGCATTGATTTAGTGTGGGGGTAAGTGAGGTGGTTCCATCCTTAAGCTAGACATAAATTTATCGATACCAGGGGGAATTAGGATCAATAATTTCACATACCATCTGTTAGAATAACTGAGAGGGGAGGTGAATCAGTGGCCTTAACAATTATTCCAAAAGATACAACCAAAGACTTATCTCTGTGATATAATACCTTCAGTTATCTTACATTCCCAATTTCATTAAGATGTTTGTCATAAATAATATTAACAAATATAAAATTCTCGGTAAGATATAATGTTTATCTTTTATGGACTTTACCGAGTAGAAGCAAATAAACTTAGTGTTGACTGACCAATCCAGTTTCAATAATGTGCAAAAAAAATATCAATGCAATGAAACATATACACATTTGACACATATATTTTAACGTGAGAACCCAATATGGGAAAAACCACCTGGGACTGGTAACCCAAAATATTTTCACTCTTCTGAAGTGAGCTCGGTGAAGAGCGAACCTTGTTAAAGGTTACAATACACACTGTTAAGTGCGACCTTGTTAGAGGATTTAAAACCAATAGTTTGTCTTTTGACCTAGCACTCACTATGTTTTCAACAAGAAAACCTTTTGATGCTCTTGAGTATCTCAATATAATAAAGATTGTTAAATCCCACTCAGTTAAGAGATTTTTTGAATCAATGGTTAAACTGATACAGTAAATGATTTGTTCAAAATACAACTTTGATTTGCAAATATTTAGATCTATTATTAGTCCAATAATACCTCTCTGATCAATATAAACTTATGTTCCTTTTCTTTCTTTCTTTATTCTACTCGGTGAATGCTCTGTCCTTTGTTGCTTGGTGTCTGCAGAATTCCTTGGCTCTGTTCTTCAACCTGTATGATCAAATCTACATAAAGAGTTCTATCTTCACACAAAATATATTCAGCATTCCTCTCTTTTGATAACGAATTCATTGTCTCTTTATATGGACATAATTATCCGCTCAATCTCTTTGTTTTTGTTATAGATCTCTCCTTGATTCGTAAAACTCACCATGATTCACTTTATCTCATAAAGCTCTCCTTTAGTTTTATTCTATAAATCTCTACTTGATAACTGTGAATAAAACATGTTTTTAATCTCCTTGCTTTAGTTTAACTGATCGTTGATAATAAAACAATCAATCAGTCAATCCCTAAATTGTAGCTCTGCCAGCTAAGCAATTTTGTCATTCTTTAACTCTAGTTATGCTCGTTCATTAACTCTAGTTATGCTCAGTCATTAACTCTTTCACGGTAACAATTTCTTGGTTACCTGAGTGTGTCATTCTTCTGGACGTTACCTGAGTGATGAATCCATAGCAAAAATACAATGAAAATTGAGAGAGTTAGATGTCTTCCTTGAAGTCATACACATGATCTTGTCACAACCTTCTTCCAAACACATTTCATCCTCTAAGTCATCTCATCATCCTCCATCCTCCAAATATTCTTCTTCCACTTCAAAACATATTTCTATTAAACATCATTCATCTTCTAAATCTTCTCATCATTCCTCATCATCTAAACATTATTCTCCTTCTAAGTCTTTGCATCATTCATCAGCATCCAAACATTCTTCTTTCATTAAGTCTTCACATTCTTCTTCTTCACGATCTTGTTATTCTTCTACTTCTCCCAAGGGTCATACTTATCTTCAAAATGCATACCATAATGAGCAACGCGATAATCCTTGTGATACCTCTTCCATGAAGAATGACATGCCTGTTTATGATGACTATGACTTTGATGATCCCGCCTATTGTAATTCTGATGACTTTGATACCTATTCTGATGATGCCTATTATGATGAAATACATAGACATGATTATGACACTTCTATTCCTAAGAGTCCTCCTCATCGTGTGCTTGTTCTTACTAAAGGGTCATCCTATTGGATAGTTCATGATGGTGATCCATATGATTCTAATTTTGAAAGAAACTTTGATGATTTTCGTGAATAATACCTCTTTGATGCTTCTATTGAGAAAGAGAAATTTTACCACGCTGATTATAAACATCAATACTATGAGCATCGCTCCTCTAAGATCAATTCTCAAGCTAAAAATAAAGATTTCACTCTCAAGAAAGATCATGTTAATGATGAACCATCATTTTGTGATGATTCCCTTCCATCCTCTACTTCTAATACTCATACATCTCCTAAAGTTTCCAAACCTTCCACAAAACCTTCATCTAACAAAATTCCTAATGCTTTTCATGCAGTTCCCTATAATTATTCTCAAGGGCTACCTCTTAAAGAAACTCAAGCTAACCTTCACTTGGCTGCAAATACTTTCAATCATGCTAAACCTAAAGATCCTAA
>MU227352.1:874235-884365 GCA_018584345.1 Thuja plicata
CCACAAGTCCCAAGTCTTTTGGAAGAAACTTGAATGTTCAATACAAGAAAAAGAAGCAATACAAGAATCCATCTAAAAAATAAGATCACCATGTCTCCTCTAATCGACATGGGGGCATAAAGTCAAACGAGATATGTAAGAAGAAAACTACAAGACAAGTATGGGTTCCAAAATCCACCATTAAAGATATTCTCTCTAAATCATCAAAAAGAAATGAAAATCCTACGACTATATGGATTCCAAAGTCTCTCTTAAAAGAGTCTCATATTGAGAAATAAGTGAAGTTGACATTCAAGCTTCCAAAATCTTCCACTTCATCTTCTTCCATAAACATTATTTCATTCCATGCGCCTAAACCACAACCTCTATTATCCATTCACCATATTCCTTCATGTATTCCTTCATTCATATTTTCTTCATCCTCTCACCACCCTTCAAGGTGTGTTTTGATGTTGATCTTGCCTTCCTTTCTATCTACCCTTTCACAATCCTTCCATTCACTATCCTTCTACCTTCTATCCTTTTTCCTCATTTGCCTATTCCTCCTATCTTCCAACCTCACTCACTTTGCATAAAATCTTATCCTCCATTTTTCTCTTTCATCTTCCTTTCCCTATCAGCATCTTTAAGCATATCATTTTGAATCCTTGACATATCATGGTTTATCCTTGCAAGGAGAATTATCTAAAAAGCTTGCCTTCTTCCAAAAAATTCAAAAAATTCAAAAACAAAAAAATAAAAAATAAATAAAAAATTAAAGAGAAATAATTTCGTCCTATGGTGAAAACCACTCCCTTGTGGCACCTTGGATAAGTACCATGATGAAAACCTAGAAATCAGGCATCATGCGTAGTTCTTCTACATCTTTCATCCATTCCATATTCTCTCTTTGATCTTGACAATGTTGATCTATACACGAACATTTGGGCTATCTTGTGAGCTATCTTACGATGATCTTTCTTTCATTCCTTTCATGTTTAGCCTTTATATCTATCTTCCTTCATTCATTTTCACCTATCGCTATCCTTTTCCCCTTTGGTCTTGATATAATAAAAAAGAAGAGTAAAACACGGTGCTATGAAGCCTCTTGACATTTCTACTCCTTTGGACTGCATCCTTTCCTGCTCTTGCATTACGCTTTTGTGACTTATCCTATGCTGGCCTTTCATTTTTTATCCAAATGTGCTTTACATGTTGTTTCTTTGTTTTTCCCTAGCTTGAATACTCTTGAGGAGTTTTCCTTTAAGGATTTCTTCCCTTCATTCTCCTTCACTCTCCTGTCCTCCATCTCTTCCACCAGCTTGCTAATCCCTCATGTCCTCCACCTTGCTAAAATATTGAGACTGCGCGATGTGATCTTGCTTGGGAGTTTGATGCCCATTCTGTCTGGGGGCATCATTTTGTACATATCATTGATCCTGAAAAAATCCAAAAAAATGATATATTGCCAAAAAATTTTAAAATCAGAAAATGTCCTGAAAAAATGATCATCTTAGTGAAAACTTAGCAATAGGCGCTTTGATGTATCTTCAAAAAAATTATATATTCCAAAAATACAAAAAAAAAATTCAAAAATTCAAAAATTCAAAAAAAATAGAAAAAGTGGCTTGGTGAAAACCTGGAAACAGGCGCCTTGGTAGCAAAAATTTAAAAAAAAAATTATAAAAAGTCCTGAAAAAAGAAAAAAAAAAGGAAAAAAATGAAAAGAGAAAAAATTGTAATAAAATCCAAGTAGTGAAAACCTGGAAACGGGCACTACTTGAGGCCTTTGCGCCCCTATTTCTTAGTGTGTGTCCTCGACACATAGCCTTTCTCCATCATGCCTTGTCCTTGCTACCTTAGTTTGGAATTGGTCTTTGTCTTTGTCTAGGGGGCATACCTGTGTTAGCTTTGGTCTCTTGGATGCATTAGTCTTTAGGACACCTCGCAAATGGTGTTTTTCAATACCACCCCAGCTGTATTTTTCAATACAACCTCTGACATCGAGTGCTTTTCAACACTTATCAGTTTGGTCTTACCCAATTTTGTCATGTGGTCTTGCCTTCTTGCAAGCATTCGATCCTTATCCTCAGAACCCAGTATCAGTTAACACACTTAAATTTTTAAACGCAACACTTAATGCTTGAGCTATGTCATGATATTTTCTTTGTGTGCTGACTGCTATTGATTTTCATTGAGTGTCCTTGTCTAATAAGTCTCTCCATGATGCATAGCTAGAGGACTTGGGGCATGGGGCATGTTTTTATTTGCTTCTTGTTTATGCTTAACTATTTTTGCACAACCGTTATGCTGGTCATCCTGGCCTCTATGCCTTGATGCGAGCATGGTTTTGCTATATTAAATTGGGTAAGCTAACATCACAGTCATCTTGACCTTTATGTCTTTGATGCTTATGCTAGAATATTTCCACATTTTAAATCTGATATACATCACATTCATATCTTCATAGTTGCACTCATGACTAGTGATGGTTGTGTGATGTTTCTGATATAAATTGTATTCATATCTTCATAGTTGCACTTGTGACTAGTGATGATTGTGTGATTTTCTGATGTCCATTAATAATGGTCCAATGATGAAAATAAGTTCCTTAACATTCTCTTATGAATGATGAACAAAAGATCCTATGTTTGTTGCTCTATTACAAGTACACCTTTGCATTTTCATGTAGCTTGCATTGTTTGACTTCATGTTAGTTTACATCTTAGGCTGCATTATGAGTTTGAGAGGGTTTCCTTCATCTTATTTGTGGACTTTTAATCATCTGTGTTCACATTCTGATTTTTATTTCCCTATCTTCTTTCGTGACCTCAATCAAAATTTTCTATCTTAAACAGTTGCTTGATTTTGGGGCATTCTCTCTCTTGAGGTAAATTCTCTTTCTTCTCTACATTTCTTTCCACCTCTTCTAAACTTCTATCTTCCATTTGCTTTCACCCCACTTCTTCTTCTTCTTCTTTTCTTTCTTCTTCTCCTTCTTTTCTTTCTTTCTCCTTCTTCTTCTTCTTCTTCTTCTACTTCTTTTCTTCTAATTCAACCTTGGGGCATAATATTTTGTGCTTAATGATCTACCTCTGTTCTATGATCTTTATATCTTTCATCTTACATCAAGAACCTTATCTTTAGTTTGATTTGATCATATTTATCAATTTGTTGTTTCTCCTCTATCTCATTTCGATTTCAATCATGAGGGGGCAGTAACTATCAAACTTCAATCTTTGATTCAGCTTTATCAATTATATCAGTATTTCTTGAGATTCTTATCTTTGACATGTCAATTACTTATTTCGGTGTTGACTTTGTCTTTTTCAATTGTGCTTATTTGTGTCCTGATGTGTTCTCGTTTCGACCACATGTCTGGGTTGTTTTGTGATCGTATTTTTGACCTCACACTTCAACTGCATTCTTTGACTACATGTGTTCCTGTGTCGACCACACATTTGTCAAAGAGGGGCAAATGTATGCACCCTAAAATGGTCGCCTAGACTTTGGGCCCCATTCTATCATTTTATCAATTTATCAAATTTTTGAATCAATGCTTTGGAACATTTTCAATTCAAATCAATTTCCTTGATCAAATTATAATTAACTCAATTAATTCAATTATTCAATTATTTCAATATTTCCTAAGGTTTGATCATCTTTATTTAATTAAAATATTTCTCCCTTTTAATTAAATGAAATTCCTCTTATTTATTTAGAATATTTAATCTCCCTTTTAATTAAATAAAAGTCATCTTATTTAATTAAAAGATTTAATCTCCCTTTTAATTAAATTCCTCTTATTTAATTAAATTCAATTTCCCCCATTTAATTAAATAAAATTCTTCTAATTTATTTAATTATAAAGAAAACCCCTCTTTTAATTAAATAAATAAAAATCCCCAATTAAAGCACTTTAATTGATGAAAAAGGAAATAAATTAAATAAAAATCCCTTTTTCATCACATCCTCCTAAGTGGTGGGTTTTTGTCTCTTAATCTCAACCATTGATCAATTCTTTTTGCCTCTTAATCTCAACCATTCACTTTCCTATATAATGAAATTTCTCATTCTCATTTAGAAATCATCAATCAATCAATCATCAATCATTCATATATTAGGTTTTCATAGTATTGTTATATTGCAGGTTTGGAGAGCAATTTTGGAGGAGCACTTGAGCTTGGATATTGCAACTTCTCTCTTCTTGTCTCATTCTTCCTTGCATCCATGGCTCCTCATGTAGATTAGATTCATGTTTATTTTCATAGATTAATCTTGCATTTGTATTTCCTATCCTAGATTAGCCATGCATTGTTATCATTTAGATTAATTTCCTTTTATGCATTGCAATCATATAGAGTAGATCTCATTTTTCATGCATTTGAATTTCATGTTTCATGGTGTACTTGCATAGGCACAACTAGGTCAATCTGAGGGCCTCCATTTCACACCTTTGCACTCCATGACTAGAGTGCTATGGATTGATATTTGAGGCCTCATTTTTGAGCAACCTTGAATGGAATGATTCATAGAAGTGTGTCAACATTTTAGCACACACTGTTGTGCTCGGTATACACTGTGAACTGCTCGATGTTCACTATCACTCAGTGTATACACACCTTTTATGTTTTACCGACCACATAAAATTTGTCTCTTCAGATCTTCAAGGTTATGACAATATGTGTATGAACAATCAAACCATATCAATTTGACATAAATGATAATACAACACATTAAATGATTTAATGTCCAGCATTCACTTTTTTAGCTTGGTGATCATCAAATTATCATGTTCAAACATTCAATCAATTATAGTTCATCACCATCTCAGTCTTTGGTTGATCATAGGTAGGGACTGTAAGATTCTCGACAAGAAACTCAAATTGTAAACTATGTTCAGGCATAGATATCAGAGATCCAATGGTATCCATGGCATAAGTTGCTTTGTTGTTTATTCTTGAAATCTGGTGGAAGGCAATCTATGTGAAATATTGTTTCAAATCTTCAAACATTTGACATTAGGGGAGTAATTTTTCAGCCTTCATTTGGTATTCGTCGAGGACTTGCTTGATAACCAACTGAAAATCATGAAGGACCCATAAACTGAGGATTTTCCATTGGATGGCTTGGCAAAGTCCTATCACCAAGGCCTCATATTTTTCAATATTATTTGTGCATGCAAATTGTAGTATATAATATTTAGGGATGAGATCCCCTTGAGGTGTGACAAATAGGATGCCTACCTCAGATCCTTTCTATGTAAAAGATTTCAAAATAAAGTTTCCATTGGATACTCGAGGTGACAGTGAGAATAGATTCATTTAGAAAGTCTCTAATGATAGGATGATCCCCTTGAAAAAGTGCTTCAGCTAATAGATCTACAATTACTTATCCCTTAATAGCTTTCTGGTCCACATAGACAATGTCAAATTCACTAAAAATCATGACCCATTTAGTAGTGTGTCCAATGAGAGAAGCTTTATACAACAAATGTTTCAGTGGATCAATTTTTGGAATAAGTTGTATCTTATGATTAAGCATGTAGTGGCACAACTTCTATGTACAAAAGATGACAACCAAACAAGATTTTTCAATAGGTGAGAAATTTAGTTCATAACCCAGTAGCATTTTTTTGAGATAATAAATTGCTTTCTCTTTTCCATTGTCATCTAGCTGTGCTAAAAGAGCACCCCGTGCAAATTTTGTAGCTAATATCTAAAAAATCAGAGATTGGCTTAGGAGAGGCACTACTATCACCAAGGGATTAGCTAGATATCCTTTCAGGCACTCAAATGGTTTCTAACACAGGAAATCCCATTGAAACTTGATATTTTTTCACAGTAAGTGATAAAAGGGATGCACTTTATTGGTCACCTGTGACATGAATCTCCTAATAGACCAAAGTTTTCCTTGTAGATTAAATATCTATTTTAATGTCCTGGGAGGAAACATTTCTAAAATGTCATTGAATTTATTTGGATAAACTTCTATGCCTTTGCGGGACACAATATAGCCTAATAATTTTCTGGATTTGACTCCGAAGACACATTTCTTGGGATTGAGTCAAAGCTTATACTTATACAATCTTTCAAAGATTGTTGTGAGGATGGAAATATGTGAGTCTCATGTCTTAGATTTTCCCAGAAGTTCATCCACATAATCTTCCATAATAACATGCAAGAGATCATGAAAGATTATGGTCATTGCTCGCTGATAGACTGCACCTGTGTTTTAAGACCAAAGGGCATGAACTGATAACAAAACATACCCCAAGGAGTTCTAAATGTAGTCTTGTGTTGATATTTTGGTGCTATTTTGATTTGATTATATCCTGAGAATCCCTCCCTTAGGGACAAAATTTCATGTCCAACAATCAGTTCTCCTATGATATCAATATTTGGTAGCGAAATATTCATCCTTAGAACATGCTAAGTTCAATTATCTAAAGTCTATACAAATACAGATGCCCCCAATAGTTTTAACTACTAGTACAATGTTAGAGACCCATTCAAGATAATCGATCAGTCTGATGATCTCATCATCGAACATTTTTTGGAGCTCACCTTTGACTAACAAAGCAACTTTTAGATGCATCTTGCGCAACTTCTGCTTAACAGGTTTCACCTTTGGATCAACTACAAGATGATGTGCTACTACATATGTATCCAATCCGAGCATATCTTTATAGGTCCAAGCAAAATTGGTTTTTTTTTTTCTCAAGTAAATCAATGATATATTATCTTTCTTGATCATTGAGTGATGCAATAATGTGTAACCTTTGGATCTTCTTCTGTACCAATATTGACTGTTATTATATCCTCTATCAGGATAGAGGATTTTAATGGTTGTAAAGATATAAATTTCAGGTCAACTTCTCCCTCCTCTAGTGCCTCTAAGAGGTTTTCACTAGAGTACACATCCTTTATTTTAGCTTTTTCTTCATTCGAAGGTGCCTGCAAGAGGTTTTCACCAGGGATGTTTTATTATCTTTTTTATATTTATTTTCTTTTTCATTTTTGTGACTAAGAGTGTTGACCTAGCTACCAAAGTAGGCTTTCTCTTTGTAGTGTATTTGATTCTCGTATTCTCAAAGATCCTTAAGTCCAAAGAGTGCTAACACTGCCTCATTTTAATCACATATGTCCAAAGATGGTAGTGAATCTTGTTGATTCTAATCGATTCATTCAGGGTTCTTGAAGGGAAGGATAGGGGATGAAAGGTAAACTATGTGATGGTAAGAACATAGGTATAGTCATCAAGGTCATCTTTAATGTATTGGAATGGCACTTCAAAGAATTCCTCTTTGGTGCCTAAGTTAGATTCGACTAAGTAATAGTCCTTTGTGAAGTTTGTCTTAGGTTCTAAGGAGCCCATTCCTTTGCCACATAGATAAAAAATTTCTTCAGTGAGGGTCCTTCTCCCTATTTCTTTTTCTCCAAGAATAGTACCATGATATCCCATACTTTCAACAATGGGAGTGGCTTTTATATACTTGTCTTTAGGGAAGGTTATTGGTTACTCTAGGACATTAGATTCCATGTGTTTATCTGATAAATATCCCCAATGTTCAAAATTAGTCTTTTTACATTTCATTATGTCCTTTTCTCTTGAGAGAACTATTTGTGAAGTCTTTCCATAAGATTATTAGGGACAAGGGGATTTTTCCAATGTACATGGCACTTTCCAACTTATATTCCCCCATGCCCAGATCCGTGAATGTTATTTTCTTCTCAGATTCAGGAATCTTGTCTTCAATGACTTTCTCATTTCCTTTAGATTGATCTGAGGGGATTTATGATGTCTCTTCAATGCTTTTAGAGGAATATTGTTGAATTATAGGCGGGATGGGATTCTCCTTTTTGATAGGTCGACCAAATTCATTCAAAGGATAGTAGTTTGATTGTTTTCCTTGGACAATATTTTGCAAATATTGAAAGGGTTCAGGATCTCATGGAATAATTATTTCTCTACCATGATGTGGGAATTTTAAATATTAATGATATCTAGAAGGTACACCTTTGATAGAATGTATCCAGGGTCATCCCAAAAATATGTTATATGGTAGACCAAGATCAAGCACATGAAAAACAACTTCAATTATAGTTGGGCCCACTTGTAGAGGGAGTGTTATCAAAGATTTTCTCTCCCTTTCTCTATCTCCATAGGCCTTTATTGTGGTTCTTTTATCTACATCAAAAATTTCTTCATAAAGACCTATATTTCAGATCATTTTTAATGTACATAGATAGAGATCACATCCACCATCTATAAGGACTTGTTTAATTTTAGTGGAATAAACTTTGGCTTCAATGTGGAGTGATTTATTATGGTGGAGATCTAGGCCATGAAAATATTTATTGGTAAAGATTAAATATACTTGTGCGGCTAATTTCCCAATCATAGGTTAAAACTGGGAAGCATTGATGTTTTCAACAACACATGATTCATTGAGGGCATTTTTAAGGACTTCTTTATGAGTGAGAGATGTGCAAAGAAGTTCTTTTCTAATTGGGCCAAAAAATCATATAGTGAAGTAGGCTGAGTAGCTGTGGATGGTATGACTGGTGGATTTGTAGAGGTTGATGGATTATCAGCAGCTTGAACAATGAATCTTACTCTTTGGGTGGTAGCATTGCAATTTACGCCTTTTTCAGATTCTTCAATACACCCACATAGTGCATCAAAACCTAAGATGTCATTCTATTCTAAACTTCCACATGTTCGATCTTCACTCATGATAATATTTATGGATTAATCATATGGAATATCATTGGATGTTTTGTTCTGATTGTATTTTGGAAAATGCTCATTGTAGACTTTCAATTTTTCATTTAATAATGACGCATTTTGTCTTTCAATGTCAATTTTTCCATCATCTATAAGGTCTTGGATGAAGTGTCATAGTTTCATGCATTTCTTGGTATTGTGCCCCTTGATGCGATGGTAATCACAATATTCATTATCTTTATACCAAGTAGGTTTGGGTTGATTTTAATTAAACAGTTGAGTATTAGGATATACCATCATCCCTTGATCCACTAGTCGTCGAAAGACCACATCAAGGGGTTCTGCAAGAGCAGTGAATCGTCAGTATTATCTAGCATTTTTGCTATTGTTTTCATTGTTGTTATTATTGTTGTTGTTGTTGTCTTTGTTTTTGTCATCATCGCCGTCGCCGTCGTCATCATCGTCATCATCATCATCATCATTGTCGTCATTGTCATCATTGTCATCATCATCATCATCATTGTCATCGTCATTGTTGTCATCATCATCGTTGTTGTTGTTGGTATTATTGTTGTTGTTGTTGTTGTTGTTGTTTTTGTTGTTGTTATTGTTGTTGCAAGGAAACAAATAGGACTGATTGTGAGGTTGTTATTGAGATTCTTTTTGTGATGAATTGTTCTAATTATTTTTGTTTTTGTTTTTGTTGTTATGATTGATGTGATTATTTTGATTGATCTGATTAGATGCCTAGACATTTTGGACATATTTGGTATTTGTCACTTTGTCCTTGATGACCCCTTTGTTCTTACTCCACAATTTTGGTTTATCATTGTTAGAGGAAGGGGTATAATGTTTAATGGAACCTTTTTAGAAAATTCCATCTTCAATGTTTTTCCCCTTTTTAACAAGAGACTCAAAAAATTTGGGTGAAGACATTTTCACTTGGAATGACATTTTGGATACCATGTTTCTGGTGAAGATGTCGATCAAGTGATTATTGGGTATCTTCCAAGGCATACAATTTTCAACATGTCTACATCTTTGTAGAAAGTTGGAAAAGAGTTACCCATTCCTTTGCTTGGTATAACACAAATTGCTCAATGATGCTTGATGTTCAATGTTATATGAATATTGTGCAACAAATTTATCTGTGAGGTTGGAGAAGGTAGATATGGATCCATGAGGGAGGTCCATGAACCACTCTAGAGTGGGACTACCAAGACTCGGTACTTGTCTTCAATTCATTTCAATTAAATTTTTAATCTTCCTAAATCTATTACACACTCTCTTCTATAAAATAGAATTTAGGTGTTTTCTCTTTATCCCTATCCTTAATAGGTTGATTCATTTATGCATTGACCCTTTCTTTGGGGTTAATCAATTTGGATCTTCCCTTTATTAAATTTGGGGTTAAGAGGACA
>MU227352.1:884611-900545 GCA_018584345.1 Thuja plicata
GGGTGAATTTAGTCATGCGTTGATGCGAGTAGTAGGAATATAGATAGTTACATGATAGGATGTCTTGATACATGTTCCAACACAAGTAGAAAAAGCTAGATAGTTGTGTGATAGGGTGACTTAGATCACCTTGATACAAGTAGCGAAGGTAGATAGTCATACGATATGGCAAGATATTTGATAAGATAGTGGAATAAATACCACAAAGGCAGACAAGTAGATCAAAAAATTTAAATTTTGTGAGAAAAAACTATTATGTAGAGAAAAATGGGATATTAAGACATACAAATAACATATATAAAAACCCCCCCTTAGAATGGACTATGTTACTTAGAGGGGAAGGCAAGAAATTATAAGGAGAGATAAAGAGATTATGGCATGCCAACATATGAGATGTTTCCATGGAATTTCACCCCACAACAAGTGACACATGATATCCACAACATCCAGATATAGAAAGGACGATCTGATTAGCTAAGATCAAAACCCAAAAGAGGGACAAGGATATATGATATAAGACCTCATAGGAATATTTTATCAAGGAAAACTTGGCTTGCATCTAAATAATATCACATGAAGATAGAGAAAAAATAAAAATTTGGGTCAACATCGAAGGGGAGCCTAAATGTCCCCAACATTTTGTATCATCCCTAAGTATTGAAAATCAATAGACAATAAATAGAAAAACATGATGAAAAATAGAATAAGGTGCATAATATTTAACCCTTTATTTATTGGTACCAATACACTAAAAGGATCCTCTAGAGAGGAACAACATTAATATATAAGCAATAGGGAACACAAACATGCATACTCTAATCTATAGATGTAGAAGTGGGTACCACTTTCACATATCATCCATTAGTAGATCATCATCCTACCAATTTTGATAATTTTGGAAGGGAGGTAAAGAATACTATGCTACAAATGATATAGAATCCCTAGGTGCCCCACCAATGACCAGATCCAAGGATTTTGCTTCTTCAATGTCCTCATTCAAGAGATTAATCGAGACAAGTGAGAGGGATCAAGTGAAGATCATTATGAGTGTTGGAGTCTCCTCAAGAGATTCAAACATACAAGCCTCATATCTTGAAAGTAACCCATGTTGATGAAAATATGAATAAGGCAACTCATCGATGTTTACGTGGATAGACACAAACTCAAGAGAAGTCAAAGCCTTCTTAGTTTCAAGAATCAAGACTGAAAGTGGATTCGTTGGGGTGGGTTGTCTACAACAAAAAATTTTAAAGGGTGGAGGGGAGACCCTCTAATCCATTGTAGATACCTTAAAGACCATAATAAATCTAGGATGGCTATTAGGGGATGGATTTGGTGCAGGATAGGTGGATATGAATACACTAGACAAATTTGTGTGTGTAGAATTTTCACAGGTGCATAGAACAACATGATATCAGGCAGGGAAGTTATTAGAGTGAGATTATATAATGAAGAGATAAAAGGTTGTATATGATTAGTGTGAGGCATTTTAGTCACTCTTGGTGTAGGAGGAAGAAAAATGGAAGAGGTTGTTGGGTGAAAGGTTAGAGTAGTAGTAATAGAAGTGGGAGTAGCGCTAGGAGAAAGAGTGGAAGTGGTAGACATAAGAACTATAGACTTATTATCTACCTTCATGGAGACCTCACATGCCAAGACCCTCTCTTATTGTTATGCTTACACTTACATGAAACTATTGGTCCCACTGAGGGGGGTGAATAAGACAAATCAAAACTTAAACACTTAAAACTGAACTCACTGACTCACTCGGTAAATATTGAATACTATAAATAACCAATTCACCAATTAACATAATAACATAAGAAACAATCAATCAATAAAAATTAGAAACATAAGATATAACTCATTAACACATGATTTAACTTAGTTGACACCAGATTTAATGAGGAAACCCAATATGGTAAAAACCTTTGTGGGAATTGTAACCCAATATAAAAATGTACTCTTCTGAAATATGAACGATTAAGAACTTATCTTGTTAAAGATAACAAATACATT
Source organism: Thuja plicata (assembly GCA_018584345.1). Classification (NCBI taxonomy): domain Eukaryota; kingdom Viridiplantae; phylum Streptophyta; class Pinopsida; order Cupressales; family Cupressaceae; genus Thuja; species Thuja plicata. Next base: position 886,628 of record MU227352.1, read on the forward strand.
TGCCAAATGTGACCCTGTTAGGGGATTTACCTCAGATCTATTAGGATCTTCACCATGTTAGGAGTGGCCTTGTTAGAGGTATTCAAACACTCTTTTGGAATGTCACCTAAGTCTAGGTTTTACAAATAGGATGGTTAAATCCACTCGGTTAAGAGATTTCTCTTTTACAAATATTAATAAGCAACAGTAAACTTTGATCTGTAAAAATAGAAACTCACTATGCTTGTATCAGATCCTTTATGCTCAATTGAATATTGGCATCTCATACTCCATTTATCTCTTTCTCAGACTGTAGATTCTTCAATCTATCTTTCTTTGTTCTGCTCGGTAAATGTTGTTCTTCAACTTCTTTCCTTCTCTATTTAATTCGCCAACACCCTTACACTCCGTGTAATGCTCATCCTTTATATAGACATGATTTTTCCTCTTAATCTCCTTGATTTGATTTCCCTCCATTTTATCTTATTCATTCAATCATCCTCTTCATATTTTTCAACTCGATAAACCATTTCACTTTTACCTCATAACTTGTGACTTTTCTTTGAACTTTCATATTTTTGTTTAACCGCTTGATCTTCTCATTGAATTTTTCCATTCGTAGATCTTGTAACAAACTTCATTTAATTCATTTAATCATCCAACTCATCATCATTTTGCATTAAATTTGATTTCATCATCATTTAATATCAATAACTATACTCGGTAAAACTTGCTTTGCAACTCGGTAACTGACTTCATTCATTGTGTAATGCCCCTCCAAGGAACCTAGGAGAACTAACCTAAACATGCAACCAAGATAACAGGATTTTTTAAAAAAAATGTTTATAAATAATAATTTTAACAATGTGGAAGCAACACAAGAGATAACATGACATACATATAAGTACAACTCAACAAAGGTTACAAAACTTGAGGGTTCCTTGATGTAGAATTACTTAAGCAAACTAATCCATGAAAACAACTATAAAGAACTTATATACGGATACATCAACTTAATCCAATAATATACATATCATATAAAAAGACCACATATACAACTGAATCAACATCCACTGCACATTTCACAGGGTATGCAATAATACATAATAATACAATACATCCTCTGCAAGGATGTTAACCAATATACACATATGGTACAAAAATACAACTCATGAAACTGAACAAGTCTCCAAAAGAATAATAAGATAGAAGAAGAAGAAGAACTGCAACAAGGATCATCAAAGCATGAAGATGAAAGTTGGATCTTAATGGTAATAAGAATCACTACCACCCAACCACGTGGAACCAAAGGTCCACTCCCTCTGTGCTAAGGAGATAATAACAGGTCCACTCACACGGGTATACAAAAAGAAGGAAAACACCAAAGGTATACAACCATCATAAATAAATGCATAGGAAGATCCTAGAAGCTCTCTAAATCACAATAAGGAGATCTATAGAATACCATAGGTAACCAACACACGTAGGATAACCTAAGTTGTATATAGGAAGGTGTCATCATGTACGTCTAACCCTTGAGTTTTATCCTAGAAATCTCTCAATAGATCCTGGCACTCAAGTGACCATACATGGTATCAATGACTTCTCAAATAGACAAAGTCACTAACTATGTCAGATACACACCCCTCAAGGTGACAAGAATCAACTCATCCTCCATCTTAGCCTATAATAGCACTCAACCATGGGTGAGGCTTAATATATTATTAGATTATTATAAGGCATCCTAATAAGTTATTATGTTATCACTTGTTAAAATTACTTACAATAAATTATCCTAATAGCCACTTGTGAGCTTCGGCACTTATTGTAAGCCACCTCCTCTATTTGCTAAATTTTGTCTTGTTATTCAACCATACACTTCAACATAGTCCTTGTTCATTAGCCACATACAAAAGTGAATATGAGTTATTCATCCTGCATGCATGTATGATTTGACCTGTTGCCTTCTATCTAGATGGGGTTTCGAATAGCTCTCAGAACGAGAGTTTCACAACCATAGACCAATCTAAGAATGAAGGATTTTTCTTCATGGATGTAATGCAATGCAAGATTAATCTAAGAATTGAAAGATGCAAGATTAATCTAAGAATTGAAATGAGATTAAACTAAGACATGATTGTAATGCATTTAATCTAAGAAATTGACATTAATCTATTGCAAATGAGAGCTTTTAACTAGAAATGAGATGATAAAAATGTAGCAGCAATTCATTATTCTAACAATGCATAAAAAAGACTGGGGGTTTTCAATGAGAAATGGGAGCTCTTTTATAGATTGAGAGCCTGCTCAGAATAAAAAGTTTCCAATTTGAAATAAAATAGATAGAAAAGCCGGTTCAAATTAGCAAGCTTTCTTTAAAAGAAAACAATAAATTGTTTTCCCTTTGCTTTAACTGTTTTCTTTCTTTGTTTTTAACTATTTTCTTTTGATTTAACTGTTTTCTTTCTCTTTAAAGCACGATTAATTCAAAACTTCTATTTCTGAACTGAAGAGAAGATTTTTGAGAGAATATTTAATTAAATAAATAAAGTATGACCTCATAAACATGTTTTTCTCAATTATCTGAATAATTAAATTCAATTATTGAAATGAGGGTATTTATTTAATAATTAAATATTATTTAATTCATTTTCATGTGTTTTAGCTAAAAGGGATTAAATTTAATTTAATAAAAGTGCTAGGACTTTATAATTAAATTAATTCAATTATAGGGTTTGTTTAGCCAATAGATATTTAGGAATTAAATATAATGTATGATTAATGCAGATTTAGGATTTTTTGCATTTGACACTCAGGTCAAGTAGAGTCAGTAAGAACTCAGAATTGCCTAGTACAATAGGACGTTGATGGTCCAAAAGAATGAAATATGCAACAAAATTGGTTAGAGTTGCAAGATGCCAATTTTGGGTTGTTACATTTTGCCCCTCTTTGAATTGATGTGCGAGCAGCACATTGATTCAAAGAATAGTCTGAAGTTTGAAGCACAGAAGAATAGATTTCATAAATTGATGATGCAAAGATTGATTAATGAAGATTTTAGAGGCATCTCCAGGACAGAGCTTGACTTTCCGAAGTCTAGGTTAGGTTGCTGAGACGCTGGTCAAGTAGAGTTTTTGAGGGCCATCTCCATAACGAAGCTTGATCCTTAGGGATCTGAATTAGAATGCCCTGATACCTAATAGATTAGGATTTAGAGAATCATCTCCAGAATGAAGCTTGATCCTCAGGGATCTGGGTTAGAATGTCCTAATACCTAATAGATTAAGATTTCAAGAATCATCTCCAGAATGAAGCTTGATCCTCAGGGATCTAAGTTAGATTGCTCAAATACTAGATTGATATATTTCAAAAGATTGTCCCCAGAACGAGGCTCAACCTTCAGGGGTCAGGGTTAGATTGCCCCGATACCTGTCCAAAAAAAGATAGTCAATAGAGATTTTAGGACTATCTCCAGAATGAAGTTTAGTCCTCCAATATCTAGGTTAGATTGCCCAGACACTAGTTAGATCAAGTTTCAGAATCATCTCCAAAATGGAGCTTGATTTTCAGGAGTCAGGGTTAGATTGCCCCAATTCCTAATAGATGAGTTTTCGAGAATCATCTCCAGAATGAAGCTTGATCCTCAAGAATCTAAGTTAGATTGCTCAGATACTTAATAGATTGAGATTTCAAGAATTATCTCGAGAACAAAGCTTGATCCTCAGGGATCTAAGTTAGATTGCTCAGATACCAAAATGATGAGATTTTAAGAATTATCTCCAGAATGAAGCTTGATTCTCAAGGATCTGGGCTAGATTTCCCCGATACCTAATGGATGACAAGATGTAAGGAACAAAGATTCCCTTATTGATTGTGGAGTATCTAGTTTTGACTATGAAGTATGAAAAAAAAAACATGCCCCAAGTGATGAGATGCCCTAGCAATGAGGACTTTTGAATTCAGTTTAGATTGATTGGAAATAGATTCAATGGTGTAATCATCCTGCCCCCTCGAGAGCAAAATGGAAAGATGACACATCATAATGATGATTGAGAGAGAGAAATCACAGATAGATGTTGAATCGGAGATCAAGAAGAACTCAGAATAGATTACGGAAGAATTTGGAAGATTCAGAATTAAGTTTGAGAGATGTCGAGGTACAGTTGACCAAGTTTGACTAGGGTTGACCAGAGTTGACTTTTGAGGAAAACAGTCAAAGATTTAAGAAAATTTTGATTATATAAGATTCTAACAAGAAAGTGACATCAGAAAGTTGACTGCACAAGCATCCGATCGTGTCGGTCCCAAAATTTTAAAACATGATTTTGAGCTATATAGGAGTGTCATATTTCAATTTCGATCACGAAAATAGATTCAGAGTGGTTGAATTAGCTAGTGGTAAAATTTTCAAGCAAATTGGAACACTTTTGAAAATTAGATTCCAGTTCAAAGCATTTGGAATTGAAGAGCAAGAGTAGGGATCAAACACTTGGGCAGTAGTGATGAAGCCAAGACGCTGAAGAAGAACTCCCCAATGTACAAATCCAGGAGAACGCAATGAAGTGAACACCAAATTGCTATCACAATGCAAGTCTAGAATGAAAATGCAATCCTATGCTAGATACAATACCTAGGACATGGTTGTGAGACCCATCGTATAATCATCATCATTGAGCATTTTAGAACATCAGAGTCAATACAATCCTTACTAGTGCCACTGTGACTATAAGGATATGAATATGACTTTCATCAGATAAAATGTAGGAAACGAACGTAAGCACCAGGGCACAAAAGCCAAGATGACCTGAATATTATTTCCAGTTAATGTTGCAAGAGTACACCAGTATCAAGGCATTCAAAGCCAAGATAACCATGAGTGCGATCATGCGTAAACAAGCAGAGCAATAACAGTCAAGGAGATAGTACCGACCTCACCATGGTGTACAAATAAACAAGACTGAGGGATGTGAGGCTTTTCCACCTTAGTGCGGGAGCTCTTATCACATACACCCTATTTATTGGACATTGTTGGATCATCAGGAACACACCAACAAGCAGTAGACAAAGAAAATATCAATGAAATCCATGAGAACAGACAACATACAAAGAAAGATTCAATCATAGCTCAGCCAGTTTCAAAGTTTTTGAATATATATGTGTATGAGGTGTTGAAAAATGTCAGTGTGCTTGTGAGTGCATTGTGTTTGATTGTTATCGATAGATGTTTACGTTTAAGATATCCAATGTGTGTTGAAAAACACAGATGTGTCCAAAGATAGTATTGTGATACACTGTTTATGGTGGTGTTGAAAAACACCAGTTTGTGTCAGTAGCGAGTTGTCCTGCAAAAGTGACAAGATTACTGACTCGGGTGTAAACTAAAGATGTGATCAAAAGGGGGACCCATGCCCCCAAGTAATGATGACTAACTTGACATATGTTTCAAGGAAAAACTAGATTTGACTTCCCCCAGGCATATGGCACTGAATCAATGTCAAGTCAGGAGGGTTCGCAAAGGAACTAGAGTGTCACGAAAGTGACCAAAAACTATGTACAACTAAAGCAAAGAATCATCAAGACTCAATATCGATAGATAGAGTGTTTTAGTATAACTCCAACTGTAATGGATGTGAGAAATCTCAATAGTACAGTGACAGTAGGCAGACACAGTGAGAACCACTGGTGACTGATGAGAGAGAGATTCTCAAGTGAAGAGATCATAGTACTAGATAGACATCAGTAGGCAGACGCAGTGAGAACCACTGGTGACTGATGTTAGGGACATTCTCAAGGAGAGAGAACTCAGTATAAGCTAAGTGATAGTAGGCAGACGCAATGAGAACTACTAGTGACTTTCATGAAGTAGATCCCAAAAGGTAATAGGAAAGTGCCCCCTAGTACAGGAGGGTTTCCCTGAGAGTATGACCAGTTTCAATCCATGTGAGTTGGTATCTTGACGGGAACCAAAAGAATGTAGAAAAGAAAGTGCAAGTAGGAAAGCAGGAAAGCAACTGCATAAAGCCAAGTGGTGTTGCGATAGATATAGCAATGTGGAACAAGAGGTGCTTGTTTATCAAGTTTTCACCTTCTTGGTAGAAATTCCTTTTTTGCTACCATGACGCCTGTTTGCCAGGTTTTCATCAATGGCACCTTTTCTCTTTTTCTCTTTTTTTGTATTTTTCAATTTTTTAATTTTTTGTATTTTTGGAATATATGATTTTTTTAGAGATGCATCAACGCGCCTATCGCTAGGTTTTCACTAAGATGATCATTTTTCAGGACTTTTTCAGATTTTTTAGAATTTTTTCAGGACTTTACTATATACATGAGCATACTAAAGATGTCTCAGCTGTAGAACCATTTCAAATGAAGAGTGTTGATGGGCTCTTTGAGTTTCTCTCCTTCAGTAGTAGAAATTTGATAAGTGCCAGACCTAAACACTGTAGTGACAACATACGGACCAAGCCAATTTAGTTCAAATTTTCCTTTCTAGATCTAATGTTGTTGATTCTTAGGGTTCTCCATCAGAACAAGGTCACCTATTTGGAAATCCCTTGGTTGAACTTTCTTGTTATAGCTCTTGGACATCTTTTTTTGGTATACTTTAAGGTGATCAAACGCCACTTGCCGATGTTCATCAAGTAGTTCTAGCTCTTGTAGCCGAGATATTTTGTTATCATCATTAGTAATGAGGCCTTTTAGAGAGACTCGTAGAGAAGGAATCTCAACCTCAATTGGTAACGCAACATCTGCTCCATAAACCAAAGCATAGGGTGTAGCCCCTATTGGTGTTCTTATGCTTGTCATGTATGCTCAGAGAGCTGGATTGATCTGGAGATGCAAATCTAATCCAGATTTGTGCATTATGCGATGTAGGATATTAAGGATTGTCTTATTTGATGCTTCTTCCTATCCATTACCCTAAGGATAATAGATGCAAGACCAATGCTGAATAATTTTAAACTTAGAGTATAGCTCTGCCAAATCCTTGTTTTTGAATTTCCCTCCATTATTAGTGATTATTGTTGAGGGTACACCATACCTACAGATGATGTAGTTGAGGATGAACATAGCTACTATTTTTCCATTGGCAACGGTGAGAGGGACTACCTCCACCCACTTGGTAAAATAGTCTATAGCTATGATGATGAACTTATGTCCATTTGAGGATGAGGGATAAATCTGCCCCACCAAGTCAAAGGCCCATTGTTGAAATGGCCAGAAAGTAATGAAGGGAATAAGCTCCTTGGCTGGAGCATGAATCAGATGACCATGTATTTGACACTGTTTGCAAGACTTAGCAAACTGTGTAGCTTATTTTTCCATATCTGGCCAATAGTAACCAGCTCTAATAAGTTTACGGGCTAGTGTGAGGCCGTTAGAGTGAGACCCACATATGCCTTCATAAACCTCTACTAATGCACATTTGGACTCATCAAGTTCTAAACACCTAAGGAGGGTACCGTCTAGACCGCACCTATACAATTCATTAGCTACGATGACAAACCATGAAGCATTGTGGATTAAGTGACATTTTTCATTCTAGGTGTAAGTGTCTGGAACAATCTAGTCACAAAGGTAGGAATAAATATGGTGGTAGAAAGATGAGTCATGTCCAATGAAAGAACAGATCATCCAGGACTCAGGGGAATCATCGGCTGGGTAGCGTAACATCTCCACTAGGAATTCATGTCAGAAATCATTTTCTAGCATCTGTAGCATGGAAGCAAGAGTAGCCATGGCATTTGCCACTTTATTATCTTTCCTTGGAACTTGTTGAAATGTGATGTGAACAAAATACTTTCTAAGGTCATCAACCAACCATTTATAAGGTACCAACTTGTCATCATTTTTCTGATAGATATCATTTACTTAATTGATGACTAATTGCGAATCTCCAAAGATATTGAGCTCGTCCACTCACCACTCAAGGGCGATATTCATACCATTGATTAAGGCTTCGTACTCAGTGATGTTGTTTGTACAAGGAAACAACATCTTGTATGCTTTTGGTAAAGAGTACCTTTGAGGTGTGATGAATAGGATCGCAGCACCTGACCCCTGTTGGGTAAATGAACCATCAAAGAACATAGTCCAGGATCGATGTGTGAGAAGTAATATGGACTCATTTTGAAATTCAATGTTCAATTTGATAAGTGCCAAACCCAAACACTGTAGTGACAACATACGAACCAAGCCAATTTGGTTCAAATTTTCCTTTCTAGATCTGATGTTGTTGATTCTTAGGCTTCTCCCTCAGAATAAGGTCACCTGTTTGGAAATCCCTTGGTCAAACTTTCTTATTATAGCTCTTGGACATCCTTTTCTGGTATGCTCTAAGGTGATCAAATGCCACTTGCCGATGTTCATCAAGTAGTTCTAGCTCTTGTAGCTGAGATATTTTGTTATCATCATCAGTAATGAGGCCTTTCAGAGAGACTCATAGAGAAGGAATCTCAACCTCAATTGGTAACACAACATCTGCTCCATAAACCAAAGCATAGGGCATGGCCCTTATTAGTGTTCTTATGTTTGTCTTGTATGCTTAGAGAGTTGGATTGATCTAGAGATGCCAATCTCGTCCAGATTTGTGCACTATGTGATGCAGGATTTTAAGGATTGTCTTTTTTGATGCTTCTGCCTATCCATTACCCTGAGGATAATAGATGCAAGACCAATGCTAAATAATTTTAAACTTAGAGCATAGCTCTATCAAATCCTTGTTTTTGAATTTCCCTCCATTATCAGTGATTATTGTTGAGGGTACACCATACCTATAATGATATAGTTGAGGATGAACATAGCTACTAATTTTCCATTGGCAACGGTGAGAGGGACTACCTCCACCCACTTGGTAAAATAGTCTGTAGCTGTGATGATGAACCTATGTCCATTTGAGGATGAGGGATAAATCTGCCCCACCAAGTCAAAGGCCCATTGTTGAAATGGCCAAAAAGTAATGAAGGGAATAAGCTCCTTGGCTGGAGCATGAATCAGATGACCATGTATTTGACACTGTTTGCAAGACTTAGCAAACTGTGTAGCTTATTTTTCCATATCTGGCCAATAGTAACCAGCTCTAATAAGTTTACGGGCCAGTGTGAGGCTATTAGAGTGAGACCCACAGATGCCTTCATGCACCTCTACTAACGCACGTTTGGACTCATTAGGTTCTAAACACCTAAGGAGGGTACCATCTAGACCATGCCTATACAATTCATTAGCTACGATGACAAACTGTGAAGCACTACGGATTAAGTGACATTCTTCATTCTGGGTGTAAGTGTCTGGAACAATCTGGTCACAAAGGTAGGAATAAATATGGTGGTAGCAAGATGAGTCATGTCCAATGAATGAATAGATCATCCAGGACTCAGGGGAATCATAGGCTGGGTAACGTAACATCTCCACAAGGAATTCATGTCAGAAATCATTTTTTGGCATCTATAGCATGGAAGCAAGAGTAGCCATGGCATCTGCCACTTTATTATCTTCCCTTGGAACTTGTTGAAATGTGATATGAACAAAATACTTTCTGAGGTCATCAACCAACCATTTATAAGGTACCAACTTGTCACCATTTTTCTGATAGATATCATTTACTTAATTGATGACTAATTGTGAATCTCTAAGGATATTGAGCTCATCCACTCGCCACTCAAGGGCGATCTTCATACCATTGATTAAGGCTTCATACTCAGCAATGTTGTTTGTACAAGGAAACAACATCTTGTATGCTTTTGGTAAAGATTACCTTTGAGGTGTGATGAATAGTATCCCAACACCTGACCCCTGTTGGGTAAATGAACCATCAAAGAACATAGTCCAAGATCAATGTGTGAGAAGTAATATGGACTCATCTTGAAATTCAATGTTTAATGGTTGATGATCTACTAGAGGTGCTTCCACCAATTGATCTACAATCACTTGCCCCTTGATGGATTTTCTCTCTACATACTCAATATCAAATTCACTGAGAAGCATGACCCATTTAGCTAGTATACCTATGAGGGTAGCTTTATTGAGCAAACATTTTAGAGGATCAATTTTAGCAATAAGGTGTGTAGTATGAGCCAACATGTAGTGTCACAATTTTTGTGAGGCAAATACCATTGCGAGGCAAGCCTTCTCTATAATAGAATAGTTTGTTTCATATGAGACCAGAGTTCTACTAATGTGGTAGATAGCCCTGGACGCCCAGTGATGTATCTCTAGAATAGATGTAAAGTATAAGCAGCTTCCCATGAATAGGAGGCATCAATATTGGCGGTTTTGCAAGATACTGTTTGATTTATGTGAGCCCCTCATCACATTTCTTGTTCCATTGGTAAGTCACACCCTTGTGTAAAGTCTTGGTGAATGGTTGTGACTTGTCTGCCAGTTGTGAGATGAAGCGTCAGATATACTATAACCGACCTTGAAATCCTCTCATTTTTTTGATATTCTTTGGTGGGGAATTTCCATGATAGCTTAAACTTTCTCAAGATCTACTTCAATGCCTTTTGCAGAGATGACATAACCAAGCAATTTTCCAAATGTTACACTGAATGCACATTTCTTAGGATTGAGCCTCAGACTAAACTATTCCATTCGATCTAATATATGACCTAGATCTGCAAGGTGTTTCTCTTGTTGCATGCTCTTAGCTAGAGTGTCATCAACATAATCTTCCATTGTTTTATGCATCATGTCATGAAATATAGTGGTGACAGTTCTCTGATATGTAGCACCAGCATTTTTTAGTCCAAAGGGCATGACATTCCAACAAAAAGTGCCCCATGCACATGTGAAAACAATTTTCTCTTGGTCCTCTAGCACAATCTTTATCTGGTTGTAGCCAGAGAAACCATCCATTAGTGAGTACATTTCATATCCTGCTGTCATATCTACAATAATATCAATATTGGGCAATGGAAATTCATCCTTAGGACATGCCTTATTCAAGTCTCTGAAGTCTATGCAGACTTGGATAGATTTGTCATATTTTGATATCAGAACAATATTAGAGATCCATTTTGCATAGTTAATTTCTCTGATATACACTGACTTAAGAAGTTTCTCCAATTCAGCTTTGATAAGTAGAGCCACATGTGGATGCATTTTCTAAAGCTTTTGTTTGACAGGCTTGATGCCTAGTGCAATGGACAAGTGGTGCATGATTAGATTAGGGTCTAACCCTGGCATGTCTAAATATTTCCATGTAAATTTTTTCTATTTACTCTAAAAGAATGTAATGAATTCCTCCATTTCTACCTCAGATAATGATTGTGCCAAATGAATGATCTAAGGTTCAGCCTATGTACCTAAGTTGACTGGTTGAGTTGGTTCAATTATGACAGATGATCGTTCCTAGAAATGACTCGAAAGCGTATCAAGTATCTCATCTTCAGGCACCTCGGAGAGATTTTCACCCTTGGATACATCCTTTATTTTGTATTTTTTAGGCTCTAACACTGCCACAATGTGGTTTTCACCATCGGAGCGCCTATTTTTTCTTCTTTGATTTTGTGACTAAGATACTTGATATCAGCCTCAATCATGTTGACACTTTCTTTTCTAGTGGAGGATGTTACATGTTCAACAACATTGAGGTAACAGGAAAGAGCATAATCATTCTGGAACATAAGGACTTCATTAAATGAGGAGGGAGAGTTCCAGTCTATAAGCTCAAGATGGCAGAGTGAAAGGGAAGTGATGGGTTCACGTGCGTTCACGATATAATCATCAAAATAACGGACAAGCAAGTCGAGACCTAGAGCAATCTCATCCAAAGGTGTAGTTGAATTCCTTTGACTCCTAGCGACCATAGTAGACGACACGTTAACATCAATGGAATCAAACTCGTATGACCTTACACTAGATCCTTCACCTACATTGAGAAGGTTTTCATTTGTGTGAACTGTATCCATATCTCTATCAGAGGTGGCATATGACAAGTTGTTGAACTCCTATTCATGAGAGTATATTTCATCATTAGGCATCATATAAAGAACATGAGTGAAATCAACCTTTTGTCCCCAGTTCGGATGAGTTCTACCTAAAAATTTTGCTATGGTTAGATGAGTGCCTTTTGACTTGGGTACCTCATCAGTGTTTGCAGCATCATCCACTTCTTGTTGAGAGAGAAGTGGGTGGGATTCTTGCTCAAAATACTCTTGAAAGTGTGGTGGTATGTACAAATCACCCTGATGACCTAGATTTACAGTTTGCATTTCTTTGCACCGCTCATAGGTTAATGAAGCAAGTGAAGTGGTGTTATTAGAATCATTATCAATCTCAACTATACTAACATGTTGTATGAAATCATCTGGATCAGCAAAGAATGTTGCCAGGTCTGGAGGAATGGGACAAGGGAAGTAGTCCTCATCAGAGCTGTCTTCAGACTCTTCAGTTTTGGATGTATCTTTAGGTGTTGGTTGTTGATCTGTGTGAGGTACAAATTTGTTTATCCCTAGTTGAAATGTTAGCTTCTTAAAGCCTCAACCTGTAGAGTCACATGTTTGTCGACCAATAGATTCAAGAGGTACAATCAATCCTTTGTGATTTACATCTATGGGACCATTCCCTTTGTAACCAAAGTGTTGCATAATAGTTAGACCCTTGCCATATTTTTTAGGTTTTATGTCATAATGTGTATTGGTTTGCTCAGAAGTGTCTTCTCCTTTATAGATCCAAGCTTTGATAGCCCTATTTTTAGCTTCTTCTTCTAATGGTATTGTGGCTTGTACAAAGGTACCACCATATTTCATTTGAGGAGGAATTGTAGAAGGTTTAGTGTGCTCAGAAGGTCTCCCAAAAGCACGCGGAGATAACCTCCCATGTCAGTTTCCTTGAGTATCAGACCCTTTTCCATTTCCTTTAGTTTAGTCTTGAGGAGCTCAATAGACTCTTTGTTGGTGGGTACAAAGATATCAGCAGATTTTGTGAGTGTGTTGCAATCATAGCATGTATTAGCAGGTATAGTCACTTCAGATCCTTGGAATGGGAACTTAATGCATTGATGGTATGTTGAAGGGATAGCCTGCATTTTATGGATCCATGTTCTTCCCAATAGAATATTGTAAGCTAAAGGAATGTCAAACACTTGGAAAATAACATCCCTTTCAACAGGGATGACTCTGATTGGTAATACAACTAGCCCCTTAGATTTTCGTTCTTCTTCATGGTAGGCCTTAATAGTAATATTTTTGCGGGCATCTATGAAATCTTTGCCGTAGCCTAACTCAGTAAGGAAGCTAGCATATTAAATGTTGAGGCCAGCACTGTTATCTATGAGAACATGGCGAATGCACTTTAGACCAATCATGACTTCAATGTGTAAGGGGTTGTTGTGTGGGTGACTCAAAGAATGGTCATCTTCCTCAGAGAAAGACAATTAATGGGAGGAGATCAAGTGACCTACCATGTATTGAAACCAGTCAAGATCAAAATCTTTTGGGACATTTGCCTCGGTGAGGGCTTTAAAAAGGTTCTCCCTGTGAGCGGGGGATATTTTTAGTAGCTCAAAGATGGTGATCTGAGCGTTAGTATGGTGTAATTGCTCTAGAATGTTGTAATTGGTAGAATTAGATGAGGAACCCAGTTTTGGATTCTTATTGGCAGAGCCAACAGTAGTTTTTTCTACAGGTTGTGTTGGTGTAGATGTAGAAGGCTCAAGGCCTTTGAGAATGATCTTAGCACCAGATTGGGTAACAGCGTTTGCACTAACCGGAGGTTCTTGTTCGGAGGACTGAGATGTATCCCCTCGCAAGATAAAAGGTTTTTTGGGCTTGGGAGTATCTTCCCTTCCCTTGATAATGACAATGTTACAGTTGTAACACCCCAAAATTGGCATCTTGCAACCCTAACCAATTTTGTTGCATTTGTCATTCTTCTGGATCATCAAAGTCCTATTGTACTAGGCAATTCTAAGTTTTAACTGACTCTACTCGACCTAAGT
>MU227352.1:900743-910854 GCA_018584345.1 Thuja plicata
ATAATTGAGAAAAAGCAATTATGAGGTCATATTTATTTAATTAATTGAATATTCTCTCAAAAATCTTATCTTTGTTCAGAAATAGAATCTTTGAATTAATTGTGCTTTAAAGAGAAAGAAAACAATTAAATCAAATAAAACAGAATTAAATTAGAGAAAGAAAATAGTTAAAACAGAGAGAAAACAATTTATGTATTCTTTTAAATAAAGCTTTCTATTTTAAACTAGCTTTTCTATCTGTTTTATTTCAAAGAGGAAAGTTTCTATTCTAATCATCTCTAAGTCTAAAAAAGAACTCTCATTCTTCATTCAAAACCCCCGATTACTTCCTGAATTTCTGATCATATGCATTGTTAGAATACTGAATTATTGTCATATTTCCTTGATCATTTCATATAGAATAATATCATTTTGCCATAGAATAGCTTCAATTTCTAGAATAATTGCATTGAAAATCATGTCTTAGATTATCTTACATCTCTCATTTCTTAGAATAATCTTGCATTGCATTGCATTCATGGAGAAAAATCCTTCATTCCTAGATTGGTCCATGGTTGTGAGACTCTCATTCTGAGAGCAATTTTAGAAACCCCGTCTGGATAGAAGGCAACAGGTCGAATCATGCAAGCAGACAGGATGAATAATCTCATATTTAGTCTTGTTTGTATCTGGTGAAGAAGGACTATGTTGAAGTGTATGGTGAATTAACAAGGCCAAATTTACCACATACATTTCTGGCACCCATCGTGGGGCAGAACATCTATTTCTGCCATCACATTTGAATTAGTTTTAAAAATCTTGGATCATGTTTGTACTCTAATTTTGCAGGTAAAACAACACATTTCATCATTGTTTTAGCGTGGAGCAAGTTCAAAAATTTCTTCTATCTTTTGTCTATTATTCTCTTAGTGTTTTTGAAGCTCTCATTTTGAACCAAATCTGACTGCACCATTGCGTGCGGAGCATCATTTCGGTTGAAAACAATTGTAAACATGCCTATACTTGTCAAAAGTTGAATCTATGGAAAAAATATTTTTCCCAAAGAGGCTGTACAACCCGTTGCATGGAAATCAAGGCAGATTTTCAAAAAAAAAATTTAAAAAAAAAGATTTTTTTTCACTATGTTAAATTTGACGGCCATCAAACCATCATTCCCCATGACCTTCTATGACAGCCACAAAACTGTCAAATTTAAACTCGCAGGTTGATGACATCAGCAAGGTTTAAAAAAAATTTAGCCTTCACCATTAAGCTTTTTGAATTTGCAATCTAACTTTAAACGATCATATCTTGCTCATTTTAGGTTCAAATTGAGTGCAATTTTTTCTTATTTTGGGTAGAATTGTCTAAAGATTTTTGGGTTTTTCTTACTTTCTAGATTTTAGTCATAGATTTATCAAAAATTGCAAGTTTTCATCACTGTACCTACCTAATCCTACGTTTTGCAACTTCCAGAGCCTTGTACGGGCTCATACGGTAACATTTTTTAGTGCAATTTTTTTTGAAAGTGTGTTATTTCTTATATAATTTCTTAATATGCAATTAGATTTATGATTTTCTAATTTTTTTAATGCTGACAAGTTTTGGGCTTCATTTTTCTTTGATTATCTTATTTATTACAGCCTAACAGTGGTTTGCAGGACGCTGAGATAAAGAAAAAGCCATCATAATACTTATGACATATTTGTTGTAGGATGTTGATATGAAGAAAGGCATTATAAACTACTAATGGGTTTATTGAAGGATGTTTGTCAAAGACCTTGCGTGTTTTCACAACTTCTTATATCTATTTTTGGTAGTTAAAACACACTTCGGTTGGTGCTTAAAATGAATCATTGTCTTGCGTCATTGAAGTGTTTTTTAGATTGTAATCCTAAGAACTACATGAACGTATCCTCTCCCCTCGCCTTTATGGATCTTGGGTGTAAGAGAAATTCATGTAATTCTTCTAGAGTGGCTACCTCCTGAGAGCTTTAGCAGAGCCGGTGAGAGTGGATGCCCAACCGGTAGCAGGCTAAAGCCAAGCCCTTCCAAACTGGTATACAAAAAATGCTATTGTGATTAATGTCACAATAGACATGTGTGAATTCGTTGTGGCAACCAAAATCTCCTCTAGTACCCTTGTGGTGCGTTAAAGTCCCGACATCGTTAAGGTGAAATCCTTTCTTTGAAAGGATTGGAAGAGCCCCCTTTATTGGGAAAATGACTTGATCACAACCACCTGAATGGATGTCCTTACTACAAACTGTTGTTCTAGTTTCCAAAAACCCTCTATCTGTTGGCACAGAAGGTCAGAGACTAACTAAGATGCCCCACATTTTTATGGCTTTTAGTAGAGATAACAACCCTTTGGGAAGTAATTCCTTTGGGGTTTGAAGCTTGGTATGCCTGAGAAGTGAGTGCATATGTAAGGAGGAGCCCGTGCTTCCAAGATTCTAGGTTATCCGGTAAGAGTAAGTGTAGCTAAACTTTGGTTCATGTGGGGATTCAACAGATACTGCCCTGGCTATCCTAGGATTGTGATGTGTTTGTTCTGGTACTACAAACAATTTCCATGATGTGTTTTGCGTGAGTATTTACTGAAACAACAACAAGAACAACAATCAAATGATGTGGGCAACTATAAACTTTGGATATTTTCCCATCTTGTCTTGTCTGAAACTCTGCCGAAACTCTGTCAAAACTCTGTCGAAACTCTGCCAAAACTCTGTCAAAGATTTGTCGAAACTCTATCGAAACTCTGTCAAAACTCTATCCAAACTCTATCAAACATCTATCAAATTTGTTTCAAAAACTTGTCAAAACTTGGTCTCTCATTGGTATATCCTACTACATCTATTCTAAAATCTCCACTTCTAGGTGTTAGCTATCAACTCATGTCCAAGTTTCTACATTTGCTACCAAACTCTGGAAATCTATCAAATTTTTGTCCAAATTCTATATTCTGTTGTGAAGGTTCTGTCTAAATTTTCACAAATCCATGCTTTCATCAACATCACTACTAGTCTATCTTTTACTGCAATCTATTGATAGCCTGACTCGTCGCTATTTTAAAATATGACTTTGTTGTGCTAGTCCAAGTGACCCACTATCTATTTCAATCTTATCATCTATGTTTGCATTGTCCTTATCCTGAGTTGCAAAAGCAGGTTCGTCAACCTTGACTCAAGATCAAAGTCATTGCTACCTCTATCTCAGTTGGGCATTATCTCCTTTGTCCTTTGGTCTTGGACTTAATCAGCACTTTAGATATCACTTCAGCACCTGTCAGCCAATCAATTGATTCATCATACCTTCTCTTCAATCTTCTAAGCAAGCGCACATTCAGACAATCTTACAATGTCTACAAGAAAATGGGCTAAACCTTATGGTCCTAACAATGCAAACGAAGAGATTCTTATGGCATCTTTATGGAAACATCTTCAAACTATGCAATCTCAACTCCAGGAATTAGAGGGGGAAAAGGATACTTCATCTGACAAATCCTCATTAAGATCAACCTGTCCTTTTCTATTTGATCATGATTCTCACATCTCTTCACTTTCTTCCAACATGGATAAATCTTGGTATGAAAATCCCATCATTGATCAAGAACAGTTTCATGACAATCCTAACTTTGATCAAGAGAATGTAGAGGAAACTATGACAGAATCAGATGAAATCCTTTTTTATCCGTAAAAGAAGGATATTGCAAGTCAAGAAACGTCTAATTATCCTTTAGAGAGAGTCTTTACTCCTTTGGGACAATCTTATCAAGCAACATTGGAGGAACTTCTTGAGCATAATCTCATCACATTGCCTCCAGCCACATCATGTGGATTTATATTCTTGAGTAACTATTGTGCATATCATCGACATAACAAGCATAAAACTTCATATTGCATGGAGTTGAAACATAAAATCCAAGATCTTCTTGATGATGGCATAATTAAACCAAACAATCCTAATGATTTATCTAAAGAAGAACAAGATACTAATCTCAAGCATGATCAATATCAAGAATCCATGTCTAGCAACGGTTCCCATATCCCATCTACTTCCTCCACCATTCCTTCATCTCCTAAAGCTTCATCATTTGTATGAAGGATTGAGCCTAATGATGACTATGTCTACTCTCAAGGACTACCTCTAAAAGAGATCCAAGCTAATCAACATACATCTGCAAGTCTCTCTTAGGCTTCAAAGATCATCGACCCAAATCCTCCATGTGCTTCAATGCTTATCATGCCTATTCCAAATGAATGTCCATCAGCGTGTCAAGAATCCCATATGCAAATCAAAACTCCTACCTCATCTTAGAAGTGGCTCCATGTCAAGAGGAGAATACACAATGTGAAGAAACATATATCAGTAATGATCAAGATCAAGGCACCATCCATCTTTATCCAATAGTTGACCAAAGTCACATATCTCAAGAGTCCCATGATGATTTCATCATCCCCTTCCATTTCTTCCCAGAAGAAGCTCTAACATCTCATATATCTTATCCATCTCTCAAGCAAGATCAAGATATCATTTCCACCATCTCTAATGAACATATTGACAATCAAGAGAAAGGTACCCTTTGTACACCATCTAAAGATCCTTGTCAAGATCAGAGCATCCCTTCACCTCCTTGTCATGCTCCTCCATATCCACCTCAAGAAAACATCGTTCATCTAAATCCCTTGCATATCAATAAATCCTCTCAAGCTTCAGCTGCTCCTATCAAAGCTACTCATGCTCCTATTGATATACAGATGAATTCAAAAGAGAAGAGCCTTTTTCATGTAGCTTTCTCTAAATATGTTGATATCCCTTCCACACTTTATACCCCTCCATTCAAATGCAAGCATCAGCCTTCTCCATCCTCCAAATCCATCCTTGGTCCTTATATCTCAAAGATAAGAGCGTCAAACCTTACATCTATATTGGGTCCTTATGTCCCCCCATCTATCATGCCTATCGATACTAGCTTTTCATCCACTTACCCTATCTCCTATCAAGATCAACAAAGACATATATCCTTGAATTCTACCTATCACCCAATCCATATAAACTAGTCATATCAACCTCATTCATCCACAATTCCTAAGTCTTTTGGAAGCAATTTGGATGTACAACAAAGAAACTAGCAATAAAAGAATCCACCTACATATGAAGATCACTATGTCCCATCTAATCGACATATGACTACAAAGAAAAAGGAAATATTCAGGAGACCACAAGGGTCCGCTAAGAAAATATGGGTTCCTAAATCCATCATGGAAGAATTGCATTCTAAATCTGAGCAAAGAATAATATCAAAGAAAATATGGGTTCCTAAATCCATTATGAAAGTATTGTGTTCTAAATCATCTGATACAAACGGAAAATCAAAAGCTATGTGGATTCCCAAGTCTCTTCTAAAGGACTTAAATACAAAAATAAAAGCAAAATTTATGTGGATTCCCAAGTCTCTCTTAAAAGGCTTGAACAAACAGGAAAAATCAGAGTTGACATCCAAGCTTCCAAAGTCTTCCACTTCATCTCCATCTAAACATCTCCTATCTTCTAACTCCATCTTGGGTCCTCACATACCAAGATCCATATCCACTCATCCATCAAAATCTCAAGCTATTCCATCCACTTTTCCTTCATTCGTCCACTACCCTTCAAGGGGTGTGTCAATGTTGATCTTATCACCATACCCTATCCAATATCTTGCACCTACTTCTTACCCATCCATCTCATATCCTTCCATCCCCCTTATCCAATCCATCGCATAAATCCTTGGCTACCATCTTCCTTATCCTCCATATCATCTTCTCTACTATCACCCTATCAGCATCTGTGAGCATAATTTTAGCGGCCTTGGCCTATTATAGAATATATACTTCAAAGGAGCACTATCTAAAGAGCTAGAAGCTTAAGTTCATCTATAAAATCAAAAAGATGAAAAAAAAAAGTGCCTTGGTGAAAACCTGGTAAACAGGCACCTTGGATAAGTACCATGATGAAAACCTGGAAAACAGGCATCATGCGTAATTCCTCCTACTTGCACTCTTCACTTGGGGGAAAGTTCCTTCCATGTAATCCTATCTATCATATCTTACATCCAGCTAGCTCATGAACATCCATATTCCTTCTGCTGATCTTGACAAGGCTGAGCCTATCCATGAACACTATGCATCTTGACATTCATTATCCTTTCCATCATCCTATTCACTTGGTCTCATCCATGATACCCTATTGTGATCTTGCTTATCCCAAGCCTATCCTTCCTATCTCTAAGCATTCCTCTCATAATCCAAAACATGCACTTATACCTCCATCAACCTTTATCCTGATCATAGCTATACCCTATCTGATGAAATTGACCCCTTGGTCTTGATCAAAATTGAAAAAAAAAAGTTCTTAGAAGTCTCTTGACATGTCCCCTCTTTTGGACCACATTCTTTTCATAACATTAGGTCATTATCCTATATGCTATCCAACACTGCTCCATAAGCCTACATTGCTATATTATTTTTTCCCTAGCTTGGGTAATCTTGAAGAGACTATCCTTGAGGGTCACATTCACCCTCTTCATCCATCATTGGCTATTCGTCTCATACATCAACTTTCTAATCCATCTGCAATGTCCTACACCTTGCTAGACATCAGGACAAACCATTGTAATCTTGCTTGAAATCGAGTAATCTCTAAAAATCTAAAAATTGCAAAATCTCTAAAAATCTGAAAAAGTCCTGAAAAAATGATCATCTTAGTGAAAACCTAATGATAGGCACTTTGATGTGTCTCCAAAAAAAATCATATATTCCAAAAATACAAAAAAAATTAAAAATTTGAAAAATACAAAAAAAAAAAAGAGAAAAAGTGTCAATGATGAAAACCTGGCAAACAGGCGTTATGGTAGCAAAAAAAGAATTTATGCCAAGAAGGTGAAAACCTGGTAAACAGGCACCTCTTGTTCCACAATTCTATATCTATCATGACACCACTTGGCTTTACGCATTTGCTTTCCTACATTGTTGCTTTCCTTCTTTCCTGCTTACATTTGCTTTCAGTTCCCATCAAGACACCAACTCACATGGATTGAAATTGGTCATACTCTCAGGGCAACCCTCCTAATCTAGGGGGCACTGTCCTATTTATTTTTTAAGGATCTTCTTCACATCAGTCACCAGTGATTCTCACTGCATCTGCCTACTGATGTATAGATTATACTACGATCATTTCATTTGAGCATCTCTCTCATGTTGGTCACTAGTGGTTCTCACTGTGTCTGCCTACTGTCACTATTCTATCGAGATTGCTCATATTTGTTACAGTTGGAGTTATCCTCAAATGCTCTATCTATCGATACTCAGTCTTGATGATTCTATTCTTTAGTCTTTACATATCTTTTGGTCACTTTTGTGACACTCTGGTTCCTTTGCGGACCCTCCTGACTTGTCATTAATTCAGTGCCATATGCTTCGGGGAAATCACGTCTAGTTTGTCCTCACAACATACGTCAAGTTAGTCATCATTAATTGGGGGCATGCACCCCCCATTTGATCACATCTTTGGTTTACACCTGAGTCAATAATCTTGTCACTTCTCAAGGACAACTCGCTACTGACACAAACTGGTGTTTTTTAAACACCACCATAAACAATACTTTTTAACACTATCTTTGGACACATCTATGTTTTTTAACACACATCGGATATCTCAAACGTAAACATCTATTGATAAAATTTAAACACAATGCACTCACAAGAAAAATAGTGTTTTTCAACACCTCTAAACATGAATATATTCAAAAACTTTGAAACAGGCTGAGCTATGCTTGAATATTTCTTTGTATGTTGTCTATTCTCATGAATTTCATTGATATTTTGTCTACTGCTTGTTGGTGTAGTCCCGATGATCCAGAAACGTAAAATAAATAGGGTGTATGTGATAAGAGCTCCCACAATAAGGTGGAACAGCCTCACATCCCTCGATCTTTTTTATTTGTATGCCATGGTGAGGTCAATACTATCTCCTTGCTTGTTATTGCTCTGTTTGTCATTGTTTTGTTTGCTATTGATTTGTTTGTTTACGCATGATCACACTCATGGTTATCTTAGCTTTGAATGCCTCAATACTGGTGTACTCTTGCAACATTAACTGGAAACAATGTTTAGGTCATCTTGGCTTTTGTACCCTGGTGCTTATGTTCATTTCCTACATTTCATTTGATGAAGAGTCATAATCATATCCTTATGGTTGCATTGTGGCGCCAATAAGGGTTGTATTGACTTTGATGTTCCAAAAAAATGCTCAATGATGATGATTTTATGATGGGTCTTACAGCCATGTCCTAGAATTGCACTTTCATATTGCATCTAGCATAGAATTGCATTTTTATATTGGATCTAGCATAGGATTGCATTTTCATTCTAGACTTGCATTATGGCAGCAATTCAGTGTTCTCTTCTTTGCATTCTCCTGGGTTCATACATAGGGGAGTTCTTCTTTAGAGTCTTGGTTTCATCATGACTGACCAAGTGTTTGATCCTCACTCTCTATCTTCAACTATATGCTCAACCCATTTTCGGGATCAAAATCAAAATCTGGCACTTCTTTATCGCTCAAAATCGCATTTTAAATTTTTTGAGACTGACGCAATTGGACACTTGTGCAGTCAACTTTCTGACGTCGCTTTCTTGTCAGAATCTTATCATATCATCATTTTCTAAAATCTTTGACTTTTTTCCTCAAAATTCAACTCTAGTCAACTCTATTCAAACTTGGTCAACCAGACCTCGAAATCACTCAAAATTGATTCTGAATCTTCTAAATTCTTTCGTAATCTGTTTTGAGTTCTTCTTGATCTCTGACTCAACATCTATCTACAATTTTTCACTCTCCATCATCAATATGACGTGTCATCTTTCTATTTCGCTCCCGAGGGGGTAGGATGATTACATCATTAAATCTATTTCAATCAATCTGATCTAATTTTCAAAAGTCCTCATTTCTAGGGGCATCTCATCACTTGGGGCATGTTCAGTTTTTCATACCTCACAGTCAAAATTGGATACTCCACAATCAATAAGGGCATCTTTGTTCCTTACATCTTGTCATCTATTAAGCATCTGAGCAATCTAACTCAGATTCTTGAGGATCAAGCTCCATTCTGGAGATGGTTCTCAAAAAACTATCTTTTTGGGACAGGTATCGGGGCAATCTAACCTTGACTCCTGATAATCAAGCTCCATCGTCGAGATGATTCTGAACTACTATTTACCATCTTTTGAGACAAGTATTGGATCAATCTAACCCTAACTCCTGAAGGTTAAGCCTCATTCTGGGGATAGCCTTGTGAAAGATGTCAATCTAACCAGTGTCTAGGCAATCTAACCTAGATATTAGAGGACTAAGCTCTGTTCTAGAGATAGTTCTAAAAACCTTTATTTACTATCTTTTGAGACAGGTATCAGGGCAATCTAACCTTGACTCCTAAAGGTTGAGCCTCATTCTGAGGATAGTCTTGTGAAAGATATCTATCTAAATAGTGTCTTGGCAATCTAACCTAGATATTGGGGGACTAAGCTTCATTTTGGAGATAGTCCTAAAATCTCTATTGATTATCTTGTTGGACAGGTATCGGGGAAATCTAACCCTGACTCCTAAAGGTTGAGCCTCATTCTGAGGATAGTCTTGTGAAATATATCAATCTATTAGGTATCAGGGCATTCTAACTCGGATCCCTGGGGATCAAGCTTCATTCTGAAGATGACCCTCAAAAACTCTACTGGACCGGTGTCTTGGCAACCTAACCTAGACTTCGGAGAGTCAAGCTCTGTTCTGGAGATGGCTCTGAAATCTTTGCATCATCAATTTTCAAATCTATTCTTTCATGCTTCAGGCATCAGACTATTCTTTGAATCAATGTGTTGCTTGCACATCAATTCAAAGAGGGGCAAAATATAACACCCCAAAATTGGCATCTTGCAACCCTAACCAATTTTGTTGCATTTGTCATTCTTTTGGATCATCAAAGTCCTATTGTACTAGGCAATTCTAAGTTTTAACTGACTCTACTCGACCTAAGTGTCAAATGTAGAAAATCCTAAATCTGCATTAATCATACATCATATTTAATTCCTAAATATCT
>MU227352.1:911285-922219 GCA_018584345.1 Thuja plicata
CAAAGAGGAAAGTTTCTATTCTGATCATCTCTGAGTCTATAAAAGAACTCTCATTCTTCATTCAAAACCCCCGATTACTTCCTGAATTTCTGATCATATGCATTGTTAGAATACTGAATTATTGTCATATTTCCTTGATAATTTCATATAGAATAATATCATTTTCCCATAAAATAGCTTCAATTTCTAGAATAATTGCATTGAAAATCATGTCTTAGATTATCTTACATCTCTCATTTCTTAGAATAATCTTGCATTGCATTGCATTCATGGAGAAAAATCCTTCGTTCCTAGATTGGTCCATGGTTGTGAGACTCTCGTTCTGAGAGCAATTTCAAAAAATCTATCTGGATAAAAGGCAACAGGTTGAATCATGCAGGCAGACAGGATGAATAATCTCATAGTCAATCTTGTTTGTATCTGGTGAAGAAGGACTATGTTGAAGTGTATGGTGAATTAACAAGGCCAAATTTACCACATCCAACAGTATTCAGTATCAACAGGCTCAACCATATTAATGACATTGTCGTTATTGGTGTATGTATAGTTGACCTTGGCATCAATATTTTTGCCTTTGGATGACTCACCTTTCCCATGAGGAGGAAATGGGTCTTTAAAAGCTTGGTGGTCTGAGTTCTTTTTGTGACCTCCCACAGCAATAACCTCACTATCGATGAGATCCTAGATTTTATGCTGCAATTTAAGACAAGCAGTCATTTTATGACCTTTATTTTAGTAAAAATCACAATAAGCATATTCATTCCACCAAGAGGGTCTTGGTTGCAGATCATAAGGTCATGAATTATCCAGTGGAGTGAGTAAATGGTTGTCCAAGAGAGTTTTGTAAACCGCATCAAGAGGTTCTCCTAAAGGATTGAATTCATACTTGGGTCTAGGAGCCCAAGGTTTAGAGCCATAAAAATGTGAAGTACTCAGTTTGGATTCTACCCCAGCCTGTTCAGTGGCCTTGGTTGCCTGCATTGTGGTAGTGAGATTGAAATCAGCCTTTGAAGGCTTGGGAGTCACATTGTCTACAACTCCATCATTCACAACATTATGGTTCTTGTTGGTAAATTTGGGTTTATCTTTGCTTGAGGATGAAGACCCTTGTTTATTTTCCTTGTGTAAGGTCAGTTCTCCTTTCTTAACCATAAATGTCTCAATTCTCACAGCTTGCTTAATCATGTCATCAAAGGTTAAAGGACCTTGCAGCTGTACTTTATACCCAAAGTTGGGAAGAAGATTGTCTAGAAAGATGTCCAACTTTTTAGATTTAGGTATTTTGCGAGAATATCTTGTATAAAGTTGTCTCCATCTTTGAAGAAATGTTAAGAAGGATTCCCCATGACTTTGTTTCAAGTTGCAAAGATCTCGGATGTGAACCAAATGTTGGATGTTGTGAGAACAGTGTTGTAGAAACAAATTGGCAATTTCATCAAAAGTTTTGATGCCATTTGGTAGCCTAGAGGACCATTCCATATTTTTCCCTCCCAAACTACATGGAAAGAGACACATGAGGTAGGTTGTATCATGTATAAACTCCATAGAGAGAGCACCAAAATCTCTCAAATGATCCTAGGGATCAGATGTACCAAAGTATTTATCATACTTGGGAAGTTCAACTCCTTTGGGAAAAGGAGGCATGCATAGACTCTTATCAAATGGGAATGGAAAAATACTTTCCAGTGTGAACTATGTAGCGGGTTTGTCTTTATCCTTCATGGGTTTAATGAGTTGTTCTTGCATGCATTGCATTTTCTTTTGCAAGAAAGAGTTTTTAGTTTCTTCCTCTTTCTCAACAAGTGTCTCTACCTTGTAATCGGATGGGATTTTGGCTCCTTGGTTGGCCAATTTGAGAAGGTATTTCTCCTTCAATTCTTTCATTAGGACCACCATCATTCTCATGAATTTTTTATTGTTGCAAGCTTCTAAGATATCCCCTTGGGTTATTTCTTTCTCTTCATCAGGAGGAGGATCTTGAAAAGGGAATTTACCCCTAGTTTTAGAGAGATCATCTCTACTATGCTCACCTGATTGGTCATGGTCTTCCATCTTGCTAGAATGCAAGTGTGCAATGTGTAAAGACTCAGTATGAGAAGGTTGAGTGTTTTCAAAATTTGGATCTTCTTGGAACAAAGGGTTTCAAACCTGACTAAAATCCACTAGAAATGATCATTTAATGTAAGGTCAAAGTATCGGAGAGGGAAATCGAGATGATTCCTCACTAGATGTAGCCAAAAATGGTGTGGAAAGCACAGATTCATCTTGATTGATTGAAGGGAATATTTTTTCACTTTGAGTTGTAACAGTCATAGAAAAATATTGTACAAGGGATATGAACTAGGACCACACTTGAAACTGTCTCAAAGTAAATGCACAGAAAGTGCCAAAAGATGAAGTATCCTTGGTGAAAATCATCATAAATGAGGCTAGAATAGCCGAGAGATGACTATTGTGACACAAGGTATGAAAAAATAGTAGAAATAGACCAAAAGATAAGAGACGAGACTAGTTTAACCAAGAATCATGTAATTCTCAACCCAAGAAACCAAGTTGCAGACTGTGTGCAGATAGAAGGTAGATAAAAAAACCCAGAACCAAGATCAGATTTAGCAGAAGGACGCTGGACAAATAGGAATTTTCTTTTTATTTTAACAAAATGCTTCAGACTCATGCGAAGATTCTCACAGGATCGCATGAAACTATGCAGTCTCATGCAAAGAATGATGACAGACTGGTGAATAAAAGTGACCGATTGGTAAATAAAATGACGGAGAGATTGCAAAATGTTGTGTGATGATTTTCAGTGTGTCGCATGAATTTTCTCAGATAATGACACGAAGATGGTAGAATTTCATGTGAGACTTGGCAATTTTGACAAATGAATTTCTACAGAATCAGATAGTTAAGACCAGATTGCATTTTTTGAGATAAGATCATGTTGTTTTCTAACAGAGAGTTTGAGTTATAGATTGTTTTGGACATGTTCAAGTTTGACAGTTTGTGTGATTTGACGTCTGTTTCAATTTTTTAAATGATAATCCCACGCAAAACACATTAAACTGAATATTTGTAGTACCACAATAGACACATCACAATCCTAGGATAGCCAAGGCAATATATGTTGAACCCCACTTGAATTGAAGTTTAGCTACACTTACTCATAGAAAACAACTTAGAAGCTTAGAGGCACGGGCTCCTCCTTACATGTACACTCACTTCTTAGGCACACCAAGCTTTGAACCCCTAAGGAATTGCTTCCCAAAGGGCTGTTGTCTCTACTAAGAGCCGTAAAAGTGTGGGGCATCATATTCGGTCTCTGACCTTCCACGCCAATAGATAGAGGGTTTTTGGATACTATAACAATAGTTTGTAGTAAGGACATCTATTCAAGTGGTTGTGATCAAGTCGTTTTTCAAATTAAGGGGGCTCTCCCAATCCTTTCAAAGCAAGGCTTTCACCTTAACGATGTCGAGACTTTAACGCACCACTAGGGTACTGGAGGAGATTTTGGTTGCCACAATGAATTCACACCTATCCATTATGAGATTAATCATAGTGTCATTTTTTATATACTAGTTCAGAAGGGCTTGGCTTTAGCCTGTTACCGGTTGGGCATCCACTCTCACTAGCTCTGCTAAAGCTCTTGGGAAGTAGCCACACTAGAAGAATCATATGAATTTATCTTACACCCAAGATCCATAAAGGCGAGGGGAGAGGATACATTCATATAGTTCTTGGAATTACAAACTAGAAAACACTTCAATCACACAAGACGATGATTCATTTTAAGCACCAACCGAAGTGTGTTCTGACTACTAAAAATAGACATGAGAGTTTTATGAAAACACGTATGTCTTCGACAAGCATCCTACAGTAACTACATTAGTAGTTTGTAATTTATTTCTTCATTTCAATGTCTTGAAAACTACCGTTAAGTTGTTTCAGAGATAAAACCAGAAAGACACAGTCAACAGCAAACAAAAACCATTAGTGGTCAGAAATCAGCAGAAACAGAGACATCAAAAACTGTAATTTAAAAACCACTGGTGTCAAATGTCGCATGAAGAAGTATTATGATCCACGTGAAGAAATGC
Organism: Thuja plicata; assembly: GCA_018584345.1. Taxonomy (NCBI): domain Eukaryota; kingdom Viridiplantae; phylum Streptophyta; class Pinopsida; order Cupressales; family Cupressaceae; genus Thuja; species Thuja plicata. Next base: position 915,383 of record MU227352.1, read on the forward strand.
ATCAAAGAACATGAATAAATGTATGTACTTGCAAAACTTCACGCAGTTATACAAGAAATTTTGCGTGAACTTTCATTATAGAGTTGTACGGACGAAAACCAGAATTGATCTAAAAAAGTGTAGAATGAGGCCAGAAAGTAAATTTTTTAGCCCCACGGTGGGCGCCAGAAATGTATATGCTAAATTTGAATTTTTTATTCAACCATACACTTCAACATAGTCCTTGTTCATTAGCCACATACAAAAGTGAATATGAGTTATTCATCCTACATGCATGTATGATTCGACCTGTTGCCTTCTATCTAGATGGGGTTTTGAATAGCTCTCAGAATGAGAGTCTCACAACCATAGACCAATCTAAGAATGAAGGATTTTTCTTCATGGATGGAATGCAATGAAAGATTAATCTAAGAATTGAAAGATGCAAGATTAATCTAAGAATTGAAATGAGATTAAACTAAGACATGATTGCAATGCATTTAATCTAAGAAATTGACATTAATCTATTATAAATGAGAGCTTTTAACTAGAAATGAGATGATAAAAATGTAGCAGCAATTTGTTATTCTAACAATGCATAAAAAAGACTGGGGTTTTCAATAAGAAATGGGAGCTCTTTTATAGATTGAGAGCCTGCTCGAAATAGGAAGTTTTCTTTTTGAATTAAAATAGATAGAAAAGCCAGTTCAAATTAACAAGCTTTATTTAAAGAAAACAATAAATTGTTTTCCCTTTGCTTTAACTGTTTTCTTTCTTTGATTTTAACTGTTTTATTTTGATTTAACTATTTTCTCTTTTTAAAGCACGGTTAATTCAAAACTTCTATTTCTGAACTGAAGAGAAGATTTTTGAGAGAATATTTAATTAAATAAATAAAGTAGGACGTCATAAATATATTTTTCTCAATTATCTGAATAATTAAATTCAATTATTGAAATGAGGATATTTATTTAATAATTAAATATTATTTAATTCATTTTCATGTGTTTTAGCTAAAAGGGGTGAATTTAATTTAATAAAAGTGCTAGGACTTTATAATTAAATTAATTCAATCATAGGGTTTGTTTAGCCAATAGATATTTAGGAATTAAATATAATGTATGATTAATGTAGATTTAGGATTTTCTGTATTTGACACTCAGGTCAAGTAGAGTCAGTTAGAACTCAGAATTGCCTAGTACAATAGGATTTTGATGATCCAGAAGAATGACAAATGCAACAAAATTGGTTAGAGTTGCAAGATGCCAATTTTGGAGTGTTACACCTCCTACTATACAACTAGGTATCCTAACCTAGGTTCACAAAAGAATATCATAAAGGTATATCATAAACCTCATCATTGATTCCTGCTAATATAGGGATACACCCTCACATAATCATAAACAATATCAAAGAGAAGAACATAACTCTCAGAACTGATTCTTGCCCATACAAGAACTATTGTTCTAAGTTAACCAAAAACCACTTAGAATACTCTCACAAGATCACATAAGACTAGTTCAACAACCAGGTTGGGAAAAAAGATCAAGAATCAAAATCAATCTCAACAAGAACATGCACTGAAATGCACAAAACACCAAAGAGACAGAAACCCCAATACCTCTGGTTTTACATTCTGATAGCCAACTAATCCCAACAGACAACCAACACATTGTAGTATCGTAAAAGGGAAAGAAACACACAATCTTTTCAATCAGTCACTCAGAAGACACATCATTGCATAATGAGTACGATTCTAGAAAGGCAATAAAATTCAATGATAACATAGTGATAAACAAATTTATAATCACATTATGCAAATTTATTTATCCATTAAAATAACTAATAACACTATAATTCAATTTTCCAAATAAAACGCACAGTAATACTCTTATAGATCAATTTACAAAATCTAACACATAAATTAATCTATTTAATAATTACTAAAAACCAAATATAATTACAAGTAAAAGTTTTTTTTTTTTAATAGAATTTCTAAAAATAGAATACCCACTCCAGGAGAATTCAAAAAAAAAAAATTAAATAGAAATTCTAAAATAGAATACCACTCCATGCAAATTTTTAAAAAGATTTTAAAAAAAAAATAGAATTTCTTAAAAAACGTAATTTCTAAAAAACATAATTTTTAAAAATAGAATTTCCAAAGAAACATAATTTCTAAAGATAGAATTTTCAAAGAAATATAATTTCTAAAAATGGAATACTATTGCATGCAAATTGATATTTACAAGGAAAAGTTATTAAATCTAATGTTTAATATTTATTTTAAGATCATTTCTTTCTTTTCCATTAATAAATTGATTAAACTATATTTTCAATAATAGAGGTTTTTTTTTCAACCAAAAGCTCTAAAGGAAGAAAAGAGGGATTTCTTTATAACATGCAAATTTATGCAAACAAGAAAAGAATTCTAATTTTAATATTAATTTATTTTCAAGAAGAGTTTCTTTCTCAAGCATGCAATTTGACACAAACAAGAAAACATTCTAAATTTAATATTTAATTTATTTTTCAAGAAGAGTTTTCTTTCTTTTAAGCGTGCAAACTAACTCATTTGACTTGTTTTCATGCAGATTTGATCCTAGTTTTGGCAAGAACATGGCAAAGGGAAGTTTTCTACATTCACGGTATGACATTAACATATCTGAGGGTTTAAACCCTTTCTTGGACAATAATCATCAATTTTACCTCAAAAGGACTTTTCCCAAATTAAAACCCTAAAGATCATTTTGAACAAATTCATTTCCACATGAAAATCCTAATGCCCATTTTTGCATCTAACACTCAAAAATGAAATATTTATGCCCAGAAGCACCAGTCTGACATGCAAACTTGAAGGAAAGCATAAAATTGAACCAAGAACATATTTCTTCAATTAAAATCCATAAACCACATAATAATCAAACAAGGAAGATCACACAAAGGATCCTAACTTTTCGGATGCATGGAAGACGGGGATCTGAAAGCTATAATTGTCATGTGAACAAGATCCTACCTCAATAATTGATGAGAGGAACAAAATCCACAATTTTAAGCAAAGAAGAATTCCAAAAATGCTCCAAAATGCTCTCAAACTTTCACAAATCCTTCATCACCTGATTTTCCTTTCTCCCCTGATTAAACCACCTCCAAAATGGCTTTCAATCCAATGATATAGAAAACCAAGCAATTAAGTTTTTAAAAGTGAAAACCCTAAAGGGAATATAAATTATCTAATTAATAATTAAAATAAATTCTTTATTTACAATTTTCACTTAAAGCAAGCATAACTTCACTTTATAATATGAAATTAAAGTCATAATTGAAAATGCATGAGGATATATTTCAATTAAATAAATCAATTAATCATGCAACTTAAAGCAATATTCACTAATTCAACTTTGCACAATTAATTATAACTAATTGAATTTAATATTTATTAATTCTTAATTATTTAAATCAAAACTTAATAATTAAATCAATTAATTAAATATAAGAATTTAATTAATATTTAATTATTAAATAGTCATATATTTCATATATCAATATTTTAACCTTACTAAAGGTGCAATAATTAACACTAATATTTACCATAATTATTCATTAAATAAATCAAGCCAAAAGCATCATTAAATCACCTGAAACCCATCTAAACATATAGCCCAACTAAAACATAAAACCAACTGAAACAGAAACACAACACACACAAACAAGCTCATGAATCCATGTCACTTGATGGATTCAAACACTAGGATAGTCAATCAGATTCTTGCCCAGTTCTAGGAAAAAGTAAGGGTTTAAGGTATGGATTTGGACCTGAATATTATATCCCCTCTCTTACCATTGAGATACTACAATAGGGCATGCTCACTCCTATCAATTTAGGGAAGACGTAGCCCAGTACCTGCAAACCTGTCATCACAAAGATGAACATACATGCATATAATATAGAAAATAATGGTCGAGACTAGTTTATTGTGTGGATCTTATCAAAGTAAGTAACTACAAATCTATCCCATACCATACCAAACATGACAAACAGTAATTTAAATCATCACAATGATCCATGTGCATACAAACATAGGGTCAGTATTGTTAGAAAATCATAATCAAAATAATTTCATAACATAAACATAACCAACATGAAATAATCACAAATCATATGCAAATAGATGATATAATACAACTAAAAATGGATCAATAGCATAATGAAAAGTAACGCATGAATATCCTTAAAATCACCTGAAATAACCCACGCAAATATAAAAATGCCTAAAAGAGATCAGAAACTGACATAGACAGGCAGACTAAGGAGTAGGTATTACACACTTCTCAGTGTCTAACTCATCTTTGATTCTTGATGCTCAATAACTATAACCAACTCATATAACATTCTACTGACTGACTCAGTCTAGCTCGATAAAGTAACTCTTTCTGTCATAATTTTAACTCATTGCAGTTACCGACTTATCAATCAAATGTACCAATTTGATAACATCAAATATAAAGTAGAAAACAACTATATCATCATTACTTCATCATTGTATAATCTGTATTTATCACCCATTTAACTTATCCTCTTAAGATGTGGCAACATAATAAAAATCAATTAATCAATTGCTTGACATCAATAACAAAACAAACAATTGATCTAACCATTTCTCCAATCATGACACTCGGTATCACTCAGTCTTCATCATCTCCATCAGATATTCATTAGTTAATCAAAAATCTCCCTCTTTGAAATTTATGGCAACCACTATAATAGTGTTATAGCAATTGATGACGGCATCTCTCAAATACATAACTATACTCCTTCTGAGTTGATATATTTGTTTTCACTTTGATATTCTTGGTCTGAATCTCCCTCTTGGATAAATATTTTATTTATGTACCATTCATTTTGAATCTCCTTCATGAGTAAATATTAGCAATTCATTCTTCTCCCTCTTTATCAATATCATCAATGTATTATTTTCCCTCTTTGACAACAATGCCAAAAATTCATACTCCTGAAAACCTGTTCCAGTAATGGATTATACCTAACATAAAAAAAAATATTACATACCAAAAAATATTTTCACAACTTCAGGAATCACCTAAAGTGTGTCATATTAACATCAATTTAGATCAAATAGATATTCTAATGAAATATAGAATTGATGTAGCATGCCTCATGCTCTTTAGTGAACATTGGATAGGGGAAGAACCCCTAATTTACCTCTTAGATAATCAAAAGCATCTTTAGGTAGTGACTTTGTAAAGATATCAGCCAATTGTTCCTTTGAATTCACATATTCCAATTTCACATTCTTCTCTTGAACTTATTCTCTCAAGTAGTGATACTTGATAGAAATGTGCTTGGTCTTTGAATGCAAAACCGAGTTCTTTGATATGTTAATAACACTTGTATTATCACAAAAAATAGTAACTATATCTATGATCTCTTCTTTCATACCTTCAAGTAATTTCTTAATCCATACTATGTTTATACAATTCATAGAAGCAACAACGTATTCAGCCTCGATAGTAGACTGTGAAATACAACTTTGTTTCTTGCTCATTCATGTAACCAATCTTTCACCTAGAAAGAATGTGTCTCCACCAGTACTTTTTTGTCATCAACATTTCCAGTCCAATCTGCATCAATGTAAATTTGCAGATCAAAAGTTCCTCCTTTCTTGTATAATAATCCAAACTCTTATGTGCCTTTTAGGTATCTCAAAATTCTTTTTACTACAAACATGTGTTTCCTTCGGATTAGAAGAAAATATTGCAACAATTCCAACAACATGTGCTATATTAGGTATGGTGTGAACAACATACTACAATTTACCAATCATGGATCAGGAAAGAGTATTATCTACCTCTTGCATTTCATCTTCTTTAGATAATTTACATCCAGTAACCATTGGTGTTCCAACAGGTTTGGAATCTTCCATACAAAAAATTTTAAGAATCTCTTTGATATACTTGGCTTGTGTAATATAGATTCCTCCAGCAACTTTTTGTATATGTATTCCTAGAAAGAACTTAATCTTTTCAATCATTGACATCTCAAACTCATTTCTCATTTCATCAGCAAATCCTTTACATAAAGAGTCATTGCCTCCAAAAATAATATCATCAACAACAATTTCAGCAATCAAAACTTTATTATCACTATCTGTATAGTCAGAAAATGGAAGCACTTCCATTTTAGACTTGTTTAGCCTTCCAAGTAAGTGGTCTGGGGTCATGAAAAGTGCCTCTGAATGGGTTCCTGATCTTGACATGGTTTCCCCCCTATTCTATCCTTCTCTCCACCATTTTCTAACCTAATTTCTGCATTCTGGGATACAGACCAGTGTTTCTAGGATTTAGGGACAAGGTCGACCTCCTAGGATAGGGTCGACCTTGACCCTAACCTAGGATAAGGTCGACCTTGACCCTAACCTAGGAAAAGTTCAACCTTAGCCCTAACCTAGGATAGGGTTGACCTCTACCCTATCCAGGACAGGGTCAACCTCAACCTTGTCCCAGGGTCCAAATCCTGGGAACTTTCAGTTTCTGGATGTCGGTCTTTTCAAAAGTTGTTTCCTGCTTTCGGGTCGGCTGTTTCATGTTCTGAATTGGATGATTCCTAAATTATATTTAATATAGGTCCTCTCCTAGGGGTAAAGGCTTAAATGGTGATTTAATTATCATATGTAGGCCTCCTTAGAAGATTGTGCCCTAGTTTCATATAAAAAGGATCTTTCTCCTCTCATTTTCTCTAAGCATCATTACGCAATTGAGAAGGATTTTCAAGTGCAATTCAAGCAAGCTAAGGAGAAAGATTTCAAGCAAGAATCCATCCATTCTCAAGCATTCAAGCAT
>MU227352.1:973662-1018523 GCA_018584345.1 Thuja plicata
AACTCCACCCTAGCTTTGAGTAAAATGCTAACATATACATAATTATAATAAAGCCCTATTAAAACAATTAATCAAATGTAACAAATAAAGTTTATTGATTGATTCATCATTTAAACCCTTTTAAACTTATACATAGGGTAAATCAAGTTTTAACTATATTAATTATTAACTTAATAACTAAACATAAGTTAAACTATTTAAGCAATAAAATCTTCTAGTTGCTTCCACCCAAGAAGTCAACATTATCAATTATGGACATTATTAAATAAATTTTGAAATCCAATTTTATAATAATAATAATAATAACAAAAATCAAATTTAACTTTAAAAGAATCAAATCCCTTTAATTAGTATATTATTTAAGTAAGATTAAATCTAGAAACTTCTAAACTAAGTCAACAATTACAACTATATACCTAAATGTATAAAAGTTGAAATCTGGAAATCAAATCTAAATAAGGAAATAATCTTATAAATGAAGTATTTCCCTTTGTATTTCTCTCACCTTAATTTTATGCTCCCTGTGTTACATTATTTCCTTCTCTTTTTATATCTTATTGTTCATGTTTTGTTTTGAGTGGTGGAGCTAGGGTTTAAAATACGGAAACAATCTCGCGCACAGAGGCGGCCAAAAGTGGGGTAAAACGGCTACGGGCGGTGTTGTTTTAAACGGTTGACAGAGGGAAGGGAGTGGTGGTCGGATGGTGTGGAACCAGGTGGAGGACGGGTGCCCAGGGGAGCCGTAGTCAGCCAAATAGCCGCAGACTGGAGGAGGAACAAAGGCACGGTGAGGGGGGTTGGGGACGGCGCGGCTTGATCCCCACTTTCCCCACACAGTGGCAGAGGAGCCGCTCACTGCGGTAGGATAACAGAGGCTCACGGGAGGGTAGGGGTTTGGGGTAGGGCTTCGGCCCTCCCCAGCCCCATTAACATGTAAAGAATATTTTCTTTTTTAAAGGAAAATTCATTTTCTATAAAACGAAAACTAAACAATACTTTTTTTATTTATAATTTTCTATAATTTTGTTCCATTTAAAACAAAATAGCCTTTGGTGGGGGCAAAGTATATATATTTATGAAGTTGTACCACAGCTGTAAGCATTAAGTCTTTAAACTATGTGTGTTATTTGATATTTATCTGATTTTAATTACATTCCTCTCGGTCATAAAATATGTATATATAGTTTGCATATGTATAATATAAACATTTTATAATTGCATACTTAAATATTCTTCTTAAATATATTTTTTTTTTTAGTATTTCTATTTTCATGTAAGCATTTGGTATTATAAAGAACAATAGAAAAAAAAAATTAGAACTAAAATAAAAGAGTTTTGTCTTCAAATAAATCATATTATGACTTTACTATTGCATAATTAAATGTGATATTTTAATTGTAAATGATCTATAAAATGATTTATTCTATTTTCTTTATTTATGCTCTTGATATAGTAAATCTTAGCATATACTATGATAACTAAAAGCATATCTCATTTTTAATATATTTACTATCATGTATAGGAGGATTACTAATTCATTTGTCACAAGGGAAATATATACATAAACATTTAAGTGAACTTTGAAAGAACTTGCTCAGCCTTTTGAGATATATATCCATTTCATTTTAGTATATAAAACAAAGTACTAATTCCAACTAGATTTAGTGTTTAAATAGGATTTTGCACTTAATAATTTGCATCCATTAAATCCTTCAACTTAGGTGTATATGTTTTATTTGAGAAGTTATTTATTTATTTATTTTTATCTTTAGTAAATAAACAAAATACAAATTTAACTATATGAAAAGGAATTCCTATCTTTTAGATTTCACCCTTCTTTTAAAATCTCCTCAAAATGAAAATAATAGAAGGCTCATTAAGTCAACATCCTCTTTTTTTTTAAGCCATAGTTTTAAGGATTGCTTGGTACTGTTCTATATAAAGTTTTAACAAAATACCTTATATATAGATATCCTAACAATACAGATTTAAAGGAAATATAGGGAGAAAGTAAGGACAACCAGAAAGCCTCACAGACGGACATAAGATGTAATGTCCTGAAACTAATTACTATTACTTATGTTCATAAACTAAGCATAGTGAACTCTAGGCCCTAGAGTGGAACCCAAAGCCACAAACCTCATTTAAATCATTTCCTTATCCAACTCATCATCGTTTCCTATTAAATTTGATTTCATCATCATTTAATATCAGTAACTATACTCGGTAAAACTTGCTTTGCAACTCGGTAACTGACTTCATTCACTTCTCGGTGTCTAACTCATCTTTGGTGCTTAGTGCTTGGTAACTATAACCGACTCACATAAAATTCTACCAACTAACTTAGTCTAGCTCGGTAAAGTAACTCTTTCAGTCATAACTTTAATTTATTGTAGTTCCCAACTTGATCGATCAAATGTACTGATTTGATAACATCAAATATATAGTAGAAAACAACTATATCATCATTACTTCATCATTTTTTGATTTGTATTTGTCACCCATTTAACTTCTCCTCTTAAGCTACGCTAACATAATAAAAATCAATTAATCAATTGCTTGAAATCAATGAAAAAACAACAACTGATCTAATCATTTCTACAATCAAGATACTTGGTATCACTCAATCTTCATCATCTCCATCATATATTCATCATTTAATCAATGGCAAGTTGGTTCCTATGAAGGTTTAGACCAGAATAAGAGGCTTGCAAGGGCTCAGTGGCATCCAAACCCATAGGTGTGGTTGTTGATGTTTTTTTTTAGAAAAGAGGAGGGCTATACATGTGTAGTAGAAGGTGTTAGTGATATAAATACTATTAGTTCACTTATGGGTTCCCTTCCTCTTTTCACCTTGCAGACATTAGAAGGAATAGAGGATGCCCTCAAAGGCTGAGAAGTGGGTACTAAAGGAGAAGGATGCATATTATAAGACCTCTTGCCCTTTTCATAGACTGTAGCATGAGGTATGTATGTAAAGATTGGGATGGTAAAAGGTTGGAACATAATGGGCTTGGGAAACATGGTTTCCTTTCCTTTATCTACACCAAGTGTAGACACAGGGACAAAAGACAATGTCAAAGGTTGTGAAGTCTAAGGTAGGCGAGGAGGCTTCTCCTAAGGTACACACTTGCCTTGAACCCCTCACAAAGAAGAGATTGAACCGAAGCACACTACATTGCAAGAGAGGGCTAGATGAGAGGAATGGTCTGAGGTGAGGGGATGGGCACTATTGATTTGAAATTACACTCTCTGGCCTTGTACTCATCATACCTTGTATGATTTGACCCATTTATGAAAAGTATGATTTGACTCATCTAAGATCTACCCAACATGTGTAATCAACCATAACACCTCTAAAAGAGGCCCTATTGATCAATCTTAGGATGTAAAGAAGCAAGGGCTCCCCAATAAATGGGTTCTCATCAAGTGGGGTGAATATTATGTTCAAGTTAGACACCCTCTGACTATGTGGAAAGATAGGAGTGGTTGTCACCATATCAGTGAAGAGACCATCACTCAAAGGGGAAGTTTTGATGCAGAGGACCCTAGTTTATGTCGGGTTCACCAAAATGTGGAGAAGGTAAAATTCATTGACTTCAAGACCGGTTAAATTCATAAGGGATGAACTAACCCTTATCCCACCTTACTTCAACTAGCGCTCTAATTAGCTAGAAGATCAAGAAAACTAGGTAATAAATAAATTAAATCAAAACAAGACATAGAAATAAAGAAAACTGAATAAACTATAAATTGACAACATATAATGATGTTTTGACTATCATAAACATAAATGTAAACTACAGAGATTAACTACTAAACCTGTGAGCTCACTGCCTCAGACAACAACACAAGTCGAGGATGATAGTGTGAGTGCAAGTTGACAACGTGAAACATGTTCATCTAGTAAAGAAAGGGCATAGGAATCAAGGTATAAATCCAAAGAATACTAAGATATAGAAATTAAACATACTAATAAAAAAATATTGAAGTAGTTAAACAATGCAAGTAAGGATAAAGAAAAATAAAAAAAGGGTGGTAGAAAGTCTATCAAAACAAAGAAAATCAAAGAGATATTGATGACGGTAAATAGGTTATCCACTTCTTCTCCCTCCAACAAACCTACACACCTAGAGACATGGAAATGGTTGTGGGATGTATAGGATCTTGTCATAGTCAAACCCCTATTTTGGTGTTTCGACCTCCATGAACAGCCAGATAGTTAATCAGTCATATATAATTGAAATAGACAATGATAGATAATAACATATGACAATACTGTGATAAGGACAATATGATATGCTCAATGAAACATAAATGGGGAGGATGAGAGAGTCCCCTTCAAAACCATAAAGATGGTGGTCCGATGGATTCAAGGCCAAGTGAACAAGAAAATGGAGATACCAAGCTATGAAGATGGAGAAATTGAATGTAAGTTATCCTAATACAAGAAGAATCTTGATGATGGAGATTATCCGTAGAGATCAAGTGTGTATAGAAGTGAAAATGTAGCTGATAGAGAGTGAGCAAGACCAAATGAAAATAAAAAATGGGAGTATAATGAAAATGGGTCAAATCTTCGCATTAGTGGGCAATGGTAAGAGGTGTTACCCTATAGTGGTTGTAGTTGTATGCTTCAATGACTCATTACACATCTGCAAAATTGTAGGATGAGTGTGTGTCACATAGATGTCTCAATCAAACACATGTATCTTGGGTCAACCAGACCATTTGGCCAACAATATTAGAAAGTGATGACAAGGTTAGGAGGAGCATTGTGTGGAATTTCATGTTTTAGCTAAGGTAGGGACATGAAATGATGGTAAATTACACAAGGGTGCAAATTTACACAATTACATTTTGTCCTCACTTTAGTGAGCATATCATAACAAATAATGTGAGCTAAAGTAAAGAATATTAACCTCACTTACCTAAGGGAATTTTGTTTGCATAGAATTTCCCCCAGTGAGAAATCCTTGAATTATTATTGATTCTCATCCAACATGCAAGCTTTGAATGAGCATGCTAGATAATGAAGACAACTTGTTAGATAAAGACCATCGATGTTATGTTGGTATGGGTAGCAAGTTGTGTTATGTTAGATAGCCATACGAGATAGGGAAATTTTGATAGTGCTTTGGTGTGAGTATAAATAGCTAGGTAGTCACATGATAGGGTGGCTTTAGACATGCACAAATGTGAGTACCAAAAATCTAGATAGTCGCATGATAAGGAGGATTGAGGCATGCATCGACACAAGTAGAAAAATAAGGATATTCCTGTGATAGGGAAATTTATATCACATTGGTACAAGTAGTGAATGCTATATAGTCACATGATAGGGTGAGATATTTTATAAGATAATGGATTGGCCCCCACAAAGGTAGACAAGTAGATCAAAAAATTTAAATTTTTTGAGAAAAACATATGATGTAGAGACAAATGATATAATAAGACAATAAGATAACAAAATATAATAGATAAAACAACACCCACCCCCCCTATAGAATGGTTTGTGTTGCTCAGAGGGAAAATGGAAACATTCTAAGGAGAGATAAAGATATTGTGGCATGTCAACATACAATATGTCTCCATGGAATGCCACCCCATAATAGGTGACTCATGATATCCAAAACATCCAGACAGAGACAAGGGAATCCGACGAGTTGGTGTTAGAACCCAGAAGAGGGAAAAATATATATGATATAAGACCTCTCTATGATATTTCATTAGGGCTAAATTGGCTCAAATCTGAAGAAGAGCACATGAAGACAAAGAAACATAAAATTTGGATCAACATGGAAGCGAAGCTTAAAGGTCCCCAACACTTTGCATCATCTCCAAATGTCAAAGATTAATAGAAGAACATGATGAAAAATATAAGAAGGTGCACAACAGATAACCCTCTATTTATAGGTACCAACTAAGTACAAGGGTCCTCTAGAAGGGAACAACATTAACAAAAAATCATCAAGGAACACAAACAAGCGCACTCTAATCTGTAGATTTAGAAGCGGGTACCAATTTCATAGATCATCCACCAATGATCATCATCCTCCCAATCTTGATCATATGGGAAGGGAGGTCAAGAATTCACTAGTACAACTATTATAGTATCCCTAAGCACCCTACAAATAACTAGAGCCAAGGACGAGTCTACCTAATGTCCTCATTCAAGATCTCAATCAAAATGAATGAGACGGATTGGGTGAAGATCATTGTCAACAACAGAATTTCCCCAAGAGCATAAAACATACAAACCCCATAGCTTGTAGGTGAACCATGTTGATTCAAAGATGAAGAATTCACCCCACTAACCTATGCAAAAGGGGTGAAGACGAAGTCAATAAAATATCGAGCTTGTTCCACTACAAGAATCAAGATCAAAAGTTGATCCATTAGGGTGAGCTTTCTATAAAGAAATTCAGGCATAGGGTTGTGCTCAAACATTCATTTTAAAATTGGATGGATGACCCTCCAATCCACTGTAACTCCCTTCAAGGCCTTGATAAATCTAGGTTGGGTATTAGAGGACATAGATAATGCATGTTGGGTGGATATAAGTGCACTAGACATTACCTATGTGTGCATCATGTTCACAGGTGTAGAGAAAGGTAGGATATTAGGCAAGGAAGCGATCAGCAGGGGCTCCTGCAATAAAGAGATAAAATATAGACCTACTTAGCATAAGGATCGATAGTCACTCTAAATGCAAGGGGAAGAAAAATAGAAGACGAATATAGGCAAAAGGAAGGAGTAGTGAGAAGAAAAGCAGGAGTAGAGCTAGGAGTAGGAGAAAAATTAGTATACATAGGCATTGAAGACTCACTCTATCTTACAGAGACCTCATGAGCTAAGGTCTTCTCCTACAATTGATGTTTATTCTCATGTACAAGTTGGTTTCAACATAGGTCTAGGAAATGTTAAGAGGCCTACAAGGGCTCAGTGGCACCATACTCCATAGGTGCAACCATCAATGTTGTTGACAGGAAAGAGGAGGGATCCACCAATGTAGTACGAGATGACACTAATACATCAACTATCAACTTAGTCATGGGCACCCTTCATGTTTTCACCTTCTAGATAGTAGGAGGAATAGAGGATTCCCTTGAAAGATGAGGAGTAGGTGCTAAAGGAGAAGGAGACATATTAGAAGAACTCATACTTGCATTATATATTATAGGGTGAGGTATATTTGCAAGGATTGGGATGGGAAAAGATAGGCACACATTGATATTGGGAAACATAGGTACCTTTTCTTTGTCTACACCAGGTGCAGACACAGCAACAAAAGTCACCACCAGAGGTTGTGAAGTCTGAGGTGGGCAAGGAGGCTTTTCCTTAGGCATGCACTTTCCCTAACCCCCTAAAAAGAAGGGACTAAGATAGAGCATGTTGAGCCATAGGAGAGGCCTATATGAGAGGAGTGGTTTGAGGTGAGGGAATGGGAATTGTATATTAGAAAGTTAACTCCTCAACCTTGTACTTCTAATAAGCCAAAAATAAAGCATCCTACCAAGTACTTAGGGGCCCTACCAAAGTAGTACTCCTAAAATGATCCAAGAGAAAGTCCCCATAGGATACTAAGGGATGATAACCAATATCCTAGATTGTAGAGATGGTACCCTCATGGTGGAACTTTAGACATTTATTCACAAAGGAAGGGTTGGCTCCCATGGAGACTAGCCAGGGAATGCCCAACTTGACTTTGAAGAGGTCCAATTCTAAAATGATAAAAAAGGTTAAAAAGACCACGTTGGGTCCTACTTGGACCATCAGGGTGGTCAACCCTAAATGAAGTGATATTCTAGCATGCATTCAGGTGGTGGCAGAACACTCATCATACCTTGCACAATTGAGCCCATTAACAAAGAGCACCTCTTTAGTTATAAGAACAAACCAACATGTGGGATCAATAATAACACCTTTAACAAAAGATCCTTTGATCAATGCTAGGATGTAAAGAGGGGAGGGATCCATATTATATAGCTCATTGAGAGGGATGATTGGTATGTTTATGTCAAACACCCTCCAACTGATTAGGCAGCGAGATATGATTGATTATCACTATATCAACAAAGAGACTATCACTCAAATGGTGAAGTTTCATGCAGAGGACCCTAATTCACGTTAGGTTCACCAAAATGTGGAGAAAGAAAAAATTATCGACCCCAAGACCGGTTAAAATCTTAAGGGATGAAATATATTTTACGTCACCTCACTTCAACTAGCGCTCTAGTGAGCTAGGAGATCAAGACAACTACGTGATAAAGAAATTAAATAAACTAACATAGAGAAATATAAGAAATTTAAATAATTATAAATTAATAACATAATAATTATAAATTGATAACAGATAATGACATTTTGACTATCAGAAGAAAAAAATATAGAGATTCACAGTTGAAACCCATGAGCACATTGCCTTGAACATGAACGCAAGTTAAGGATGACAGAACGGGTGTAGGATTTTAATGTGACACACATTCATCTAGTACAAATATGGTATAGGAATTAATACATAAAACTAAAGACTATCTAAGATATATAACACAAACACACTAATAACGGAAAATATTGAAGCAGTTAAACTATGCACATAAGGACAAGACAAAATAATAAAGGGTGGTAGAAAGAATTACAACCCATAGAAGACCAAAGAGATATTGATGAGGCCAAATATCTACTCAACTTATTATCCCTCCAATTAACTTGCACACAAACATTCAAGGAAAATTGTTATGGGTTGTATAGGAGTTTGTCGTAGTCAAACCCCTGTTTTGGTGTTTCCACCTCTAGGGATATCTAGATAGATAATCGATGATATATAATTTAAATAGACAATGATAGTTGATAAAAAAAGACAATAATGTGATAAGTAAAATATGATATTCTTAATGAAACACAAAGGGATAGGCTGAGATACACCCCTTCAAAACCACAAAGCATGTAGCCTGATGGAGTGAAGGCCAAGTGAATGATATAATGAAGATACCAAGCTCTGAGGATGGAGAATTTTAATGTAAGTTTTCTTAATAAAATAAGATGCTTGATGTAGGAGATTAATCGTAGAGCTCAATCATATGTAGAAGTGAAAATATATCCAAGAAAGAGTGAAGAATACCAAATGAACCTAAAAAATAGGATTATAATGCAAATGGGTCAAATCTTTGTGTCGATGGGTGGTGGTAAAAGACATTACATTGCAAGGGTGGTAGTCATAATGCTTTAAAAACTCACTACAAATCTGCAAATTTGTGGGATGAGTATGCATTATGCATACATCTTTGTGGTGTGCACACGTCTTGGGTTGACCATGCCATGTGGCAAAGAATCTTAGTGGGTGATGACAAGATTAGTCATAGGCTTCCATGGAATTTCATCTTTCAGCTAAGGTAGGGAAATCATGTAATGGTAAATTACACAAGGGTAAACATTATGACATTACAATACATATGATTGAAGATGACATATTCTTGGTCATACATTGTGTTTTTTACGTCCTATTGTTCCATCCTAGTTGATATTATTAGATGATTGGTAAGGATGTATAAGGAAGGATAAATCATTAGCAAAGAAAGTAGGAAGTGAGGAAAAGAGGTTTTGTTGTGATGAGAAAAATATTGTAGTTGAGTGTGAAGTGTGTTAAATATGCATGACATAGTAACTATGGTACAAGGAAGACTGCAACTTTAGCATAAGCCATATGCTTCTTCCACAAAATTTCAAATAATATTGTTTATTATAATCACAATCTATCTTTCTTTGAAGAAATGATCTTCAACTTACAATTCAATTGTATCTTTCCTAGGGTGGTGTGTGTTAGTCTACAAGTCTATTTAGGGAATAGTAAGATTCGTTGGCAGTGAGCATAATACAAAATTTGTAATATTTGTTTCATATATATTGTGAGTTAATCCTTACCGTAGTTATTCTCTCATTGGGTTTTCTTTGTAAAAAAATTATTATTCTTGTGTGATGCATATTTTGTTTCTATTCTATACTTATGCAGATTTGATTTAATGGTTAAAAGATTATTGAATCATTAAGTTTTAGTTTTATGTTGATTCACATCCTTACTCTCAACATCTAGGTGTGTTCAAAAAATGTACAAAGTCAATGTTGTTCAAGAATAACACCATTTTCATACAGTTTTACACATAGAGTTCACATCAATAGGGAAGTATGATTTGCATGGAGATGAATGTGATTTCTTTAGTTTGATGGTAGGTCTCAAATAATAATTCAAGCAACGTGTTGTGATGACACTCAATTATCACACATGCCTTTATTGACTCCATTGTTTGTCTATTCCTAGGTAACATGTCTCATACCTATGAACATGCAATATCATTCTTGGTAGATGAAAGATAAATCAATTGAGGGCTATGAAACATTTCTAGAATCTATCATACTTAGAGCATAGTTTTTTTGAAAATAACTTATACAAACTTTTTGTTCAATATATATTTCATTCTCAAAGTTGTGTATTGTGCATTATTATGAACAATTGATCTTGTCTTGTGAAAATTCTTTGTCCTTAATTTTTTATTTCACTCTCTGTATTTATATACAATGGTAAAATATATGATTTGCAAGTTGTGCTCATTATATTTGTGTAGGTTTCAATTACAAAGGCACCTTCCTCCTAAACGTTGTTATAAATTTTTTAGCCTTTATATGAAATACTTAGGAAAATCTGTTAAAATTGATTGTTGAATATTTTTTGGGACTCTATGATTATATTGTAGATGTTTTTTAGTAGGCGTGAATCATGTGAATTTTAGAGTATCACCTCCCTTTATGTTGTTTAGGGTCTAGTTTTGATATGATCCTATCCATTTCCCTTGTAGTAGTGGTAGAATAGGGGATATATTAGTGGAACCAACCCACTTGGAGATCCACTCTAGCATACAAATCATCCACAATCTAGGAGTGTTTCAATTGATTCAGTTGGAAGGAGGATTAATTTCACCAAACCTCTAAATCGTGAATTCTAATGTGACAACAAAAAACTACTCCTACACCATTTTTGTATAATCACACTCTACAATAAAATCCATAGTGAAAGAGCGGATAGAACTAGAATGGTACACAGAACAATTGTTCCATGATATATTTTTGTTATATGGTGCTATGTGACTATAGTCCCTCCCAAATCATCTATATTATATATTGAATCACGTGAAACCTCCTCAATTTCTTAATGGTTTTAGGAATATGCCACTACATCATACTCTTTATTTTATTAGGATCGTATAATTTCATAAATTACACCTCATATAATTCTCCATCCAATAATGCCTAACTAAAAATTAAAATTAATATTCATTAACTAAAAATTAAAATTCCATCTAAGCCTCCATCTCATGTTGGAAATAATGGAATGGTGTGTACTGAGAGGGGAGGGGTGAATCAGTGCCCTTTAAAACTTTTAGACAATTAACCTTATTCCTTTAGTAATCAATTCCTTGCATTACCGACCATATGTGTTATTCTTATCTTATGCATGTTATATCAATTCATAAATTTAATTTGCATGTAAAAATTGATAGAAACATTCATGAAATGTATTGAAACATGACAGAAGATTTGGTAACACAGAAAACCCATGCTAGAAGGTAAAAACTGCAGTGGGGATGAAACCCAAAAAACTTCACTATCTACATAATGGAAGGGGTTGGTTAAGGCTTACAAGTTTGATCACTTATGATGATCTTACCATGTTAGAAGTAACATGTTTAGACTGGTTAAGGTATACTCTATTAAGAGCTTTAGCAACACTGTTTAGTGTGCACTCGGTTAAGAGATTTACCGAGGATTGTTCAATCCACCTTCTCAAAAGATTTCTTCTATTTGCTACACTTGTTAGAATATAGTCAAATATACTTATTGACCTGAGTATATGCAATCTAGAATTTCTGATTATTGATCCATTAAAGATTACAATATGATGTGTCACCTATAGTGACTGTTTAATACCTTTGTTTTGCTCGGTAGCCTTGGATCTTGTTCTTGGTAACTGATTTCATCTTTTTTTCCCCTCTGCATAAAACTTTGTTTCTAATCCATATAAGTGTCTGTGGCCACCATCATCATCACATCCTTCTGTTCTAATTGATTACACATCTATTTATACAATGATTTTTACCTAAATTTTTTTCACGCATAACAATGATAACTCTATGATCAAAGGTTTACAACTTGACCTTGATCTCCTAGTTTGCATTTTTTTAATCAGTTAGACTGATTAAAATAATTACAATTACCTTGCTTGTCCCTCAAGAAATGGATTTAAAGCAAATCAAAAAGCTAAATATAAAACACAAGTATTTTATCTGACATGTAAGTCAGATCCACATTTCTTAGGATTATAATTGTCTCTTAGTTGACTGGTGCTCATGTTGCTCTGTAGTCTGTTTGTTGGGTTCCTCTATTGTCTGCTCTATCGGGTTCCTTTGTCGGGTTACTTTGTCAAGTTCCACTTCAACATTTTTGGGTTGCACTTGTAAATTGTGTCATCGGTTTACATTGTAACCAACACTTTCAAGTTATACTATAAACTTTGTTGTCGGGTTGCACTAAACTTGTATTTCAGTGTTGGTGTTATCGACGGTTCAAAAGCTTTTTTTCTTTGCATACTAATGGAAAAATATGTCATCAATCTCCCCCTTTGACATTAGTATCAAAAACTAATATGTGCAAAAACTAAAATATGTAGTATGTACACCATGTGTTCACCTTGTCATTATGACTCCCCATATGTGTATGTTCAGGTATAGTATATGTATATACACTTTGACTTTATACTATTTCCCCTTTTCACCTTATCAATTCCCTCTTTGACACATATTATTGCCCCCTTTATCATATCATTTTCCCCATTTTTTGATAATAAGGGCAAAGGTGTAATTACCTACAACTTGTCAAATATGTGGGAATGGGAGTTCTTCATGTCTTCCATTTCTCCAATGTAATCCTTGCGTGCATATCATAGATACTGTCAGTGACAGACATCTCCGAGGTGGCAATCAATTGTCTTTCCATTGTCATATGTTGTTGTAGTAGTGTAAGATTCGGTCGGAGTAGAGCCTGTAGCTTGGTTACCTCATCTCTAAACTTTGATTCTGCCTCTTGAATCTTAAGTCTCAACATATTTGCTTCCATTACCTTTTCATAATGCAACTTGATTGCATTGTTAGTGGTTGAGAGACCTTGTGCACTAGCAATAAGCTCTGCATCTATCTTTACAATATTTTCACTATTTTCCTTAGTGAAGTGCTCCAATGTGCTTAACTTCTGAATTAAGGTTATAGCTTCTGAAATGATTGGTTCCAATTAATTTACTAGTTCAGATAGCTTTACCTTGTTCTCAGCCACTTCTTGGTTGATTTTCTTTGTCAATTTGTATTGGTACTTTTGTTTTGCATGTTCTTCTATGGCCTTCTCTGCATCCACATTCTGTGATGTAATGGCTTCGGTAAGAATGACTAATTAATCAATGATAGAAGCATTTTGATCAATGCCTATGTCAGGTACAATCTGTTGAAGTATCTCCTTGGTTGTCTCTAATACCTGTGAGTCTTTGGTATCTTTCTTAAGCTTATCTTGGATAGCTTTCCTTTTACAAAGTTTTGCATACTTTGTAAGTTACTCTAGATCCAATGTCCTCGGATCACAGTCTCATATTTCAATGACTTCTTCCAGTGTGACTAGATTCTTATTCTTCTTATTTTTCTTCTTCTTTGAAAGTGTAGTGGAGGCTCCTATATGCAGTACCATAGCAAGTTCCTTTGCTTGGTTTGATGTGCTTGATGAAGGCTTTGGAGGTGTAGTTCCTTTTAGTTGTTGCTCGGTGTCTACCTGTCAGTTTGGTGTGGATGTCTCCACATCAACCTTTGCTTTATCTGCAACTTCTCCTTTGGTATCCTTAGGAGTGGCATCACCTTGCTTCTCTTCTTCATCTTTATTTTATTTTTGTTCTCCATATGTTTCTTTTTGTTCTTCATTTGTTACATTCTTCTCATCATTCGTTAGATTTTGTTCTTCTTCACTCTTATCATCGAGTATGCTTGCATCATGCTCGGGTGACTTCTCCTTTTCTGAGATGATATTTATATCTTATATCAATAATGGTATTTGGCTCGGTATATTCACTTGTACAACATTTGTTGTTTTATCTTGTTCCTTGGGTTGCTTAGAGGTAACAATAACATCTTCATCTGCCTTTACCTCATCTGCAGGATATTCTTTGGTTATATCTATGATATTTGTATCTATGATTGTATCATCTGCAGTATCCCCTAATGATTATAGAATATGAGGAATGTCATCCTTTGCCTTGCTTTCTTCTATATTTAATTCATTTTGATTGACATCCTCATCATCATTTATAAGAATGTGCTCTGGACTCAGTGTAGCCTTATTTTCTTCATTGTGAGGCTTGTCGGTGAATTTTAATGCTCTCTCAGGGCTTGTATCCTTTTTAGGTACATCGAGTACTTTTCTCCAAGCATCCTCACTTTCTTTGTCAAGCTCAATAAAGTTTCCCTTTAGGACTTTGTAATATCTCAATTTTGCTGAAAACCTTTTTGAATTTAACTTCATCATTTCTTTAATTTCTTCCATTTTGGACTTGGGTGGCATAACAGAAACTAGAGTTCTTTCCCTTATCTATTTTTTAGAATTCAATGCGAATGTCAACCTTTCCAATAATCTATCTAGAAGTTATTTTAGCATTTTACCTTCAAACTATATTGGTATATATTTAAATATACACATTGTTGTGATGATTGTTTCCTCTATCTTGTTCTGATCCTCATGATTCAGAGTTAGCCATTTTCTAATCTTAGGCTCAGTTATTGAACCTGCCTTGATGATTGATGCACATACCTCATCAATTGTAGTAGGAATTTTGTTCTTAACAGGTTGTTCTTCTTGTTCAGTGTCTTCTATATTTTCCTTCTTTTGATGAATTTTCTTCTTTTTGTTGGTGTCTATTTCCCAGTTTGAGGATTTCTCTTGTAATTTCTCACTTGTCCTTTCTTTACCGATGATGAACTTGCATCTTTAGTTGTCTGACTTCTAGTCCTTGATGCATCAGTAGTCCTTGGTTTCTTTGTAGGTGGTGGTGGTGCATCAGACTCTATAGATTCAGAGTCACTCAATTGTTCTTCTTCATTGACGGATGACTGTCCCTTGGTGTCATCCTTTTGTTCTCACTCTTCATCATCTACCGATAACTTCTTCTTAAGTTTCTTTACCATTTTATCTTTCTTTGTGTCAATTTTCTTCACAAATAGCCTATTTTTATTCTTTCCTTGGCTTCCTCATAGGTTCCAAACCTTGGTTGTGACTTGTCCAATGGTTCATTTAACAATGCTTCAATAGCATTGGTGGCTTGATCTATGTTGACCTCATAGTCAAGTGGTGCTAACCATGTTGTCCTCGGTACATCTAGTTTGATCAAGGTGTTATCAGTGTCCACCATAAAACAAATATCAGTCTTATATTTTTCTACTAGTTGTTCTGGTATCCTCATCCTTTTCTACATCTTGTCCTTAAATCCAGTAAAGTATTCATCCATAACTGATGTAAAGTTCTGATTAAGTAAAAATAGATTTTACAAGGACCTGAAACCTTTAAACAAAGTCTTACATATGTTCAATATAGATCAACAACTATTCCATAGCACCAAAAGAGGAAAGAAAAAAATTCTAGCCAGCTAAAAGCCTAACTAAAAAAATCCCACAACAAAATAGAAAAAGACAGGGACAGCAAAAAAGATAGACCCTAAAAAGGATAGCTACATGCCATCTACAATGTCCAGGGCCTGAATGACCATAATCTGCATCTGATTAATAGAATTCTTGAGGTCTTCTATTTCTTTATCCTCCTTTGGACTCAATTTTATAGTGCTAGCCCTTGTGTGAGTACCAGGTCTAGTAGTCTCCTTTGCCTCTTTGTTGTCATTTTCCCCTCTGTCCTAATCTAGCTTTTCCATCAAGATCTTTGCATGCCCAGTATAATCTTTAAGGCTCACCAGGAATTTCTCTCCTATCTTATGCACTGTTTCCTCAATTTTTTCCACCTTAATATTCAGAATGTTGATTTTCCTTGCACTATCTTCTTCCTCCACCCTATCATTGATGTCCTTCAGCTGTTTCTCCAACTTGCAAACTTTGTTCACAATTTCCACCTTGGCTTCTGAGTTTCCAACCACCTCTTTCATTTTGTCCATGCATACAGCAACAGGTTTCTCACCAATACTAATGCTTTTTATGAGATTAATCTCAGCTCTCATAATTTCTATTTGAGTTTTCATATTAGCATTGTCATCTAACATATTGCCTACCATGCAAGTGAAATTTGCAAGACAGTCCTTGCTTTTCTTTATATCATCAGGAACATAAGATTTGAATTGTCACCTAGTGACTTGATGGATTCACTAATTTGAATTGTCACTAGTCAGGTAGTATCCCAGTTGACATTACCGATATATGGAAAGAAGTATTGAAAGTAAAAAATCATGCACATTAGAAGTGATCCGAACTTACATGAATTAGACTTTACAGACCTGATTATCCTCAAGTTCTAATCTAACTGATTCAATAGAAGCTCAGATAGATCTAATTGTAGACCCTTCTTTACAATCTTGTGGGCAATGTCAACAACTCCACATGCAATGTTGTTCATCCTGCTGGCTTGGAATATCTTGTATCCCAGCACACATGCACCAAATTTATTTTAGGATCTTTGATGGAATTTACCTTCAATCCTCTGCCATCCCATTCTCCACTTATATTCTCTTCTATGTTGAGGTGAGGAGGATGTTTGAGTGCTTTTGCCTTGTCAGTTATAGGACAATCAGTCACTGCATGTATGATATCCCTAGTGATTAGTTTTGGCTCGTCGAGCCACATCTTTTGGTCATGCACCCTACTATCTGAATCCACTCAGTTTTAAACTCATTCAGAAACATAAGGGCATTTGTCATCCCTTTAACCTCTATGTGTTTATGTTCATCTTTGATGTTTCCATCTTTGTAAAGCTTCTTGTAAGCTTTCTCAACTTCTAGATCTCTGATTTCTACTACTTTGCAATGGATATATACTCAAAAATCCTCGAAGAGCAAAACCCTAGGTGGTATGCTTGAGAATGCTCCAACGTCATCAGGTTGTGAAGCAACCTCTAGAAAGAACTTGTACTTAGGTTCTTCACAAGTGGAGTTTTTGATCAAATTAACCTTCTTATCCTTAGCATTCTTGATCTTGGTTAAACGGGATGTGGTTGCCATGATTTCATGAATTTAGGGCTTCTCCCATAAAATAAACAGTGAGCTCAGTGATTCTAGTTACTTTCTTAACTTGTTGTAGCTGTTGTAGATATGTTTGAATGCCCTAAATCTACTTTTTAATCGCTTATGCAATCTGGTCACTGTTGGTTTCTCTGTGCTCTGCTTCTTTGCTCTCAATCACATGGTGAATAATAAGCTCTTCCATCGCCCTTTTTATAGACAATTCCCTAAGTGGCATAATAAATGCTCTACCCACATCTCAGTGTTCAAAGACATATTCGCTTGAGTATCACACAAACTTTCAGCTTGGGGTAAGTGAAAACTCACTTGACCTTTCATAGGTTTACCAATGGTGCTCAGTAAGTGGCGAAGACTTCAATGTCTTTTACATGATTACCGATGAGTCTCGGGTTACATTTTTTAACTTGGTTTTCAAATGTGCACTGACGATTCTCAGTATGTATTGACCGATGAGATTGTATTCACAAAATCATAATAAATAATACCATAGTGCATCTTTAATCATGTTAGTTTGGAATTTTATCAATGTATAATGGAACTGATGTAAAGTATAACTTGGTATAGTGCAGTTCCATACTTACTTGTTCTACTTAGGTGGGGGTGGTGATGTCACTAGATCCATTGGATAAGGTCTCATCAATTGTATTGATTGGTCCAACATCGTCAGTGTTTGTAGCTTTCCTCCATATTTTGTTTCTCATCTTCCTGATGTCTTCAATGGTATTGTCATTGGAAAAAGTTCTTGTCTTTGTCACTCAGTCTCTATAGTTCTTGCTTAGATGACCAACCTTATGACAGTGTAAGCATTTCATTCTGGGGTTAGTCCAGCTTCTACACTTTCTCATCCATTTTATCATACAGTTTTCTGCTATGTGTCCATATCTACCACATGTTATGCAATTTGTCCATGTGTTGTAATCCCAAACATATGAGTTACCGATTCTTTTTGGTTGATAAGCATTTTCTTGTTCTTTTGGCTTCCATGCTTGCTTTTTCTTCTTCCTGCATTCAAGAGATGTGTTCCCATGATTTTTGCAAGTAGGACAATATTTTTCCATGTAGGTTTCCTTCTTTGGTTGTTTCACCTCAGATTTACATTCATATGCTTTATGTCCTTTCTTGTTACATTTATAACAATTTCCTATGAATGAAAATGTGGATTTAGGAATACCTTTAATTTTGCTTCTCCATATGTTTGATGTGTGGCTTGGTTTTCCATAGTGATTGCATGTCTGCTTTCTTGGTCTTGGATTTGTGTAGACATTTTTTGGATCAGCTTGCTATGGTGATTCTCCATTCTTGGTATACCCTAATCTAGTATTGTTGTTGACTCTTCTTTGTCCATCCAGAAAATCATCCATTCTTTTTGTACTTTCTTTAGCTCTCTTGATCATATCATTGTGTTGTTGCTAAATTCTTACTTCATGCTTTAGTATTTCATTTTCTTCTCTTAGCTCACCAATAGCTTCTAATTTTCCATTAAGTTCTATGTTCATTCAGTTTGCCTCCTGGCTCATAAGAATAATCTGATTGGTGATCTCATGATGATGTTCAGTAAGTCTTTGTATTTTTGACTCTTTTTCTTATAGCTTTTTAGTGATCTTCCTCCTATCATCAATAGAGAATGTTCTTTCTTACTCATCTTGTCTAGCATTATTCACTTGTCCAGCCAGATGTTGATTGATTTCATTTGGAATTGTAATGCTTCCTTCAGATATGTCTGATGTATTGCTAGATGTAGATCCTGATGACTCAAATAAATCAGGTATCTCTTCTTCATGATAGTCTGTTTCATTACAGTGAGATGTCATTACCTTTCTTTCATCCAGTATCTCTCTCATCTTGACTCTAGCTTCTTTATATTGCTCATAGAAGATCTGTATCTCTAACTTATGACTCTTAATACTCTTGTCTAGCTTATACCTTTCCATTGTATGATATTTTCTCTTAAGTATTTAAACTTTACAAATAAGAGATCTAGCTCTGATAC
Source organism: Thuja plicata (assembly GCA_018584345.1). Taxonomy (NCBI): domain Eukaryota; kingdom Viridiplantae; phylum Streptophyta; class Pinopsida; order Cupressales; family Cupressaceae; genus Thuja; species Thuja plicata. Next base: position 992,970 of record MU227352.1, read on the forward strand.
AAATTGTTGGAATAATGGAATGGTGTGTGCTGAGAGGGGAGGGGTGAATCAGTACCCTTTAAAACTTTTAGACAATTAACCTTAATCCTTTAGTAATCAATTCCTTGCATTGTCGACCATATGTGCTATTCTTATCTTATGCATGTTATATCAATTCATAAACTTAATTTGCATGTAAATATTCATGAAATGTATTGACACATGACACAAGATTTGGTAACACAGAAAACCCTTGTTAGAAGGTAAAAATTGTGGTGGGGATGAAACCCACAAAACTTCACTATCTGCAGAATGGAAGGGGTCGATTAAGGCTTACAAGTTTGATCACTTATGATGATCTTACCCTGTTAGGAGTAACATGTTTAGACTAGTTAAGGTCTACTCTGTTAAGAGCTTTAGCAACACTATTTAGTGTGCACTCGGTTAAGAGATTTACAAAGGATTATTAAATCCACCTTCTCAAAGTATTTCTTCTATTTTCTACACTTGTTAGAATGTAGTCAAAAATACTTATTGAACTGAGTATATGCAATCTATAATTGATGATTATAGATCCATTAAATATTACAATATGATGTGTCACCTATAGTGACTAATTAATACCTTTGTTCTGCTCGGTAGCCTTGGATCTTGTTCTTGGTAACTGATTTCATCTTTTGTTATCCCTCCGCATAAAAATCTATTTTTAATCCATAGAAGTGTCTGCAGCTACAATCATCATCACATCCTTATGTTATGATTGATTACATATTTATTTATACAATGAGTTTTACCTAAATGAGTTTCACGCATAACAATGATAACTCTATGATCAAAGGTTTACAACTTGACCTTGATCTCCTAGTTTGCATGTTTCTAATAAGTTAGACTGATTAAAATAATTACAATTACTTTTCTTGTCCCTCAAGAAATGGATTTAAAGAAAATCAAAAAGCTAAATATAAAACACAAGTGTTTTATCAGACATGTAAGTCAGACCCACATTTCTCGAGATTATAACTGTCTCTTGGTAGACTGGTGCTTGGGTTGCTATGTAGTATGTCTATCAGTTTCCTCTATTTTCTGCTATGTCAAGTTCCTCTATCGGGTTACTTTTCCAGGTTCCACTTCAACATTTTTGAGTTGCACTTGTAAACTGTGTCGTTGGTTTACGTTGTAACCTGCACTGTCGAGTTACACTATAAACTTTGTTGTTGAGTTGCACTAAACCTATCTTTCGGTGTTGGTGTTACCAACGGTTCAAAAATTGTTTTCCTTTGCATACTAATGGAAAAATATGTCATCATCTCATACTATTTTCTTTATCATATCTCTTGCCCAAATCCTTGACCATGTAGCATGTTTGGTTTAAGAGGCGTGCACACTGCCAATATGTCCATATGGATTGCACTTTTTCCATGAATCTATAGACTAAATATAGTCATTGGGATGTTACACTTGCTATTTTTGGAATTGTAACACCTCCCTACATATTCTACCAATACCGGGGAATCCTTTGGCCATGTTTAAACTTTATTTTTAGCCTCATTTTTTCCCTCTCTTGGATTCTCTTGGTCACTTGAATCAATCTCACTCTTAGCATTTTTTGTCACTCTATTGAGCTCTCTCTACCTTTGTTGACAATTTTCTATCTTGTTGATATCATTATATCAACACTTTTGCACTCTCCTCGATGCACACAAGCTCGTTATTGCCTTAAACCCATCAAGCTCCAGTTTCTTGGTGTATACATCCTAAATTTGACTACACAAATTACATAAATTTGTGTCACTAATTGTTTTTCTAAGGTTGATGATGAATTGAATATAATTTAATTAACTGTCCTTATCATTCAATATAATTAATTTAAATAATTAATTATAATTCCCCTATTGTTCTAATGTTTCATTTATTTAATTAATTAAACTTCACATGATCATTCCCCCTAATGTTTAATTAATTCTAATTAATTAAACTAAACCCTTGACTAAGAGTTATATTTATCCCAAAACCCCATTAGCTAATTAGTTTCTAATTAATTAGCTAATCCTTGTAATTCCTGACCTCATTAATTCATCTCCCCTAAAAGTGACATGCATTTGTCACTTTCCTAGCACCCTCACCTTCTCTGACTCAACATGTGACCAGATTAAATATTTGATGCTCACATGTGGGAGATGAAAACTCCCCTCATATCCTTTCTACCAATTGCTTCTTCTATCCACTTGTCACTTCCATTACATACACCTCTTCCACTTTGCCAAAAATTTCTCTACATGTCACTCTCCTCTTCTTGCAAGGTTTCTCACACATGTGAGCACACCAAGGCCATGATACATGTCATGAGGCTATGCATCCAATGCCAAATCATCCTTTATCCTTCAATCTCAATGCTCCACAAGCTTTCAATCCCATCCATCCATTTTATCCTTCCAAATCTATTAATTGGATCCTCCTCCCTTCACAAAAGAGTCCACTTTCATGCTATCATTACTATGAAAAAATCCATCTAGAAATCCACTTTTATCATAAAATTATTATGCCAAAATCCATCTAGAAGTTTATTTTAGCATACTATTACTATCCTTTATCATCTTGTCGTGTTGATTGTGAGATAATTCCACATTCATTCAACATCTAAAGAGAAAATCAATGGAGTTCGGTGCTTCCATTTAGGTCATCTTGAGTGTTGAAGGTATATGCTTGTGTTTGGATTAATTTTATTATCTTTTCATTTATGTTGCATGTATCTTTCCATCATCACACTTGACTTTGAAGGGAAGTTATCTCACCTCTATTCAATTTGGAATATCATATTTCTTAATCATTTTCATCTTTATTTCAATCATTTTATTTATTTTTTAGTTTATCTATTATTAAATCTATCATATCTTGGTTGCCTGTGGAGGTGGAAACACCAAAATGAGGGTTTGAATTCGACAAGCCTCTAAACCAAATAGCCCAACACTTTTTCTTGTTGTTTTGTGTACAATACCAAAGGAGGGAATGGATTAGGATCTTTAAATTCTTCTACCTCTGGGTTGTAAGATCTTTTCTTTATTCTTCCTTGCTTTAAAAGAGTTATTTTACTTCATCATTTTTGTTATATTATTTATTTTTATTGTACCTTTTAACTTTTTTATATTAGTTATTGGTCTTGTGCCTATTGTTATCAATATTTGTACCCTATTTATACATGATGTATGTGTCAGACTTGCATTCCAAATCCACATTGTATTCCTAGACTCACGATGGCATCTGGAATAGTGAGTTAGCAAATTTCACCAAGTGGTTTTGACCAACAACTCTTTTACTTAAATCAAATAAAATACTTTTATCAGTTCATAGAATAAGGTTATCTCTACTTTATTTATGTTTCATTAACATTTAAAGCTTAATATTGGTTTAATAAATTTATCTCCCAAGCTCACCAAAGCGCTAGTTAAGTGAGGTCGTGCAAGGGCCGATTTGTCCCTTGGTATTTTATCAATCTTGAGGGTGGAAAATTCCCTTCTCAAAAAATCAACCTTTACTCCTTTTTGAGACATCATTTCACCCAGTTACTCCACCTCTTTGAGACCAAACGCATACTTGTAAGGTTTAGTATAAAGCTAGTTATTTTTTATAACTTGTAATGTCTAATCTACATAATGTAGATGGTCTCCATGTGTATTGTTATAAATCAATATATGATAAAAGAATACTAATACAAACTTCCTTATAAATAACTTAAAGATGTAATTCCTTAAAATTTAAAGGTAGATGGAGCATTAGTAAGACCAAATGGAATCACTAGAAAGTTGTAATGATCCACACAAGTCTTAAATGTTATCTAGAAGATATTCTTCATAAACTCAAATTTGGTGATAACTTGATCGAATATAAATTTTTATAAAATATATAGCTTCATCCAAATCATATAGTTAATCATCAATTATTGGAATAGGCAATTTAGCTTTGATGGTGTACTTGTTAGTCTCTCTATAGTATGTTGGTCCCACTAAGAGGGGGTGAATCAAACAAATCAAACTTAAACACTTAAAACTAAACTCACTAATTCACTCGGTAATACTGAATACAATAAATACCCAACTCATTAAATAACTTAGTAATATAAGCAACAATCAATCATTCAAACTTAGCAACATTAGATTAACCATGTAAACATAAGATATAACTTGATTGACTCATGATTTAACTCATTAACACGTGATTTAACGAGGAAACCCAATTTAGGAAAAACCTCTATGGGAATTGTAACCCACAATAAAAATGTACCCTTCTAAAGTACGCTCGATTAAGAACTTATCTTGTTAAAGATTACAAACACATCTACTAAATGTGACCTTGTTAGTGAATTTACTCAGATCTATTAAGATCTTCACCCTGTTATGAGTGGCCTTGTTAAAGGTCTTTAAACACTCTCTTGGAATGTCACCTAAGTCTAGGTTTGACAAATAGGATGGTTAAATCCACTCGGTTAAGAGATTTCTCTGTTACAAATATTAGTAAGCAACAGTAAAATTTGATCTGTGAATATAGCAACTACCTTTGCTTTTGTCAGATCCTTAATGCTCAATTGAATACTAGCATCACATACTCCAGTTATCTCTTTCTTAGACTATAGATTCTTTAATATGTCTTTCATTGTTCTGCTCGATAAATGTTGTTCTTCATCTTCTCCTTCATGTCTGTTCAATTTTCTAGGAGCCTTACATTCTTTTGCATCTTAATCTCCTTAATTTGATTTTCCTTTGTTTGCACTCAATTGTTTGATCATCTTCTTCATATTTCCCAACTTGTTAAACCATTTCACTTTTACCTCGAAACTTGTAACTTTTCTTGGAACTTTCATAATTCTATTTAACCGCTTGATCTTCACCTTAGATCTTCATATTGAATTTTCCCATTCGTAGATCTTGTAACAAACTTCATTTAACTCATTTCCTCATCCAGTTCATCATCACTTCACATTAAATTCAATTTCATCATCATTTAATATCAATAATTATACTCGGTAAAACTTGCTTTGAAACTCAATAACTGACTCATTCACTACTCAGTGTCTAACTCATCTTTGGTTCTCGGTGCTCAGTGCTCGGTAATTGTAACTACAATTGAATCACATAACATTCTACCGACTTACTCAGTCTAGCTCGGTAAAGTAACTCTTTCATTCATAACTTAATTTTATTGTAGTTCCCGACTTGATCAATCAAATGTACCAATTTGATATAATCAAGTATATAGTAGAAAAAAAACTATATCATCATTACTTCGTCATTGTCTGATTTGTATTTGTCACCCATTTAACTTCTCCTCTCAATAAATGGTAACATAATAAAATCAATTAATTAATTACTTAACATCAATGAAAAAACAACAACTAATCTAACCATTTCTATAATCATGATACTGGGTATCACTCGGTCTTCATCATCTCCATCATATATTCATTAGTTAATCAACACTCTCCCTCTTTGGCATTGATGGCAACCATTATAACAGTTTTTATAGCAATTGATGATGGCATCTTTCAAATACATAACTGTACTCCCTCTGAGTTGATATATTTGTTTCTACTTTGATATTTCTGATCTAAATCTCCCTCTTGGATAAATGTTTTTTTTCTGTAACATACATTCTAAATCTCCTTCATGAATAAATATTAGCAATTCATATTTCCAATATCAATATCTCTCGTTCGATAAATGTCATCAATTCATAACTCTCCCTCTTTGACAACAATGCCAAAAAGTCATACTCCTGAAAAAAATTTCCAGTAGTGGACTATACTTGACATGTACTCATAAATCATTACATATAAAAATCTTTCCATGACTTCAGGAATCACCTAAGGTGTGTCACACTAACATCAATTCAAAAATAGATATTTTAATAAAATATAGAATTGATGCAGCATGCCTCATGCTCTTTAGTGTACATTGGAAAGGGGAAGAATCCTTTATTTACCTATGAGATACTCAAAAGCATCTTTAGGTAGTGGCTTTGTAAAGATATCAACCAATTATTCCTTTGAATTCACATATTCCAATTTCACATTCTTCTCTTGAACTTGTTCTCTCAGGTAGTGATACTTGATAGAAATGTGCTTGGTCTTTGAATGCATAATCGGGTTCTTTGATATATTAATAGAACTTGTATTATCACAAAAAATAGTAACATGATATGTGATGTTTTCTTGCATACCTTCAAGTAATTGCTTAATCCATACTATGTTTTCACAATGCATAACAACACCAACAACATATTCAGCCTCAACAGTAGACTATGAAATAAAACTTTATTTCTTGCTCAGCCATGTAACCAATCTTTCACCTAGAAAGAATGTACCTCCACTAGTACTTTTTTTGTCATCAACATTTCCAGCCTAATCTACATCAATGTATACTTGCAGATCAAAATTACATCTTTTCTTGTATAATAATCCAAACTCTTATGTGTCTTTCAGGTATCTCAAAATTCTTTTTAATGTAGACACATGTGTTTCCTTCGGATTAGAAGAAAATCTTGTAACAATTCCAACAATGTGTGTTATATCAGGTCTGTTGTAAACAACATACTACAATTTACCAATCATGGATCAGTAAAGAGTATTATCCACCTCTTGTGTTTCATCCTCTTTAAATAATTTACATCCAGTAACCATCGATTTTCCAACAGGTTTGGAATCTTCCATGCAAAAAGTTTTAAAAATCTCCTTGATATACTTGGCTTGTATAATATAGATTCCTCCAGTAACTTGTTGTATATGTAGACCTAGAAAGAACTTAATTTCTCCAATCATTGACATCTCAAATTATTTTCTCATTTCATCAACAAATCCTTTACATAAAGTGTCATCGCCTCAAAAAAATAATACCATCAACAAAAATTTCAGCAATCAAAACTTTATTATCACTGTCACATTTCAAGTAAACATTATTGTTATCACTTGTACTTTGAAATCCTATTTTGATTAGATAAGAGTGCAATCTCTCATACCATGCTCAGGGTTCTTTTTTCAATCCATATAAAGCTTTATGTAACTTACATACCTTGTTCTTGTTTGTGTTCTCAATGAATCCTTCAGGTTGCTTAATGTATACTTCTTCAAGTATCCCATTAAAAAATGAAAACTTAACATCCATCTAATATACCTTGAATCCTTTGTAAGAAGCATATGCTAGAAGTATTCTAACTCCTTCCAGTCTAGAAACAGGTGCAAAAGTCTCTCTGTATTCAATTCCTTCTTCTTGTGCATAACCTTTGCAAACCAATCTAGCTTTATTTCTGATAACTTATCCATGCTCATTCAGTTTGTTTCTGAAAATCCATTTAGTACCAATAACATTTTTGTCTTTAGGCCTGGGTACTAATATCCATGTCTTGTTCTTCTCAATTTGATCATACTCTTCTTTCATTGCTTTCATCCAATCTTCATTATCTAGTGCTTCCTTAACTCTCTTAGGGTCAAATGAAGATATCAAACATGTATTGTCTTTGGCCTTGCTTGTGGTCATCACTCCAGCTTCCTTATTTCCAATAATCTTGCTCGGGGAATGGTCCCTTCTCACATACTTTGCCAAAATAGGCTCGGTAGCTCTCGGTTCTTCAATATCAACATTCAATAGTGGAACTTCTTGTTCATCTTCCTCCTTGGTAGATGCTCTCAGTATAGTTTCAGGGGCATTATATTGTACATATACAAACTTCTCATAATCATCAAGTTCCTTCTTACTATCTTCATCATTCCTTTATACAAATTCATCAATTCGTATATTTGCACTTTCCACCATTTTGTTAGTAACCTTGTTCAAACATTTGTAAGCTTTACTCCTTGTAGAATATCCTAAGAATATCCCTTCTTCTCCTTTTAAATCAAACTTTCCTTCTCTAGAATCTTTCAGAATATAACATTTGCAACCACAAATTTTTAAGTAACTAATATTAGGTTTGTGATCCCACTAGATTTCATAAGGTGTCTTGTTGGTACCTTTTCTTCATTTGTACTTGGTTCAATGTGTAAAAAATAGTACTCACTACTTCCCTCTAGAAGTTTTGTGAAACTCCTTTTTCAATCATCAGTGTCCTAGCACAATCAACAATAGATATGTTTCTTCTCTCACCAATCCCATTTTTTTATGGTGTCCTTGGTGTTGACAATGGTCTCTTGATTCCATTTTCATTACAAAACAATGTAAACTCATTAGAAGTAAACTCACCTCCTTTGTTGGATCTCAAACATTTCAATTGTCTACAAGTCTCTTTTTCAACTTGGGCCTTATACCACTTAAAATTTTGAAATGAATCATATTTTTCATTTAAAAACATTACAGACATCATTCTTGAATAATCATCCACAAATAAAATAAAATATTTATCTCCATATTAACTTTAAGTTCTCATTGGTCCACATAAATCAGTATGAACTAAATCCAAAATTCCTTGTGTAACATAAGTCTTGATTTCAAAACTATATTTAGTCATCTTACCCATCTGAAATTCTTTGCACATAGCATTCTCTGGTTTTTCAAGTCTCGGTAGTCCTCTTACTCTACTCTTCTTACTCACTTTGATTAAGTTGTCAAAATTAACATGACAAAGACTTTTGTGCCATAACCAAACATCTTCAACTTTAGCAAATAGGCAAATCTTCATATAAGTATCAAGATAAAATAAATTACCTTTAGATTGTTCTCCAGTAGCAATTAGATTACTCTTTTCATCAAATACTTTCACTCTTCCATATTGAAATTCTAGTTTGTGACCTATATTGTTTAGGTGTGTAACACTCAACATATTATGCTTTTATCCTTCAACCCAATAAACATCATCACATCTTGTGTTATTCAGTAGAATTATAGATCCTTTTTCCTTTCACACGATATGGAGCGTCATTACCAAATCTAACATAATCTCCATCATGATTTTTGAAGGAAATAAACTTAAGTGTGTCACCAGTCATGTGATGTGAACAACCACTATCTATAATCCATGTTTCATTCTTACTTGTGATATTAGGGCTCTAGGTTTTTCTTCATAAGAATCATCTTTTATAGAAACATAAACAACTTCTTTTTCATCATTACTCTCAAAATAATAATCATCACTTAGTCCTTCATTAGAAATATAACAAGATTTCTTACCTTTGTCTGTGTAGTCTCTGTATCTCTTGAATTTGTTTTCTCTTTTTTTCTTATCTTTGTTATCTTTCTTTTCCTCCTTATCTTTCTCCAGATAGTTAGATGTAAAGTGACCAACTTTATCACAATTAAAACATTTCAAGGTTAACTTAACTTAGTATTTGCCTTTACATCTTTGTAACCTTCTAGCCAACAAAGCTTAAAACCTTCTAGCCAATAAAGCTTCAAATTCTCTTTCATTCTCATCACATTCAGTAAATATCTCTTCAAGTCCTTCAGTACAACTATAAAATTTCTCACTAGCACTGCTCAAATATCCATCTCTAGTAGCAACTTCCCTAGCCTTTCCAATCTTTAAAGTAGACTAAAATGCAGATTCAATCTTAGAAGTAGCATACATACTATTGTTAAAATCATTTAACTCAAATGCAGTTAACTTACCAATAGTAGCATCCAGTGAAACATTCATCTGGGGTATAGATCTTAGCTCTTGTATAGAAGATACACGAATAGCATAACTCAGTAGCAGGGTTCTCAACATTTTTCTTGTAATATCATCCTCTGGTATGATATCACCAGCTCCTCCAATAGAATTAATAGTCTCCTTAAGTCTTGTACTATACTGTATTATGTTCTCTCCTTCCTTCATTCTCATAGAGTCAAATTTTCCTCTCAAGCTTTCTACTTTAGCCTTCTGAACATGTTGATCTCCACCATAGGTCAAAATAATCTTATCCCACATCTATTTTAAAGTAGTACAACCATCAAGCTCATCATATTCCTGGTCGGTAAGTGTAGAACCAATCTCAATCATGAATTGTGTGTGTTCATGTTTTTTTCCTTGCTCACTTATTGTCAAAGGTGCAGTATTTGGTGCTACATATTCATTTTCAAGATAGTAAAGTGCATACTCTCGTACTCCAAACACATGCAACCTCATTTTAATTTTCCATGTAGATAAATGATCCCTATTCATCTTTAGTGCTTCCCTCTTATAAATCTTTAGACCTTAACTAAAGTCCTTTAAACTTATCATTTTCATATTAACTGAGCTCTGATAGAAATTGTTGGTCCCATTGAGAGTGGCGGGTGAATCAGACAAATCAAACTTAAATACTTAAAATTGAACTCACTGATTCACTCGATAATACTAAATACAGTAAATAACCAATTCATCAAATAACTCAGTAATATAAGAAACAATCAATCATTCAAACTTAGCAACATCAGATTAACCATGTAAACATAAGATATCACTCACTTGACTCATGATTTAACTCATTAACACAGGATTTAACAATGAAACCCAATTTGGTAAAAACCTTTATGGGAATTGTAACCCACTATAAAAATGTACCCTTTTAAAGTACGCTCGGTTAAGAACTTATCATGTTAAAGATTATAAACACATCTGATAAATGTGACCTTGTTAGGGAATTTACTTAGATCTATTAAGATCTTCACCTTGTTAGGAGTGGCCTTGTTAGAGGTCTTTAAACACTATTTTGGAATGTCACCTAAGTCTAGGTTTTACAAATAGGATTGTTAAATCCACTCGGTTAACATATTTCTCTATTACAAATATTAGTAAGCAACAGTAAACTTTGATCTGTGAATATTGCAACTACCTTTTCTTGTGTTAGATCATTTATGCTCAATTGAATACTGGCATCACATACTCCGTTTATCTATTTCTCAGACTGTAGATTCTTCAATTTGTCTTTCTCTAATCTTCTTGGTAAATATTGTTCTTCAGCTTCTCCTCCTATGTTCAATTCACCAACAACCTTACACTTTGTGTAATAATCATCCTTTATATAGACATACTTTTGCCTCTTAATTTGATTTTCCTTCATTTTTTCTCAATCGTTCGATCATCTTCTTCATATTTCCCAACTTGATAAACCATTTCACTTTTACCTCAGAACTTGTAACTTTTCTTGGGACTTTTATAATTTTGTTTAACTGTTTGATCTTCACCTTAGATCTTCATATTGAATTTTACCATTCGTAGATCTTGTAACAAACTTCATTTAATTCATCTCCTCATCCAGCTCATCATCGCTTCACATTAAATTTGATTTCATCATCATTTAATATCAATAACTCTACTCGGTAAAACTTGCTTTGCAACTCGATAACTAAATCATTCACTGCTCGGTATCTAACTCATCTTTGGTGCTCGTGCTCAGTAACTGTAACCGACTCACATAACATTCTACCAACTGACTCAGTCTATCTCGATAAAGTAACTCTTTCAATCATAACTTAATTCATTGCAGTTCCTGACTTGATCAATCAAATGTATTGATTTGATAACATCAAATATATAGTAGAAAACAACTATATCATCATTACTTCATCATTTTCTGGTCTATATTTGTCACCCATTTAACTTCTCCTCTCAATATGTGCTAACATAATAAAATAAATTAATCAATTGCTTGACATCAATGACAAAACAACAACTGATCTAACCATTTCTACAATCATGATACTCAGTATCACTCGGTCTTCATCATCTCCATCAGATATTCATTAGTTAATCAACATAGTATAGACACATGCACCAATTATCACCCTTCAAGAGAGGATTAAATACTCTAGTGATGCCTTATGATACCTATCTCTAGCATTTCTTGAACTCTCTTTTGATCTTCACATTTTTGTATATTTGGGTACTTTTAAAGATTTATGTTAGGTATTTGACTCCATGGTACTAAATGTTCTAGTAATATTGATCTCTTTTAGTAGCTAGTGCTTTAGATATATATCCAAAAAGAAGTAAGTGATTATTTATAATTTCTTGTAGATTTGGCTATATGGGACATTATATTGATAGGATGCTAATAAGAAAAATTTGACATAAAATTATTATCTCATAAAATCTAGGATTTGATGAGAGCTCGTTATTAATAGGTAATTTCTATACAACCCTCTTAGTTTAAGTATCTATACCTTCTATTGAAATGTGCTAGGAGTTCATCTTAATTATCCCTTACACAATAAGGCACTTTATTCTCAACACTATATTTTTTGATCCCATGGGATTTAAAAACATTGGAATTCAAGTTGATACTCTTCAATGGTCAATTATACTATGGAACTTTCCAAAATAATTGACAATAACCCCATATGTTATTTTTACCTAAAAGTCTAGATTGAGAAATATAGTATAGTCCATACAAAAATTATCTTTGTGTTAATGAAGTTGTGAGTTTCATGAACTCATCAATATTATTACTATCTCTTTCTTCAAGAAATCCACCACCTTGAAAGTTTAACAAGTGACTTTGTAGGAGAGATTTTGCCTCATGTTTACCAAAAATTGTTGTATTTTCTATAACAATTACCTCTACTGGCCTTTCCATAATCATTTCTTGGGATGTAGATCTTGGAAAAAACATGCATACCTCATATTTGATGATGATCTTAAAATCCCCTAAGAATAGTTTCTTTAAATTTTCCCTACAATATTCTCTACTCTTAAAGATAAAGTTTGGAAATGATGAATATTATTCTTGACTAGTTGCTTTAATTTGTCAAGCTTGTTGAAGTAACTATGCATAAGCTTGTTGAATTAACTATTGAGGTTTTTTGGAACAAGTTGTCCTCTCTGAGAAATGTTTCTAATAATGAGGAGTGGATTGTTATGGGAGATTTTAATACTCCCTTAAAAGAAAATGAAAAAAAAAGGAGGAAGCCAAACTAATCTGGAAAGCAGGATGGATCTTATGAATTTTATAGACAACCAATCTCTCCATGATATAGAGCTGCAAGGCATTAATTACACTTGGAGTAATAGAAGAAGTGGCTAGGAACTGATCCAAGTTAGACTTGATAGAGCTCTCATTAGCAATGAGTGGTTCACCCATTACTATTTCTCGATGTCTACTCATATGAGGGTGGGATCATACCATAATCCTATTACTTTTCTCGTGGATCCCATTTCCAAGAAAAGGAACTTTCCTTATAGATTTGAGAAAATGTGGACTCTGCATCCACAACTTGAACAAAAAATAGAGGAATGGTGGAAGATCAATATCAAAGGAATTGCTATGTTTATTTTGGCCAAAAAACTCAAACATGTCAAGGACAATATAAAATATTGGAATAAATAAACCTTTGGAAACATCTTCTCTACTAAGCAAAATGTTTGCATGGAGTTGAAGGACATCTAGGATAGTATTCAGAAGGAATGGTATGCCAAGATATTTAGAGATTAGGAGAATGAGAAATTGGTTGAGCTTCATGACATAATTGCCAAAGAAGAGACTTTTTGGAGACAGAGATCCAGAAAGATATTCCTGAAGGAGGGAGACACAAATACCAAATACTTCTTTTTGACTACTCTTAAGCACAAAATGGCTAATATAATTTATAATATTAACATCAATGGCACCCTCTCGAATGATGAGGAGGCCATAAGAATGGAGGCAAAGAATTTTTTTCAAAATCTTCTTCAATAAGATAAAGATCTAAACATAGAAGAACAAAGGGAGTTTCTAGAGTGCATTCCTCATATCCCAAATGATAACCATAATGTGGGTCTCAATGATATACCTTTGAAATTTGAAATTAAAAAGGTTGTCTTCTCTTTTGATGGAGATAAAGCCCCTGGTCTGGATGGTTATCCAATTTTCTTCTTCCAAATGTACTGGAATATTATTGAAAAGGATGTTACTAATTTTGTCAAAGAGAGTTTTGGATCTAGAAAATTGTTGAAGGAGTTGAATGGCACTTTTATAGTTATACCCAAAAAACAAGGGGCTGATAAAATGGATTAGTTTAGGCCTATTAGCTTATGTAACACTTCCTAAAAGATTATTTCAAAGGTCCTCACCACAAGGATATTATCTATTCTCCCTTCCTTGATATCCTGGCAACAAAATGGATTTGTGCGTGGCAGACAAATTATGGATTCCATTATATCCATACATGAAAATGTTCACTCTCTTGTGATGTTGAGGAAGGAAGGCCTAATTCTCAAATTGGAATTATCTAAAGCCTATGACATGGTGGACTAAGATTTTTTAATAAAAGTGTTGAGGGATTTTGGATTTAATAAGAAAAGCACTGAACTTATATATCAGCTTATATCTTCTGCTACTTTCTTGATTTTGGTCAATGGAACTCCTACTTCTTTATTCAAAGCAACTAGGGGTCTAAGGCAGGGGGATCCTCTTTCCCCTTTCCTCTTCATCCTTATGGCTGAATGTCTGGGAAAGTACATGGAGAACCAGGTAAGGAAAGGGGAAATAAAAGGCTTAAATCCTTCTTCTACCAGTCAAGTCTGTTCCCACCAGCAGTTTGTTGATGACTCGGTTATTATGGGTGAAGCTTCTGTTAAAAATGCTATCAATGTTAAAAAAGCTCTGACTAAATATGGGACAACTTCAGGTCAAACTATTAATTACAGAAAGAGTTCTGTATTTTTCTTTAATGTTCCTAAAAAATGAAAAACAAGAATTATGAGGATTTTGGGTTGTGATATGGGAACTCTTCCAGGAACATACCTTGGTCTTCCTCTTTGTTAGGAACCTCCTAAAACCTTCTGGATTTTTTTAGTGGATAGATATCATAGAAAACTAGATGGGTGGAAAGGATAGTTGCTAAGTCAAGCTGGCAAGATTCAAATTCTTAGATCCACCCTCCAAGGTCTCTCTCGTTATGCTTTGAGCATCTTTAAAATCCCCAAAAATTTTGGAGAAGCTATTGAAAAGATTCAAAAAACTTTTCTATGGATGGGAATGAAGAAAAAGAAGAGGATAGCTCTCATATCTTGGGATAAGGTATGTTGGCCTGTTAACAAAGGAGGTCTTGGGTTACACAAAATCAGAAATCTTAATGATCACCTCCTTGCCAAAATTATATGGAGATACTACAACTCTAGGGGAGAATGGACTCTTATATGGGATAATAAATACAATAAGGAGCGCCCAGACCTTGCTACCTTTCTTGACAAAGATAGGGGAGTTGGAGGTTCTTTTATATGGAGAAATGCTATGAAAAATAAAGATAGCATTAAAAAAAGGTATCAAATGGAAAGTTGGAAATGGCAGAAATGTTCTTTTTTGGGAGGATGAGTGGATCTTACAAACCCCCCTCAAGGAATTCCCTGAATGGAGGAACTTTGAGAGTAAATGCAAACTTAGATTTGGGAGGAAAGTGGAGGACTACTGGGACAAGGATCACTAGAAAGTTAAAACGGTTATTGACAATACTATGGGACAGCTCAATAAAATCCTTAAATCTACTATTCTGATTGAGGAAGAAGACATGATTATATGGAAGTACAGTCTAAATGGGAACCTAACTATATCCTCTTCGTATCACCAAGATTTTGAGGATCTTAATGAGCCATGTTGGGGTAAAGCTTGGATTAAGGACCTCACCCCAAAGATCAATGTCTTTTTTTGGATTTTGTTGCAGAACAAAGTTCTGACTAATGATAATCTCATAAAAAGAGGTATGATAATTGTGAATAGATGTTACCTATGTAACTAGGATGAGGAAAGTGTGGATCATATGTTTATTCACTATCCCTATACTAGAGTTGTATGGGATTAATTCTTTCAAATTTTTAACATTGAGTGGGTTTTACCTGAGGATATGAAGAGTCTTTTTAACTCTTGGAGCCATCCTTCAAAAAATGAAACTGTGGTCAAGGTGTGGAAGTTCGCTCTTCCCTATGTTTGCTGGGGAGTTTGGAGGGAAAGGAATGAGAGAGTGTTCAGAAATAAAGTGGCTAGTGAGAAGGAGGTTTTCTACAAGATTAAGAGAGCTATCAAAGAAAACTTATTATTAAAGGACAGATCTATGGAACCCCTGAATGAGGAGGATATCACCTTCTTCAATAACTGGAAAATAAAAGGAAATTTCAGGAAACAAGACAATAAATCTAAGAGAGAGGAAGCTAGATGGGACTTCCCTCCTAGTGGTTAGATGAAATTCAATTTTGATGGTGCCTCAAAGGGAAACCCAGGGGTGGCTAGGTGTGGGATTGTCATAAGAGATGAACAAGGAGTTTGCAGGGGTATTAAAGCTATCCCAATTGGCATCCAAACCAATCATAATGTTGAGGCTAATGATTCCCTTCAAGGTCTTATCTTTGCTAAGGAGAAAGGTTGTAATAAGGTTTGGTTAGAGGGAGATTCCCTCAATATTATTAAATTTCTGAATAATGAAACTCCTGCCTCGTGGTCTATTTATAACATAATGCAAAAAACTAAAGCTATCATCCAATCTTTTGAAATTTGCATTGTTTCACATAGCTTTTGTGAAACCAATGGTGTTACTGACTGGGCCACCAACATAGCTTGTAAGCTGGAGGAGGTGACGCTATGGAATGATGGAGAAGACACATCTTATCAAGCCAAATCATTACTTGATAGTGACCGTTTGAGGAGTAGACAAAAAAAGGTCATAAATGGTAAGTCTTATAAAGTTTTTTAATGTGGAAGTGATTTGTCATAATTACTATCTAAGGAGAAAGTAATTAGTGGTGATTATGAGCTGGATGTGGCATGGATCCTAGGTGTATTTGGCTTTTCTAAGAGTGAGGTGTGGTATTCTTAACGAATTTCTTAAGAATTATCACAGAGATAGAAACTCATACCAGAGAGAAAAGATGGGTGGAAGTAAGAAGCGTGTGGAGCCTTTAAACTACGACGAATGGAGAAAAATGAAACAAGTCTAGAAGATTATGAAGGAAGGTGGGATGGCGGTGTTTCTAGAAAGGCTTCAGGGTAGAAATCCCTCTATTCTAGGATTTTCTCTAAGACCTGGAAAGATGGAAAGGTGATGGTGGGAAACTAGTACATGGAGGTAACAGAGGAGATAATAGAAGAGGCTACTAGAATGGGCACAGAGGGAATCAAGTTCTACAGAGACAGAGCGATATTTGATAAGGATTGGGAGAAATTCCCAGAGTCAGATGAAGAGAAGGCCAGACTGGTTAAGGTAGATACTTCCTACCATAATCCAAAGTGCATATCAAGACCTTGGAGGTATGTTATTTACATGGTCATTAGCTATATCACACTCGATGGTAGGTTTACCCGAGCTTATGGTCATCATTTCATGTTATTGAATCATTTCAGACACAATGTGAAAGTTAGCTTGCCCAATTATCTGCTTTGTTCATTAAATTTTACTATTAACACTCTGAAGAAAGACCCGAAGGGAGACCATGCCTCTCACCAGAGTCTTATGTTGTTAATCTATGAGGTTTTGAAAACTAAGAAGGTGGAAAGACCTCTTCTGAAAAAGAACCAGAGGGATGAGGAAGAAACGGAAGGTGATGAGGATGATAGTATGTATGAGGA
Source organism: Thuja plicata (assembly GCA_018584345.1). Lineage (NCBI taxonomy): Eukaryota > Viridiplantae > Streptophyta > Pinopsida > Cupressales > Cupressaceae > Thuja > Thuja plicata. The sequence goes on from MU227352.1 coordinate 1,010,422, forward strand.
AGAAACAAAAGAAGATGAAGAGTCCAAGGGGTACAAAACCCCTAAAAGTGCTACTAAAAAGGGTTCTTCATCTAAGAAAAGCCAGAAGAAGCATGTTTTCGAGGTCTCTGATGTTGACAAGGAGAATGATGAAGACATTCTAGAGGGGAGCAAAATTAGTAAGAAAAAAGGTAAAAAAAGCATTTTTTGCCAAGAAGAAGACTTTGGCAGAGGACATAGAAATAGAGAAGGAAACAAAGGATGCAAAGAAGGAGGACAACCAAAAAAAAGAGACAAAGAAAAGAAAAGAAAATGGGGAGAAGTGATGGACAGAAACAAGACCAGTCGGAAAGGTAAAAACCCTAGCAAGAGGAAAATTATGCTTTCCTGGGATGAGGAGGACGTGATAAAAAAAAAGTTGAATATCGAGATTGACCTCGGGGAGGATGATAGGGAAGAGAACAGGGAGGAAAACAAATATGGCAAGGAAGAGGACCAAAATCCAGCTGGTAAAACAGAGATCAACGAGCATAAGGATGATGAAAAGACGAAGGAGAAACAAGATAAAAGAACTAAAAAAGAGGAAACAGGGTATGAGGAAAAAGATTCCCATGATAATGAGGAAACAGGTAAAAAACATGTGGCTGATGATATTAAGCGGAGAAATGAAATTTTTGTGGATTTCACTGGCACGGTGGGAAAAATGTTAGATGAAAATGCTAATATGAAAAATCAAATTGATATTATGAGAGCTGAGATTAATCTCATGAAAAGCATTAGTATTGGTGAAAAACCTGTTGTTGTATGCCTAGACAAAATGAAAGAGGCAGTTGGCAACTCAGAAGCCCAGATTAAAATTGTGAACAGAGTTCGTAAAATGGAGAAACAACTGAAGGACATCATTGACAGGGTGGAGGAAGAAGACATCACAAGGAAAATCAACAACCTGAACATTAAGGTGGAAAAACTCGAGGAAACAGTTTGAAAGATAGGAGAGAAATGCCTGGTGAGCCTTAAATCCTATACTGGGCATGCAAAGATCCTGATGGATAAGCTGGATCAGGACAGAGGGGAAAAAGACTGTAGAGAGGTGAAGGAGATCGCTAGACCTGGAACCCGCAAAAGGGCTTGCACTAAGAAGATGAGTCCAAAGGAGGACAAAGAAATAAAAGACCTCAAGAATTCTGTAAATAAGATGCAGATCATGGTCATTTAGGCCCAGGAAATTGTGGAGGGCATGTAGCTATCCTTTCTGGGGTCTGTCCTTTTTTTGCCATCCCTGTTTTTCCTGCTTATCTCTGGGACTTTTTTGGTTAGGCTGTTAGCTAGCTAGTTGTTTTGGCATTCCTAATTTGGTGCTATGGGACAATTGTTGTTGATCTTTATTGAACATTTGTAAGAATTTGTTTAAAGGTTTTGGGTCCTTGTAAAACTTGTTTTTACTTAATCAAAACTATCCATAAGATTATCACCATAATGTAAAATAAATTCCTCTTGAAAATTAGACCATGTAATAATCAATCCATTATTTTTAATCTCTCCAATAGCCAATAATACCAAATTAATTAGTTAGTTCCAACTACAAGGATGTCCTTGCAACTCTTTATTGATATGGAACATGATCAAAATCAAATAATTGTTCTATCCTGCAAAGCCAATTGGTTGGATCCTTACCATCAAACTTTTTCATATCCATATTCTGTATGGAATGTGTATCTATATAATTACTTGAGTGATGATCTATCTTTAATATTAATTCAAACCCTAGTGCATTACTTTCATTAAGAGATTCATGTTTTAGTCTTTTTGTATGGTTCCATATATTTAGAATCTCAAGAACCCTCGCTAGAAGATATTTGTCCAACCATCATCATGAGACCTTCTATCTTCACATCCATGTTTGACAATATTTATTCCTTCATCCTATTGGTTTCTCCCTTGATTTATTCTCTTGTAGATTCATTATTTATAAGACCAGTCTACTTTATCACATCCTCATTGCTTGGAGTTTTTAGGTATTGAAACCTATGTCTAGTTTCTTATTTTATGTCTGTGATTAAAAATTTGATCCAATTTAAGAAAGTTTCATTTCAATTTGTGTCCCCTTTGGTGTCATAATTTTCCTAAATTAGGTCAAGAGTTAAAATGTTATGTATGTGTTGAGTTGGTCTATATCAAGAGTTTTGAGCTTGTAAATTGTTATACATGCTTAAGAGACCTATAAAAAAGTCCAAAATACTTTAAAAAAATTTAAACAGCTAAAATAGTAGGATTATTATTTTTAATAAGTTTGCCTTTAAGAAAGTATGAACTTGAAAAATTATCCAAAGTTCCAGGAAGGATAGTCAACCTTGAGAATCAATTTTGACCCAAAAAAATCACACCTATACAACAAGATAATAAACTTTTAGAATTTTAAAAGTCTCATAAAAAATATAAATTATAGTTTTAAATGTTAAAACAATGGACCATGGATTTAAAAATTGGCAAAATTAGCATACACTTTTTTGTATAGTATGAGTCCTTTGAGACCTTTAGTTAAATGAAAGGTCAGTCGAGTATTTCGATCAAAAGCTATTACTTCCAAAATTTGTGTTAATTCACACTTTTCTAGTTGTAGATTTTAAAATTCTTGTAAAGGAAAAATAAAACGTGGAAAGTTGTAGGTTTAAAAGTTGGACAAAATTAGAAGATTGTTGGTGATGTGATGTTTTGAACTTTTTTTTAAAAATATTAGTTGATGAGATTTATTTTTTGCAAGAGGTCTATATATTGTAAAGTCATTTTCATTTGTAAAGGATTGTGAAATATTCAAGAGAAAGCTTGTGGAAAACTATGTATTATTTACTTTTATATTTTATTTTTTAAAAATGGTATTGATTATTTGAAGATTGTTTTTAATATGTCTAAATTAATGAAACTTATCTATTGAAAAGATATGGATGAGGGTTTGAATATAGATTTTCTCTTTTGTTAATTTTTTTTTTTAGAGAAGTATACTTTTAAGAAGATTCAAAAAATTTCCCAGAGATTTGATTGGGGTTTGTGTGTTGAGATAGTACATTTTTAACAAGAATGATTAAGCTTTATGAACAAGTTGGACTCGCAATGGTAAACAAGATTAGTAAGAAGAGTCAAATACTTTCAAACTATATTTATGGGTTTAAATCATTGTAAGACATTGATACAAACCTCTACATTAGGATCATGCTAGCATAAAATGGTAAATAACAATGTTTTATTTTTCTAAGGAGTATACACTAATCTTATCCCCAATCCATTCACACATTCAAAAATAAATAACTATAGCTAGGTGTTGTGCATTAGTAGTTTTGGTATTACATTCATATCCAAGAATTAAAGGTACAAGGAATCTATAATATTGAAAAATCATAATTCAATTCCTTGATATATTTGCATGAACTCTTATTTTCTATAAACTATGGTATATCCATCGTTCATAAAGAATACAATGTTGTTGTTAGGTTGACCTACCTATGTTTTGTAGAGCCTAGAGTGCGGGAGAGACATTATCAATCTCACTTTTCTTGTCTTAACCACTCAATAATCTTGATCTTAGGGATTTATGTCCCATCAAAAAATATTGAAAGAAGGCTAGATAGTCAACACTAGGCGTGACAAAATTTTGTTTTCCCTTGTTGCAAGCCTTCTCATTGCAGGAAAAATAATTTTGCAATAAATTACAAAACAAATCCAAATGATTAAAAAATTAAAATGACCTAATTGTGTCTATATATTTTATGTTTAGTTAAGTATAATTTTTTTTGCTAATTTACAGTCTTGAGGAAAAATTTGGCAGAAGCCCTAATTTTGTATCATCTTACTAAAAACAACTCCAAATGCCCCCAAATTAGAATTATAAGTGGATTGATGTGCCCCTCTTCAACCCTCTAGAATTTAGTAAAACTATCGTTGATTTATTGCCTTGGAAATGATTTTTTTTAGAAACACTAATTATGTAACAACTAATCAAATTCAGCTCTTAATGACCTCAAATCTATAATGTTGTAGATTCAATATAGCCTTGGAAACCCCTCTAAATATGAAGAACTTTTTTCCTAAAAAGAGAGAGGTCAGTGCTTCCCAAAATGACCTCTATTTTTTTAATCTTGTTTATTTCCTTCATAGCGCCTAGATCATGCTTTGATGCCACTTCTAATAAAAAAATTTATAATAGAGGAAGTATGCTACAAATAATTGATAACAATTCAGAATGCTAAGCTACTTTAATGGGGGGAAACCTCTAAAAATCTTAAAGCTAACTCAATTTACAATATGATGATAATAAACTTATTACTAGGTACCCTACTAAAGCCTTGGATGTCAAGCATGCCAATTTAGATTCATAAATATAAGGCCTAGGAAAACTAAATATATAATATGAATAATAATGATCAGGTGAATTTATTAAGAGTCGAGGTAGCCTCAAGCGAGATATATATAAGCATATGCACAATATAGGATTAAGGGTGCAACAAAATATCATGAGAGGAATATAGTTTTAAGGACTTAATGGCTAACTTAGATAATTCCACAATCATGCACATCCTCACAATTTGATGTTGAGATCAATTAAGGATTCAAAAAAATTTGATGAAATATCCAAAAATGCTTACCGACCTTGAATCAAAACTTAGTTTCTTATAGATAAAGGGAGTTTGTACTATATCGGTCATAATGAGACTTAAGAATTTGAATATATTGATGTGTTAAAGAGAGGATCTCATGAGCATATGAATGGCCATACTTCCCAAAACATTGTGGTTCATTATTCCTCACTAAATCAAAGTTTCCTTCTAAACAAAATTGAGGAAAAGAGAAATCTCAATCCAACAAAGACATAAAAGAAGCTTTATTATTTTATAGACATCTTTTTATAGAAAAATCATCAAGAGTAGGTGTATTGTTGTAACACTAGAAAATTAACGACCTACTTCTAATTTCTTATTCCATTGTTTGGTGTTGTCATCTTCTAAGGTTGTGACAAGATCCTTTTTAGCTAATTTTGAAGGGAATCTCTTGGTGAAAGGAAAATTCCTCATTTCATGGCATTATTTTATCACTAGCGACCAATGCTAGATTCCCAAAACCCCATGACCATGCTTAACCATATTAGAGGTAAAAAGAAATTCAATTCAATTTTGCTCAACCAAAATAACCAAATGGTTGGGGAAAACAAGAATGGTTTGAGGTTTATAAAAATAAAAAAACTGTGATGGGGATTGGAAACTTTCTTGTAGTCATGAAAAATCATGTTCATAATATAATATTGGTTAGAAATATTGCTTAAAATCCTAAAGTAGGGTTTTAAAGGTGAATGGTGCCAGCAAGAAGTTGAGTCCACTTATTGGCCAAAAAGTGGAAGTGTTTTCCTTGTTTTTCAGAATTCATCCCAATTGACCTATAAATTTGAAGCACTTAAAGATTGAATCTTAAAAAAAGTCAGTAATAGGAAATTTTTTAATCAAAGTATAGTTTCCAAATATTTAATTTATATTAATACCTAGATGATAAAAACTGATTTTCACTAGGTAATTCCAAAACCAACTATTTAAAAGCCACTTTTTCAAGACCTTCCATGCTCGTGTATGACGACCATAACTTGGCCTAAATGAAACTATTTTTTTGAATACTTTTGGGAATGATTTATAAGACACTCAAGATTGATGAGAATATTTTTTTGTAATTTTTTTTCTAATAATTTTTTACTAGGCATAATTTCTGTTTTGAAAACCCCTCGTGTACAATAAGCATAGGTTGACCAAAACTCACCATTTTTCAATTTTTTGTTTTTCAAAGTGAAAAGAATTGTCTGCAGTTTGATGTCATATAATTTGTTTATCAGAAAATGTGAAAAAAAAAATTAAAAAAAAAAAGAAAATATGTCATTTTACGCTTACGGACTTGTTTTATTAGAAAATATTTGAAACTAGAAAAAATAGTCCAATTGAAAAATAATATATTTTAAATCTATGCAATCATATCTATAATGGGCTTTAATTTTATGAAAAAAATCTCTATAAAACAACTTCCACCAAAAGTAGGTTTCACACACAAAAACTTCCACTAGAAGTGGACTAAACTTCTTGCACTTATCTTTAAAAGGAAGTCATGTTGAAACATGTTAGAGATTGGTCCATTAGAAACGTCATGCTTAATGCCATCTCTAATATGTTTGGAAAGCTACTTGTCCCCTAGTACCTTAACATGTCATTGCTCTTTTACTCTTCCATCTACTTCACCTCCCTTCAAGCCTTCACCTCTTTTTCTTGTGGACTCTATTTGCTAATCCCTTATCTTATTTTTTAAATTTCATACCTTAATTTTATAATGATTTCTATGTAGTATTATTATAATTGCTTCGTAGAGTGTAGATTAGGTTCCAACCCCCTTAATATTACAACAAAACATGTTACAAAGTTTGTTAAGATAATGACTAAATGTCATATTGGAGTAAATATTATTTACTTATTGATGGTTAAGTCCAAATTTGGCATTTATTTTAGGAATTTATTATATTAGATTTTGCATTTAATATTTGTAGTTGAGTGGTTAGTTTCTACCTACCCTTTCATTTCATTGTTGGAATCATCTCCACATCTTGCCTATATAAGTAGGCCATTGTAAATTTGCATATCATGTATCTCATAATACATCATTTCATCTCGTCAAATATTGTTTTTTCTTCTCTATTTCTATAAGTTAGTTGCAAGTTGGGATCCTGGCTTGAGAGGTCCACTCTAACATGGTATTAGAGCTTATCTTCTTGTAATTGTTTCTAGCTGAGATTTTTCATCAGATTTTTTAAGGTATGGGTGTTATTTCTTAATTTTTTGTTGTCATCAATTTTTATTTTTCAAAATCAAAGAGTCACCTCATCGGGCTAGCTTTTCCAGACCTAATAGTTATTAAATTATTGTATTGATTGTAGGTGGTTGTTTAACTATGGGAGATGGTATCATTAGAGGAATTCGTATATCTTGGTAGCAATTTATCATTGGTGAAAGTGCATATTATTGGTGTTATTTTTTCCTGCAACATTGTGTTCCCTTGTATTTGGCAAGAATGAGGTTTTGTAGAGAACGATAGTTCTATGTAGTAGGCAACTTTGACATTATTCTCCACAAGTTGTATACATTGAACTGATCGATTTTTTAAATTGAAGGTCCATTCATTTGTTCTTTTTGCTTATGATATGCTTTTCATTTCTATCTGATCACACCTTGCATCTTGTGGTGAAGGTTTCAATGTGTTTGACACTTCAAAATTGGTTGCTTTAAAATTTGGTTGTTAGGTTTTGAGGTTTTTTTTTACTCCAATTTGTCACTATATGAGGGGTTTCATACTAGAGGACTGTTGGAAATGAGTTGAGTAACTAAGAGGGGAGGGGTGAATCAGTTACCACAAAAACAAATCCAAGTCCCTTAGATGTCTTAAACAAATTTGTCACTGTTACTCGGTTAACATAGATAATCTACTGTCACTCGATTAACATAGAAAATCTTAAGATATTAACTATGATTATCTTTAGTAATTAATTGCAGAAACATATACCATAAAGCAAATGAAATGTACATAGATAACACCAAGATTTAACGTGGAAACCGAATATGGGAAAAACCACCAATTGCAACTAGTCATCGTTTTCACTCTTATGAAGTGAGCCCTGTTAGGAGCCAACCCTGTTAAAGGTTACAATAACACACTATTAGGTGTGACCCTGTTAGAAGATTTAATCACCCTATAAGGAGTGGCCTTGTGAGAGGTCTTCAAACACTTCAATGTAGAAATGTCACCTTGTGAGAGGATTTACAAAATACTGTTAAGTCTACTCTGTTAAGAGATTTTGATCACTGCTACAATTGTTAGAAAGTAACAATGGATTGACCTGTTTTGATAAGCAATTTTTTTTTATGATTCAGATCTTTGTTCTAGATTTGATTACTTGATCCTCACTGATCAGATATTCTGTTGCAGTTCTCTATGTTCTATCCTCAATTAGAATCCCATCTGATTTTACCTTCACTCTTCATGTCATAAACACATACTCTTTCTCACACACATTCAATCCAAACTTGACCTTATATATATATATATATATA